>CM063508.1:138719605-138729605 GCA_032207245.1 Pardosa pseudoannulata
TGATCTTGTTTTTAATGTTTAGCTGTATTTGAGAAGTTTTAACGTGAGCCTTTTGATGGCAATTAGCTTTCAACTGGATGATTGATAGTAGTTAAATATTTATAGTGTATTAATATATATGCATCTATAGGGAACCATGTTGTATTCAATTATATCTATTGAATTATTTCTTAGAATTAAGTTTTATGTACATGATTGTAGAGTGTGTGAATGGACTACAAATAAAGAAGGTTTCTTTATTTAAGAAATTAAAAATTTTAAAATTAAAATATTAATTTTTAAATTTATTTCAATTTAAGAAACTGCGTTTCATAAAGAGATTTGGTGTTCCGTTTTCAATCAAGTAAACTTAATTTTTTTACGTACAATTATTTTCATCTGTAAACTACAAGACCTGTTGGTAGAAATTTCTGCCGAATAAAATTTAAATTCGGTAATTGTTTATGGTGCGTTGGGTTGGCGAAGATACATGGCAATCTTCTTGAAATCATTGGTGTTATTGGTATAAATCGGAATGGAAGGTTGTGAGAGAGACACCATTGTTGCTTAATAGAAAGTATATAAATGATGAAAAAACTATATATGTTTTAAGTTAAAGATTTAAAACAGTAAGTCATTCGTAAAGGAATCGAACGTTTGAATAATTTAATAGATGTACCTTATATAAGTATGACGTATGTAATTATGTTACTCCCGTCCTCGTCAGATTTTTATTTAACCTTTCTCATTGGCTTCTAAAATGCTTCTCAAATATTTTAAATATAATTTTTGTAACGTTTTGTAGCGTACCGAATAGAAACACACTGCTTTCTAGATTTCAACACTTTATGGCTAACTGTAACGATGTACCAAAAACTTAATTTTTGGTACTCACACAAACACAAACATATATGTCTGTAGTTTGCTGCAAGTTTGCAGGCAAAGCAAATTTACTGCAAACTAAATTTGCTATCTGGGTAGGTTTTACAAATTTAAAGTTATATATTTAACACGATATTATATACGGAAACTTTAAATTTGCAATTTCTCACTTTAACCAAACAAGAAAATGTGCCCTCAAAGACCCGAATGATCTCACGCAATTCGGCAGGGAAATTGTGGTATATATTCTGACACAAGTAAATAAATACCAGCTGGCGCAATGAGCAACATGCTAATTTCTGTGAAGCCCTGTGATTGATCCTCCTTGAGGATATAAGCTGCAAGATAGCAGGAGAACAGTCAGGATCTGTGTGAGATCCTGTGAGGGAATAGTCAGTCAGCCCGTCAGAACAGGAGTTGACCCTTGGAACAAGAAGTTGGCCATTTTGGAGCGGGCAGCCAGGTACAGTCCTTTACCTTATGTTTCCTGCGTCGCTCAAGTTACCTCCTTGGAATTACTGAAGATGGTTTTACTACAGTGGTTCGATTTTTTTATTCTTATGTTTATTTTAAGCCTGCTTTTTTCACTTAAGTCAGTGAAACTGTTGTTTATTTGTACTTCAATACACATATGTTGAAACTCTAAAAATACTTTGTGTGGACAGTTTGAGAAATAAATATTTGTTTTTTATCATAGTAGTTTATTTGGTTTTTGCCAACCTCTTGCTCTTTTTTATTGCTGACCAACTCTTAGGTCTTACAAAAATCTTTGTACAGGTGTCACTCTTTGTTCGATCAACGACTTGCTATAGGAACAGCTACTGTCGTTTTAATGTACTACCAATATATGATCAGGGAATTTTTAAAAACCCATACTTGAAATGTACAAAACTGATAATTAAAAAAAAAAACGAAAACAAAATGAAAATACAGCTTTATAGAGAAATGAAAAGTCTGAATGGAGCTTTAAAATTTGTTTTTCTAATAAGACTTTTGGAGATAACTTATTTAGCTTGTGCTTTTACATTATTTCTACTGCTCTTCCCCTTTTTCTGAGTCTTTATTCTTTGTTTTAACTTCATATTAGGTGGCTAAGTAGGAGGAAGGTTCTATGGGTGAGTTTGTGTAGAGCAAAACCGTAAGGGGTTATTACCTGAAAAAGAAATTGCGGAAAAGACAAAAAATATAGCTTTTGATGAGGTGGTGATGTATAGGGAAGTACACGTTATGACCATAACCTCATTTTTAATATTTAAATTAAATTTGGCTTTTCGCAAACTTATGTCTTCAGTCTTAAAGTAAAACAAAAACGAAATAGACGTTTTATGAAAGAAGAAGTCATTATAGAATTAAATGAATTTATTGAGATGTTAAATTGAAATTAAGAATTAATTAATTAATTGACAACTAGTTGAACAATTAAAATTATAAAAATTAAATTAAAAAGGTAAGGAGAACAATAAAAATGTTACTTATAGCGACTATGAAAGGAAAACTACTGAGGACGCCACTCCGGGTCCCTCTACTTTTCAGGGAGTCGAAAGTTCATCTCCATCCTAGCTGCTGGGCATCAAGTCTGCAAGTCAAGTGGATAGACTGTTGCTGCTGGGCTGATAACCGCAAGTGTGCAAAGCTCATCAAAATTCCTTTTGCCTGGTGACACGGTGGAACATCGCCAAGCGCAGAACTAAAAACACGCCAATGTGTGGAATGGGGTATGTCATATTATAATAAGAGCGAATTTATAAAACTATTGCAACTCAGCGCTCGCCAAAGAAAATGCCAAGTGACGCTCTTGGTATGATGCCATCTTGGACACGTATGATTGAAAATCTAGAGAGGCTTATACGATAAAAAAAAGTAACTTTTCGTCTCATAAGCGTAATAGTTGAGTGCTTGGCAGGAAAGATACAATTAAGGCAAGCTTCATAGTATTAAAGGAAAGTAAATGCAACATTATGACACTAAGACATTGGCTTTTATTACTGTTCCGACTGACAGTTTTTGAACGCAAAGGAAGTAGCACTGATCGAAATTTATCATCAGTTGTTTTTACTTTATGGAGGATGTGCAATAAGAAAGCAGATGGTTTATCTGTGGTGTCAAAGACAGTGAAAATGTCCAGCACTGCGGTTAGTTATCCTTCACTGGTGACTATCTTTCCAATATTCACAGAACCGATGTTTCTCTCGGCGACTTTCACCTCTCACTGAAGAAATTCCTGCTCAACCATCTTCTACAGACGATTGGGGTACGATATTTCCATCCCAGAAATCAGCTTTCACACAGGATCACATTGTATGATGTTACAAGTCCAGTGGTTATCATGTTGCGAAATAACTGAAATAATGCTTTATGTTTGTAATAAATCTCTCTCGGAAATAATGTTCTATATCTTTATTAGAGCCTTGGAAAACTTTCTTTTCGATGAACCTGGTAAATAAAAATCAAAATTCTAAAGTATGCAGTCTGCTTAAAAGAATATTAATTAAAATATTGCCTTAACGAAAAAATATAATTTACTATGTATCAAAAATAAAAAGAAGGATTAGCATAAAGTATACCTTGTAACACTACTCTGAGGATAATTACTACATTATTTTTTATAACTGTAAGAGCAATCCTATTTTACTCCAATTAGCAACTTGAACTATATTATTTAAATAGGTAATTAGATTAAAGTAAAACTATACGTCGATTGATTAAAAAAAGTTATGTTTTTTAAATTTCGGAAACAAAATTCGATACCACTTTAATTATACTTATTTTTATAGTATTAAATAATACTTTTAGCGTCTAAAAATTTCACAGTATTTTACTGTGGATATCGGCAGATTTTAAGCTTGAAATACCAATTATTTATATTTTGAGGTTTAAGAATTTAAATTTACATTTAATATGACACTAGGGTTATAGTTTCAGCAGTATATCACAGGGCAGAAAAAAATTTATTTTGCCGTTTTATTATTTATGAGAAGAATCCATAATATCTCTATCAATCAGCCTATCAGTCTTTGTTCCTAGGTATATATATTTATACACACACACACACACACACACACACACATATATATATATATATATATATATATATATATATATATATATATATATATATATATATTATATATATATATATGTATATATATATATATGTATATATATATATATATATATATATATATATATAAATATATATATATATATATAGATATATATGTATATATATGTATGTATGTATATATATATGTATATATATATATATATATATATATATATATATATGTATATATATATGTATATATATATGTATATATGTATATATATATATATATATATATATATATATATATATATATATATATATATATATATATATATATATATATATATATATATATATATATATATATATATATATATATATATATATATATATATATATATATATATATATATATATATATATATATATATATAAGAAAACAAAGTATATCGCAAATTACATAGAATTGTAGCTCCCATTGTTTTAAGCCGAATGACGGCCGATTGGTGGGGTTGCTGGCCTGCGGTACTGGAGTTCGTGGGTTCGACTCCTACAGTGTCATGTATGTTCGTAGCCCTTTGGAATCGACTTTAAGCAGTAGTTCCCGGTCTCATTAGCCCTCTTGTAGCAAAAGTAGACCGTAACACTCCAAACCAAACCCATTGTTTTACTACTGGGCAAGGAGAAGTCTGTTTAATTTAGCAGTGCTGGAGAACGATGAAAGAGAACGGCACAAGTCCAACTCGAACTTAACTTTTACTGAAGAGTTACTAAAATGACATATTTAATAGTCAAAGGCAGACGATGGATTAATAATGAAACATGTGCTGGAACAGGACTGAACCGCAGAACGAGACGCTGAAATGATATTAGAGAAACTAGCTTAGTCAGCGCTCTCAACAGCAAAAAGAACTTAGATCATTGAAATAAGTGAACTGTAGACAGTTTGAAAATATTGAGAGTGGGAAAAAACTTTGCATTTATTGCATATAAACTTGGAATAATTTTAAGTCACGGACAATCCTTTAATTAAGACATTTTGTGGCTGGGAAAATATATTTGAAGGAATAATAATGGGAGAGAGAAGAATTTTTAAGTAATAATTTTGTATAATTTTGTTATAGTACATACATATTATTATATACATACTGTGCAGGTGGGGGATGGAGAAAGCTTCCTGAGCTCCCCAGATCTTTTTCCTATACTCTGTATAGAGAAGGAATTTAACTAAGTCATTTAAAAGCAAGATTGTATTAAAATAACAATAGTAAAGTTTAAGATAAATGGTTTTACAACATCACTTTTTACTCTAAATGATCCAGTATATCGCCAGATTTGGGGACTTTGTGAAACTATTTGCACTTATTTCATGTCGACTATGTTTGTGTAACATGACCTATAATGGGGCAAGTTTTTACAAAGTAAATGCATTTAAATAACTCTTAATAACTTAAAATGTCCTTAATTTAATCTTTTTAAAATTTATTTCATGAGTATTTCATAAAATATGTTTGAAAAGACACGTTGCGGAATAACTTCAAATTGTTTCATTCAAAATAATTTGGACAAGTAGAACCGGCATTCCTTTATTAATCCTATATTAATATTATAGTGTGTTTGGAGTGACAATATTGTACTGGAGGAGTGTGTGATATAGTCTCAGTGAGAAACACTTAGATTTAATTTTAGTCTTTTATTCAAGTATAAAAATATTAACATTACTCTTTAAACCTAGTTTTATAAATTTTAGTTCTTTCATTAACATTATTTTAACAAAGCATATCCAATGTCTTCTAAATATTAATACAGGTGTTTTAATGTAGTGATTGTTTTAAAATTTTGTCCGATAGAGCAATTTTTTATAAAACTTAAAAGTCCATTTTCTGACTGTTGCATTCCTTATACTCCAGTGGGTAAAACGGCTATTATGAGAAGTTTATTAGACAATAAAACGGATCGTAAAGTCTGAAAGAGATTTTCGGATGGCCATTTACTTTTCTCATTTATTCGCAGCTTCAAGTTGAAATGACTGAAAGATGTCGTCAATTTCCCGGTTAGGACCAACACTCGGTCGTTTTCTTTGTCACCCAAATCTTCATAGCAGGTGAAAATTTTTATCGAGGGAACTAGACTCAGAGGAAGATTGCTCTTTGAATTTGTTATGAAAGTTTAACTTGTGTTATGATTAGGCGAGAATTACCTGGACTTTAGAAGATTTATTTTTGAAAAGTTTTAAAATCTTTGATAAAGAAATTGGCACTTTAGTATTTTTTCAGCTATGTTTACACTGTAAAGGTGTGATTTAGCGGCGTATCAACATCAAAGAACTTTGCTTTGAGAGGTGGACTTCGCTTGTGTAAATACAAAATAATTGTTTTCCCCTGCACCACGATGTCTACACTATTGTGCCCTATAGTAAAGGAACAATATACCAGACAATTCGGCACCTTCACTGACAGCCAAAAATATGAAACATTGGGACGACAAAGGATTCGCCGCAACTCAGATGTAGCCGCTAAGAATTCCAGGGACCCCTCGCTTTGCTTCCGATGATTGTTTTACCTGGGCCAATCCAGTTGTTTGAAGGTGAGGTATATATATATATATATATATATATATATATATATATATATATATATATATATATATATATATATATATATATATATATATATATATATATATATATATATATATATATATATATATATATATATATATATATATATATATATATATATATATATATATATATATATACACACATATATATATACATATATATACACACACACACACACACACATATATATATATATATATATATATATATATATATATATATATATATATATATATATATATATATATATATATATATATATATATATATATATATATATATATATATATATATATATATATATATATACATATATATATATATATATATATACATATATATACATATATAATATATATATATATATATATATATATATATATATATATATATATATATATATATATATATATATATATATATATATATATATATATATATATATATATATATATATATATATATATATACGTAACTGGTTAAAATTTATTATCCCGGATCATACTCTAAGTATCTAGCCGAAGTTTTATAATTACCCGGGATTGCTTAATAACGTTAGTTTCTTCAGCCATCTAGTGTGAGGAATGTTCTTTGAATTTGGCGAAAAATTAACAGATATTATTTAATTTCTTAATCATAAACCAGGCACGTCTCCCATAGTCAGAGCTCCCTGTGCCTCTGTTGGTGTGCGTAAGTGTCTTGCACGAGGGATGGATAGTCACAGCACATTAGCTTCTCATGGGACTGATTCTAAAATAACAGCTTTGACTGTGGCTAGTTAAAACAATAGTAACGGAAAATTGCATACAACAGCATACGATAGTAGAAAGAATTCTCATTTTTCTTAATGAATTTGCACTTGGTTTAGAAAAAGTGGAAAAAGGACACACACTCATTGAATCCCATTCTTGTTTTAAACTTGTCACTGGGAAAGACTAAAAAAATGGAACTTAAATTCAGAGATTATAGAAATATTTTTTTGTAAATTACATACTTACCATGTAGTAGGTATTAATTGCGACTGTAATTTATAAAAAAACAGATACTTTTCTGTTAGCCGAGAACAAGGATAAATTGCTAAATTTTATGAAATTCTATTGCAATAAAAAAGACCTTTTTTAAATTTAATAGTGTATTTGAAACAAATAAAAGGTTATTACAGTAAAAAAAGGATTTTAAAAAACCATGGATCATCACTAGTTATCTATACTGATACCAAAGGTTTAGCTCTAAATGGCTAGTACATTGCAGTTTTTAATAAAATATGAATTCAAGATATATATGTTATTTTAAGATCTTTATTTACATAGGTTACGAAACAAATAAAAGTGTGCTTCGAGCTACAATATTTCAAATTTTCTTATGAAGAGAAAATAGAAACAATATTTTCAACGGAGTCTTTATCCCACTCCTTTAATTTATTCCTGACGACTGTAAAAAGTACAAAACTGACAACACACTGTAAAAATCTCTATGTAATATGAGAAATGATGTATACAAAAACGAAACAAAATTTTTAAACGGCAATGAATTGAAAAAATTATATATATATAATTATTATTTTTTATTACTGTTGCTTGTAAAACCGAAATTATTATCATTTTGTTTTAAATAATCTCAAATTTCAACTACAAAATTGGAGAAAATATGTATTGTCTTTTTATTTTTGTATTATTAAACCATCGTTAAAACCATATTTTTATCCATTTGATAAAAATTTGCTGTTAGTAAAAATATACAAAAAGTAAGTACATTCAATATTTTTGACATTTAATAAAAGCGTAGTTACAGAAAGTTTTTTAAGTTATTGTAATATGAATGTCTGTATATACAATATTTTCTGAAACTCATATATTTTGTAATTCATTCATATCTCCGTGTTCCGTTTCTTTAAGAATATAACACCAATGATAATTTTAGCACTTAGTGGGAGTCAACATGACTAAAATAAATTGTTTTTAATGCTATTGGGTAAAGACTTGCTTAATTTTCAGAATATATTTTTATTTTTATTATACTTTATATTACTTAATAATTGTGTATTAAATTAAAAAAACAATTTATTATTTTTAAATGAAAAAATCAGTGTGAGTTTCATTGATGATTGCAATCATTTATCGACTGGTCTCCTCTAACAGATACACAGTCTTCGTAGCATGATTTCTTACTTGAAATAGAACAGTTTACGAATTCCTATGTTAATTCGAACTACTCGTCTAGCAACGGTGTTTTCAGATTTTTGATAGGGGTTACGAGCTGCAATTGCTTCCTTAGAGGGTCCAAGACTTGGTGTATGGGGTTCATGTCTACAGATCTACTTAGAGAATCCATCCGACGAAAATACACACTTTCTAGGAATTCGTCTACCAGAACTTTATGTTGTTTCTTGTCATTAAAATAAACTCAGGCATAATTACACCCCTGAAAAGGGGAATATTGCTCTCCAAGACCTCGTCCCTATACCTCATATCAGTCACAGTATCACTTTTAAAGACATTAAAGGATTGAATTACCATCCAACATGATGCTTGCCCGGAGTACTAAATCTTTAGCACCATAATGGTCGATTTCGTTGACATTAGAAGGCAGGTAGCGAGTCCTTAGTTCTTTTCAAATGAATTGTCTGCGACAATTAGTGGTTAGGCTGAGCTAGGACTCATCAGTAAAAAGAACGGTCACCCATTGATCTATAATCCAATCTCTGTGCTCTTTATATCACGCTGTACGGCTATTCTGATCTTAGAAGTGAGCTGTTTGCAAATAGTAGTCGTTCTTAGAAACAACCCTCTGTCATGAATCTTCTTTAAACAGTCATCCTTGAAACTACAAATCACGAGAGAGCTGTAAAACTGTAACACTCCTAAAGCCTTACTATATTAAGGCTACAGAGGGTATGGACAAACATATATCTTCTCTTACCATCATAGATCTGTACGACCATGAGCAGGCTCTCGGTAGATTTAGAATCTTGGAACTGTTTCTTGGAAGTTGCATACAAAAATGGGGGATAAATTGAACTCTATAAGAATTTGAACTTGAGACTGGCCTGGTTCTAGCTCCTATCCAAAATTCCCACTTCATTTCATTATCTAAACATTGTTGGTTATTAGTTTTTAATGTTAGAATTTGAATCTAACCAATTGCAGAAAAAAAGTCGCTAAAAATTTATAGAGCTGTCCTAGCAATTTAAATGTGTTTTGCATCAAGCATGATTTTAAACCCTATTAATCTACTGACTCCACCCATTCATACTTATACTATTACGTATTCTAAGCACAGTATTTGCACATTTGTCTTTAAACGGTGGTTTTACGTTTAACTGAAATTCGTCAAAATATGTGAATTCTCTTAAACATAAGTGTACCTTTCTGCTTCAATCTACTTTGCTTTCATATTCTCTGTTTTTCTTGTTGATTTTTTGTTTCCTAGTGTCATTTATTCACTGCTATCCAAAACGTAGAAGTGCCTAT
>CM063508.1:138739605-138762105 GCA_032207245.1 Pardosa pseudoannulata
TTGCAGGCTTGCAAAGCAAGACTGCTGCAAGTTTGCAGCAAACTAAATTTGCTATCTGGGAATAAGGCTTAAAAGTTATGAATTGGGAGAAGCCCAATATAATTGAGTTTAGTGAAATATTTTTTAATGTCCAAATACATGACAAATCTAACTCTTAGTATAAATTACTATTGTCTTTCAATTTTTAGTAAAATTCGATTAGTATATTTTCATTGAATTACGAAGACTCTTTTAAGAATTCTAACAGTACATTTAGTTTAATAGAATTTCAAAAGTACTTATATTCAACAATATACGTTGACAGTTTTTTAAATTTCTTTACGTAAATTTATTAAGGTATATTTGGATAAAAGTATACGCTTAAAAAGGGATAAAAACAATACGCTCATAAAAGCTTTTTCTTTATGTCAGTTAGTTCTTTTTTCTGCAAGGTGAGGAGAGTGAGTATAAAAAAAAACGTATTCTCTACAGTGCAAAATTTGAGTAACTTAAATCGAGGTTTGTTTAAAATTGAAAGATTTTTTTGTGTTTTTTTTTTCTATGACTTTATATGAATATGAAAGTAGTTAAATATATACTTATAAAATCAGGTTTAAATAAATATTTTACGTTTGGAATCCTTTTTACCCAGTTAATTGAGACATTGATTGAAGTATAGTTCATTGAATTAGTAAAATATAATAGTATAGATTTTAAGAATATTAAATTTTGTTTTTGTATCGTGTTCGATGTAAGACATAGATGCTGATATTTCGTTTTCTGTTACTGTATGAAGTGTTTTTAACAGATATAATTATAGCTGTGTAAATTAATAAAATTTGTACTTTTCTACAAATATAGTTTATCTCTTATAACTCAATATTCACATTATAATTTTAAATAGCTGAGTTCAAGGCTTTTTTTTACATAACAGTGTTTTTTAAAACGAGGATATTTTCAAATTGTTTTAAATGTAATTGAGTAAATATTGAGTCCTTTACAAACACAGTCATGTGTTTGTTATAAAGAAACACGGTATGTGCATGATATGTGCAGTTATAAGCGTGCATAATATTAGGCTAAGGTTGTCGTGTAGCTCTTTTTTATATTTAGGTATTTAAATATGATAAAATCTATAGCCGTTATTTATTTTGTAAGTTACAAAAATGAAATATTATTTGGGTTGTGTAAAATATTTAAGTACTAAATTCAGCCACAGGTTCTGAGAGACTACCGACTTAAAAAACTAATAAGCTAAAATAAGAATAACTAAAATCAGCTTAAAATAAAAAAGCAAATTCATTATAATGATAGATACATTTCTATATACAATCTGATTTAATCTTCATAAAATTTACTTTTTCAACATGTTCAATTAGGTGCCACACTAATTAAGATCTGACAATAATTTTCTATCACTTAGGTAACTATATATAAGTGAGAGAATCTAATCTCAATTTCAAAGAATTACATGAAAAGGTAAAGAGCTCAAATTTGATTTGTTGGGACTAAATTCAGTAAAATTTGATGGTTTCGATTTTCGCCTTTCTTGCATTTCAACTTTCATTAAAGGTGGGCGACAACTGGATTCTTTTAACAGTTTTTTCCATAAACGATTAAACTTCGAAAGTGAGAGTGTATTTAGTGTACTCTTAGAAAAACAGTTGACAAAGAACTCATAGAAACTACAACCACAGAGCAAGACAACGTGCCATTTCCCAGACAGTTAAAAAAATTAGCAATCCTGTGGTTTGTTATTGGGCTAGTTGATCATTAAAGAATCAGTGCTCAGAGTTCGTCTGCTTCATGCTGATTCCGTGAGACTGGGAATGGTGAAAGAGAAAATAAAGCACAATTTTGTTGATGAAAGTTTGGAAAAGATTACAATTTATTACAGATATTCTTTTTATATTACCATATGGAATCAAAATTGGGAAATTGAAAAAAATGTATATGGACATAAATTTAAAATTTATTAATCACACATATTTTAATGAATATATATGTGTGTGTTGAACCACTATAAAGTTAAAATGGTATCAATGCTAAAAATTATGACATGTTATGACAAGTTATTATAACATGAAATAAAACAACAAAGTTTGGAACTAAAAATATAGGGGTTTTAAGGACAGCATGTCTTTTGCACTCAGACTCCAAACTGGGTAACATATGCTTTTATAGAAATGAGGAGAATCAAGTAAAATCACAAATGCTGTTAATACTAATTACATAATGAGACTTTAGAGGGAAACAAAGTTATGTAAAGGAGTTATATATGAGAAATTGAAGTAATTAAGAAATAATTTTGGTGTTTCACGAAGTCACCAAAGGTTACCAGAATGAGAAGAAAAACAAAGAAATTTCAATTTCCCCAAAGGTTGTAATGTTTAGAAATAGAATCGTGATAAATTCATTTTAGAATGCATTTAAAATTCAGTTGGTCAGTTATGGTTGAAATTTCATCACCCGTCAGGATACAATTATCCATAAGTATGTGAGCCTTTGTGTTGAATACAAAATGTGTTGATTGTGGGACACTTAAAATAAAGGTAATAAGGAAATTGGTTATGGTAAAAATTAATCCAACGATTTTTTAACACTACTTACTTTCCCCACAATTTCATATATATATATATATATATATATATATATATATATATATATATATATATATATATATATATATATATATATATGTCAGGATTTAAATTGTAGATTAATTTTAAAAGATTTTAATTGGGGATTCCTTACTGAGAGTGACGCGGCTTGAGGAGTTAGCCACATAAATACGTCTCACTCGTAGTGATCTAGAGAAGACAGAGCAGTGTGCACATTCCACGGACAGATCTTTGGCTACCCGAAGCAGCTAAGCCTGTCTTTGTTAAAAGTTGGGCTCCAATGTGCGACGCCATTGAAAATTGTTGAGTAGTGTGCTTTGAGATTTGAATAAAGCTATGAAAATGATGTCATTGATGTCATACTCTAGTGTCATTTAGTGGAACGTGTCATATATATATATATATATATATATATGTATAACTATATCAATCTATATCTACCTATATCTATCTATGTTTATATATATATATATATATATATATATATATATATATATATGTATATGTATATATATATATATATATATATATATATATTATATATATATATATATATATATATATATATATATATATATATATATATATATATATATATATATATATATATATATATATATATATATATATATATAGGATACAATCTCTCCTTATAGCGTGAAATGATATATTTGATGTATCATTTCAAGCTAAAGTCCAATAATATCCGATTTCACAATAGAGATTCTCTGAGGATTCTATTTATTTCCATTTATCGGGTGTGATTCCGTGGACTTAACATTGTTATTTATTGTAGCTTCCAAACGATACGAGTGAATGAATCCCAATCGATGCATTATTTATATTATATATGTGTAGAAAGGAAGATAATGCTAACCGCAAATTAGACACAGAGGACTTTTATCCTTAGGTCCTTTTCTACAAAATGATTTTGCTAAGAATATTTTTTATAGTGTTTTCATTTTTTTGGTAAAGTTTGTATGAACGTAAGTAATTTTTAGAAAGACATTGATTTTAATAATCGCAAGATACTACCATTTCCTTTTTAATCGATATATTTATTTTAATTGTATAATGTGGTTTAAAATTATCGATAAAATTAAAAATATTCCATGTTAAAAAATAGGAATAATAGGTACGTATATATTTATTGTATGCTTAAAAGACAATATAAAACAGCTTTATATCACAAAATTTTAGGTTTTAATTGACTTTTGCTTAAGTCGTAGATAGCTCGATAATATATCGCGGAAAAAATTTACTAACTGCACAGGTCTCTAATTGTTTCCATGGAAAAAAATCATTTGTAACTGTTTTCACTTAGATTTTTCAAGTCATTATTCTCCATAAAAGAGCTCTGTATACCCTTTAAAGTTCATGATTAAAATTTCTTAAGTGTAATTACGTTATAGATGTCTATAAACCTTATGTGATATATTCGAGAAACCTTCTTTATTTTTTCAAGGGGGATTTTTTAAAGGGGGGGTTGTCAGTGAATTTCAGAGCATTTCAGTAAAATGTTCATTTTATTGAAATCTCTTTTTATTATATAACGCCATGTTATGGGGACCAATAAGCATTTTTATTGCATTCTTACAAGAAAATGTGTGGGAAAATCGAAAACATTATTCAAATTTTTCTTCTAAGTCTACATAACGGAGGTTTAAATGGCATAGACAAACATAATACAAATCTTGCCGATAAATTGTTTAAAAATCATTTTTTGAGGCCTATTACTGTGAGGGGCAATGAAAATCACAGCATAAAATATTGAAGAATGAATGTATGCATATATGGGACAATAATGCATTTCGATCTGCAAAATCATCAATAGAATAGTGCATTTCTGAGTTAACACAAATTACATGTTCTTCTTTGTTTCCAATGAAATATTTCCTAGTTTATTAATTTAGTATCTAATTTTACAAAAGTTCTTTAGATTTGTTACACAAAGTAATGCATTAAATAACGTAAAATATGCGTGTCCAATAATAAAAGTAGGAATATATTTACATGCGAAATAAATTTTTAGAAAAAATAGAAGTTAATTACCTTTTTTATTCCTTGATCTTCAATTAAAATATTGCAATGGTATATTTATTTAACAGCACGATTAAGGGTTTTATTTAATTTCAATTTCTTAACACTTTTTAGGAAATGTTTAGTTAAAAATGTCAGTTAAATTTTTAGCTTTATATTTATAGAATAAATTAGATATTTTTCTTGAGTTTGATAAAAAAATAGTTTTTAAGATACAAATTTGAAACGTTATCTTACTGGTAAGTGAATTTAAAGTTTCAATTGGTGAATGTTTTGGAAGAAGGATTGGATGTATGAAACGAAAATTGATCTTGTAGTCAAGTAATTTTACAATAATTTTATATTCAGATCATTAAATTTATAATCACACAATTTTACATTCAGATCATTAAATTTACAATTATTTAATTTTGCATTTTGAAAATGAAATTCATAATCATATAATTATACATTCAGATCATTAAATTTACAATTATATAATGTTACATTTTGAAAAGGAAATTCATAATCATATAATTTCACATTCAGATCATTAAATTTACAATTGTATAATTTTACATTTTGAAAATAAAATTTATATTCATATAATTTTACATTCAGATGATTAAATTTACAATTATATAATTTTACATTTTGAAAATGAAATTCATAATCATATAGTTTTACATTCAGATCATTAAATTTACAATTATATAATTTTACATTTTGAAAAGAAAATTCATAATCATATAATTTTACATTCAGATCATTAAATTTACAATTATATAGTTTTACATTTTGAAAATGAAATTCATAATCATATAATTTTACATTCAGATCATTAAATTTATAATTATATAAGTTAAAAATAGTGTAAAATATAACAAATTGTAGGCCTATTTTAAAAGACGAATGCTGGAATATTTAAATAAAATTGTCTCAAATGTTTTTAAAATTTGTAAAATTTAAATTCTTTTAGCTCAAATTTAATTTAAATATAATAGTGAAATTTTGCAAAATCAATCTTAAGTGTATTTTCTATGATTTGTCTCCAGTATTTTGAATGAATATGATAATTCTCAATATATTGCCCACATAACAGATACACCCCAAAATATCAATTTTTTTTTAAAATTTAGGAATTATTATACTAAAAAAATTATGTTTCTCGTAGAGAAATAAATTTATTATCTTTTTCTACTTGAAAAGGAAAAACGTTTGTTAACAGACCTATCAGTTCATGAATTATATCAAAATAAAACTGCAACAATTTTTATACATATATTATATTGCTTATAGGTAATCACATATTTAATGAAAAATTATTACACAGCGAACATAATTAAAAAAATGAATTTTGTGTCCCGGACATCCTGAAACAAAGTAAGCATAAAATACACAAATTTATTGAAGTATCTAAACAAATTTTGAAGAAATATTACTAATATTATAAAACTAAGGACAGAAAATTACTAAAAAATGAGAGATACGTATAAGAACTCTATGCGCTATGTAGTGAGAAATCAGTATATGTATGAAAAATAAATTTTAAAAACTGTTATTTTAAGATTGATATCCTCCTCCTCACTTTCTATGGAATTACTTCACTATGGAAGTACAGTATGGAAGGAAGTCATTTTGTCTTTTGAATCTTTTGAAGAAAATTCTTTACATGCTCGAAGAGATTCAAAATTCTTTATTTTGGTAAAAGACTCATATTAGAACGCATTCATACGTGCACAAAGCAAAAATATATTGCAGAGGAAAAGTTAGTGCGACGGTACTATAATATTCATAGAGCTGGTTAAAGTATATCTAGAAGAAAAAAAGTAGCTTTTGACGTACTTCATTTATGTATATTTTACTACACTGTAATAACTTTTCAGATTTAAATATTCGAAAAGTATATTTTCAAAAACTTATATGTATACATACATAGTTACATATGTTTGTGTGTACACATAATACCCAGAGAAACCTATTGCACCTTGGTCTAATGATATATTCGCTTCTATTAATCAAATTTTTTTTAGGAATTAGACTTTATATACAGACGTATTTGCAAAACATCTGACTGTTTAACAGATAAGGAAGGTATCGGAATAGTTGATACTACACTTAAAGAAAGTTTTTGTCATAAAGTTACGATTATGATTTTTGTCTTAATTTCTTCTCAGAATTATTTGGACCCTAATATTTTTATCAGTAAATCTGATATTTTATACTAAGCCATTAAATCTACATATGTAGCATTAACTTTACCTTTAATTGGGTAGGGTTAATTGATGTTCGGACAAGTTACCCATCAAACCTCTGCTCGTCTTCTCTGTTTTATCAGAGATTAGTTCCACAATGCATGAAATTCAAGGTACTCTTTTTTCTTTAACCCATATTGGACCGCTGTCCTATAAACAGGGCAGCAAATAAAATTCCATTTCATAATAAAGTTATAAATATTTTCTGAGTGGATTTTATTTTAACACCTTTAAAATAGACATACTTTAGCATAGTAACAAAAACAAACTGAGAAATCAAATTATATTGTATTGTAAAATTTATTTTCAGCAATCTATTAAAAAATTTCATATATTAATCTTTAATTATTTATTTATTATTATTATTTTTTAAACATTGTGGAGGTTACTTTTAGTTTAAAAACAGAGCTAATAATGTAGCTGAAAGTTTTTGTTGAAAAATATATTTTACACGTGTATTTTGTAAGTATAAAAAAGGTGCCCTAAAATTAAGACAACTGTCCAATCCTGATTATTTATTTATGAATTCAATACTGCATTGATAGCACACATTCTTTTCTTATCTTTCAATGAAAACCAGTTAAAACACCTGTTCACACACCTGGACACAACAAGGAGTAAATAGATGTCTATTCTATTCAGAAAACTGGAGATTTTTTACAAGATAAACTTACTCTTTTACTGCCAGTTCAATAACTGCAAGAAAAAACCTACAACAGTATGCTTAAAATGTAATGTTGGATTTTATTTTGACTATTTCCCCAAATATCATCTATGAATCAGCATAATGCAATGTAAGTGATATTTGTTAAGTTTTAGTAGTGTAATGGACCTTCGTCCTATTTATAAAGAGACAAATAAAAAATTTAAAATATTTTTTTAAAAAGTTTGGTTTTATATACTTAGTTACATCTTATTAATGATATAGATTAAGTTTTAATAGCTTACAGAAATATTTAGTTGGTGTGGTACAATATGGGTTAAATATAAATCAGTTATTTATATAGACATTTAAATTTTTATAATTAATAACTTTATAATTTTTATACACATTTTTTTGCATAGCAATAAAATTTGTTTCTTGCTAAATCTCATTTATAAAAATATCCTGATTCACTACGAAATTAGAAAGATGTACCTATCCATTAGTTAAAAGTTTAAAAGAATCAATATGTTCACGGGACTTTATAGTTTTGTACCTTAGTCCTACTTTAACTTTAGGGGTTAAATTATTAGAAATAAAAAAATTATTTGTAAATTTTAAGTTTGTTCTTGCATTCTAACACTATATAATATCAAAATAAGTCATAAGATGCGAAATTGAAAAAACCTGCAATGAAATTTGAAATAGAACGAGTTTTGTGGGCCTTATCGCTTCCAAGAACTTACCAATGCGCAACCAATGCTAGAAGTAGGATGCAGGAGGGTTGCAGTGATTAGAAGGGAGTTTAGAATGATGTGTGTATGTCAGAAAGCTGCCAGCTCTTCGTCCTAGAGCTTCCAAGGAAAGACCATTACTCGCACAGCTTTCAATAAGGACTCCCTCATGTATATAACTACACACACACACACACACACACACACACACACATATATATATATATATATATATATATATATATACATATAGGCATATGTTCGTGTGAGTAATTCTTACGTACATAAATAAATTATTTTTAACCAATGAGTTATGCATAATTTTTTTGGTTACAAGATGTAATTACTGGAGATTAAAAAATGAGCAGCTTAACTTTTTATTTCACCTGCCGTGAAAACAAATGAAACGCTTGAAATCTAAGTTTCACAGCTGAGAAATTCTGCCAACTCATTCCGAGATTCTATCTATCGGAGAAGAGAAATGAGTTCTCTGCTTCAACGAAGCGTAAAAGCTATATTTATCACACTGCAGCGGGTGAAAATAAAGGAAGAGATTTCTGTATCTCGACATCCTTGGATTTAACTCGCAATTAAAGCACCGAAGTTAAGAAATGACGAATCTTTTAACATTCCTTTTTTTTTCATGTAAGGTATGATGTTCATCTTAAATTTTATGTAGAGTATGATAGTTGAGAGTCAGTGAATATTACTACATTTTTATTTGGATGGATTTATAAGAGTATATTTTCAAGATTAATAATTCGGATAGAATGCGGAAAAGCTTAAATCATTAGATATCGTCTTAATATTAAACTGTTTTTGGAAAAATCTGTAAGTTGCATTACGATAATAGAAAAAAATAAATTTCAAGCCTCTTAAGTAGCTTTTTAACTTCCTTTAAAAAATATACTCGCTATGCGATAAAAGAAATAAACACACAGGTGAAAGTGGGATTAGAACTCCTGAACTCCGGTACCGAAGAGCAGCGCCCTACCATTTCGGCCATCATTTAGTCAATTAAGTGTAGTGAAACTAACTGGATAGTTATTTTTCTTTGGTAAGTAACTTAGATTTTTCAGAGGTTTTCCTATATATATATATATATATATATATATATATATATATATATATATATATATATATATATATATATATATATATATATATATATATATATTTCTAAAAACTGACTTTAAAAGTATTGTTTCAGGTGTCTAAAATTCATTCTTTCAACTGCCTATGACTACATCTATATGCTTTGTTTGCAATGTTGCAGCTTGATAGCGTTACTGGCCATTATTTTGAGATTTCATATTTTGAGATTAAATGCAGAATACATACTGTAGTAATAAAAGAATATGTACAACTAGAAGTTATAAAAGCGTAAAACAGAAAATTTCAATTTTTTACGCATTTGGTATGCTGAATTTCTTTACTATGCATTATAATAAAACTTTTCGTTATATGGAGTGCAGAATGCAATAAAAGACTAAGGAGCACAAATAGACTTCAAAACAATTGTAAGTACAAGTTTTCAGCTAATCATTGTTCTGTATTGACTTACAGGGTTAATTTTCTTGTTATAAAGTGCAGATTTCAATTAAAATTAAAGGCTCTCAAGGTTAGATAATATAAAAATCTAAATTTGAAATGTTAATACTAACCTTCGCGGTTGATAGTTTTTGTGTTATGGGACGTACATATGTACATAAATACATACAGACTTTAAGACTAAACTAGACAAAACCTGTTCTGGAATGGTCAAAATTAATATTGAGAGTTTCAAAATCATCGTCTTGTATATAGATACAGACTTAATAATCAAGCTTGTCAAATGCATGCAGGCATGCTTAAAATAAGAATTTCCATTGAAATTGGAGCACATGAATTTTTGTGATTACATTACATCCTTCTTTTATAGAAAGACATAGGAAAAGGTCGATTAAGATTATTATAGACTGTTAAAGAATCTCTTAGATATAAATACAAAGAAAAGGGCTGGTTGCATTAAAATTTAGGGTAAAATTAAAGATTATGCGGAGAATAGTAGATGTTGAATTCCATATTTTCTTATTTTTAAATTTGTTTTACTTACGATGCTTAGTCATAGCCAAATTTATGAGCTATGTGATGAGAAGACATTTATTTGATCGAATATTTTCTCCATTGATTTGATACATTATTTTAGCATTTCAGTAGACAAGGGACGTTGAAATTTTTCAATTTTTAACTATATATTTATAATGAGAAAATATAAAGTTGATATGACAAACGTATAAGACACAAATACCTTTTAGAAAAGAATTTTTGATTTTAATACGAGATTATGTGATAAAAATTCATTTATCCAAAAATATTCTGTAAAAATATTTATTTTACACAGCATACTGTAAACTTTTTCTATCCTTTCAGTTCATCTTTAGAAAATATATAGAATTTAAGGTAGATATATATTTTCACTTACGTTAAACACCATTTATATAAGATATTTATTGTTAAATATACCTTGTTTTAGGAAACTGTTTGCTGCAAATAAATACTCTAAAACTTGAGAAAAATACTTGCACTTTTCAAAAGCTTATCCAGTTTAATGTCAAACTTATTAATTGACAATCTTTAAAGTTCTGGATAAGAAATACATAAAACAAATGTATCTGGAATAATTCGAAATCACTGATTTGATACAAAAACTGTTAAACTGGAAAATATTATTTTTGAAAGTTAAAAAAGTGTTTTATGACAACAACAACAACAACAAAAAAACAGGTTTAAGTGTTGAAAAATAATCAAGTTATTCGAAATAAAGCTTTTGATAATAAAGCGTATTCCCAATTAGAATTTTTTAGTATAAAAAAAAAATGTTTTAATATCATATCAAATCATATGGTGTTTAAAATCTGGTTTTTCGAAGGTCCATTGTCTCCTTAAAAACGATAAATCTACGCCTTCCTTTGTAAATTATTTCACAATAATTCGTTAAAGTGTTAGCTATGTTATACCAGTATACAAGTAGTTTCCATTAATTTCATAAATTTTGAATGTTTCACTTTTATTCATTATTTCCATAACAAAATTTTACCCTGAATATTCATTTTTATAACAGATTTCTATCCATCTTCTCTAATCAGTCTAACTTCACAATAGAACAGAAATTCTGCACAGAAGAACATTTTTCGAACAATATCTCGAGAAAGTCCGAGAGAAAGCAGGGGAGGGGGAATTCAATTACCAAACTTAAGTTCCTTACTTACCAGAACGTTGTAGAGCGGATAACATGCAATAAGGAAATTTATCGAATAAAATTATGAAAATCTTTTTAAATGTAAAATGAATCGAATGAGGGAACTAAGTTTTAATATGAATTCCGTACCGTTGTCTGCTCTTAATGCACTTTTGAAAAAAGGACACCAAAATTTCGATCGCGTCGGATGATTAATTTGGATGAATATGAATAAGTGAATAGATTGAAAATGAATATATTTAATCAGATATCAATCAAAATCTAATTCAAAGTTTAATTTTTTTATCGCCTGAAGTTTGTTTTGAATATTTTTGCACCAATTAAAAAACACAATTAACAAACACAATTTTAAGGGAATTACTCAAGCTACCTAATTTATTTATTAAAATTAACACAGTATAATACAAATGTGATATTTTTTTATTAAACTACAGTAATTTGGGAAAATAAAAAATTTTAATCGAAAATACTGTATCTCAATGACTGACTGACCCCTCTACATCTTTCATACAAATATGCACACATATATAATATCATACATTTAATCATTATTAACACTAGGTTTAGGGGACGCGTCATTTTGACGCATTTCGAATTTTGTGAGAAAAATTACAAAAAACCCCTTTACACTTTTATTTTATTTCTTGTACTGACTTTTATCCATTGAACTAGATCAATATATATTGAAGTGTTGTAATCTTTACAAGTGTTGAAATGTTGAACTTTTCTATGTTGTATACCTATCTCTGCGGATATGTGTCAGTTTGACTCGATCATAATATAGACAAAATTTTTAGTAAATTAGTTCTACTCATGCACACGTTAAAACAATAATAAATAGGAATCTACCGACAATAATACGATTCGTTATCTGACAGTGTTATGTGAAATAAAACACACAATAAGCAACAGCAGAAAAACACGAAACGCAGACTATCAGTTGAAGAGTGTAATGAAGAGATTTTGGTTTTAGTTGCTTGGTTCGAGTATTGAAAAATAAAATACTAGAATATTTTTTGAATTAGTAATATTATTGTAAACCTGAATATTATCTCGTATTTTCATTATTTTACTTTTAGTATATAATTGCATTGCTTTCTTAGTGGTGTTATATGTATTCGTTTATGCTTCAAATTGATGTGTGTTTGTAGAGATCGATCAGTATATAAGAAACGTCCGTAACCGTCCCTAAATGTGTTAACAGATGTTCTGATTTTTTTCTTTGGTGAGAAAAAAAGGGAGAAAAATAAATAAACTAATTTATTTGAGGATTTTCCTACAAAAGTAACATATGATTAAAATCTTCTCAAATAAAAATAAAACCAATTAGACTCTCCCCATACAGTTAATGTGACCTCTTATATAGGATTTAAAGTGCACTCTCAGTGTTTCTTCAGCAATCTGTTTACTTATAAAATATTCGAAGCCACGCAACTCTTTTTTCGTCACGTATTGTTACACCAAATATGTATTCTGTTTAAAACTCTATTCCAATTATATATCTATATGTACAAAGGATATAGAATTTAATTGTATATACCACGCGAGCTAAATATGATATTACAAAATAGATACACACATATTTATATATATATAAATATATATGTATATATATATATATATATATATATATATATATATATATATATATATATATATATATATATATATATATATATATATATATATATATATATATATATATATATATATATATATATATATATATATATATATATATATATATATATATATATATATATATGTATATATGTATATATATGTATATATGTATATATATGTATATGTATATATATATGTATATATATATATTATGTTTATATATATATATATATATATATATATATATATATATATATATATATATATATACATATACATATATACATAATATTTATGTTTAATACATATATATATATATATATATATATACATATACATATACATACATATATATATATATATATATATATATATTTATTTATACATATATATCCATAAATATATACACATATACATCCATATATATATACACATATACATCCATATATATATATAGATATACATATATAAATATACATTCATACATACATACATATATATGTATATATATATATATATATATATATATATATATATATTTATATATATATATATATATATATATAGATATACATATATAAATATACATTCATACATACATACATATATATGTATATATATATGAACACATATGCTAGTGAGACAGCAAATGAGAATGTTAATATTAATTAAATGAAGATGCGTAAGAAGCAAAAGTAAGTTACGTAAAGGAGTTTTATAAGAACTGTTGATCTCAGCAGAAATTATTATTGGTGTAAAGCTTTGGTATTTGCCAAAGTTTTCACATTCAGAAGGAAAACAGTGCATCTAAATAGATACTATATAAATGAATATGTCCAATAAATACATACACATATGTTATCAGTAAAAATGTTTCAGTCTAAAGAATTACGGAGGATTTTGTTTAAATATTTTTTTAGAATCGATACTCACGGTTGCAAAAATAATTGCAGGCAGTTTATTTGATATTGATAGCGTCTTTAACTTAAATTTCTGTGATGTCTGGTGACTGCATATACAAGTGATATAGTTATGTTATTCCTGGTACCTGTAACACTGGTTAAGCTGACATTACCATACATTCATTCACGCATGCAAGCACAGGTCTAGAACTTTGCGTTGATTTAATGGAACGGCTGAATTTCCTACTAATGTTGATATTACATTTACATTATAAATGATGTTGTATTATTTGGGAATTAATTCATAAATTCATATAAGGGAAATTTTATTTCCCGAAGCATTGTTTTAACTATAAAAAATGAAAGTTAAGAAAGATTTTTCTTAAAAAAGTGTTTACCATCTTTATGGCTACAGACGTACAGCTATTAGTCTTAGTTTTTGTATTCCCTTAATCACAAAAAAGGGTAATAATATTCTTATAGTTTTATCATATAGAAATTAGCATAAGAAATTTTAAAAGTATTCAGAAATAAAAACTACGTAATAAAAGAAGAATATTGAATGCTCGACTTGCTTACGTGAATATTTTTTCTTAATTACCGCATTGTTTTAATGTTATACACATCCAAACGATCCTAAACTTGTGTAAACATTTTTTTACAACTGTAGGAAAATGTAAATGAATATGCATAAATATGTAAAAAGACATTTTATAACTATATGCCAATAGAAATTTTGCCTATGGCAAAGATGGTAGTAGATATGCTTTAGG
This sequence comes from Pardosa pseudoannulata, assembly GCA_032207245.1. NCBI lineage: Eukaryota > Metazoa > Arthropoda > Arachnida > Araneae > Lycosidae > Pardosa > Pardosa pseudoannulata. The sequence continues at coordinate 138,754,396 of CM063508.1, forward strand.
GATTTAAATTAAATAAATGAATATCAAAACAGAGTCCAAATAAATGTTTTGAATAATAAAAGCACTAAAAAAGTTTTTTTTTACTTTTAAAAATTTCCCTCAAAACATTTCTAAAACTTTCGATACAATAATGAAACTTCTCTTGATATTTTTTGAAAATAATATGGTCTATTCATAAATTTCTCGGGGGTTTTAAAAGCTATAATATAAAGCTAAGACAAATATATCAAAAACAAACTTTGTTTTAAATATAAAAACAGTTTTTTCATAGCAGTTGGAACTGGATTGCAGTTTTTTGTATTAAGTAGTATTAAATTTTTTTCCATGCTAACAATCTGGATTGTTCGATCTGCCAAGGATGACGTACCATTCTTACTCGATTTAACACCGTATGGCATTTTTTGAGGGGTTCTGTAATAAACCTTATTTTTTTCTCCCTTTGCCTCCTGATTTAACATAATTCATCAAAGAATCATACTTACTGTTAATTCTGTTGATATCAACATGTTAATTAGAGTCTGGTAAGAACCAGACTATTGCAATGATGTTTGTAGTGAGTCTAATTATTCACACAGAACACTTTTATTGTCTGAAAACAGAATTTGACCTATTAACCTTTTTAAGGGCACTGGTATATATAATATACCGGCTGTTAAAATTTTTCTGATTTACATAGCACAAAAGGTTTTAATTCCCAATGTTTTTGATACAGCAAACTATCGACACTTAATTTTTTTCTTCTTTTAAAAATTTCTGTTAAAACCTGCTTTAAGAAAGAGGTTCTATCAAAACCAGATTCTAAAACCAAAAATTCGATTTTATAACGTTAAGAATTTAAAATAAAAATACTTATTTAAACTTCACTTACAAATTTTTTATCTATTTGATTTATACTCCCTTTTAATAAAAATTAATAATTATTTTTTCAATATTATTAAAAATGTGTTATTTTCGTGCTGTCCCAAGGGAGGTGATTAAGAAATTGAATTACCCCCCAGCTTATTCCTCAAGAAATATAATTTATTTTTCAGCTACTTCATATTTAAAAGGTTCATAGATAACATTTATAAACTAATTTCTGTGAAATTAAATAGTTACTAAGGGTGTTCCTCAAAGGGTTAAGCTCAAAGATCTTTTTTGCCATGTTTCTCTTAGATTTTTAATAGAGCCTTCTCAAAGGAATTATGGAAAACCCTGTATATGCTTTATAAATTTAATCCTTATGTACTTTTTGACATTATATTTTAATCAGCAAAATGATGTCACGTGTTTGGATAAAAGAAAATGGTCAGAAATTTAATTTTCTAAGGAATATTAATGTTATAGATTTGGCTACACGTAGGACGTGTCACATTTCAGGTTATTCAAATCTTGCTGTAAATAATTTATGACATGTAATAATGCAAATCCCCATAACAATGATCACAGATTATTACAAGAAGCATCCTAATCAACGCTTTTCCTACATTGCTTTTTATAGGGTTTTCCAAAACATATTCGTTTTTCTTCAATTTGTTGACGGTTTCTTAAGGGGTTTCGAGAAAAATTCTGAGCTGAAATATATAACCTGCATACACACCTGAGGTTTCAGGATAATTGATCGTGATTTTTCTTGATATTCAACAAAATGTCTAAAACCGCAAGTTACCATTGACCTGTTACCATTAGCAATATAGTATGTAAAGATATATTTATGTGCACTGACACGCATACACTGTTCTATTCTCTAAATAATTGTATTTGGGAGAGCTTTTTAGTATTAAAAAATAATGCATTCGATATCGTCAGCGACATTTTGTTTTTCCATTCCATTTTCCTCAGCGTTGCCAACCGCGGAAAACAAAATACAGCCGAAACAATTTCGAGCTCACGACAAACAGGTATATATATATATATATATATATATATATATATATATATATATATATATATATATATATATATATATATATATATATATATATATATATATATATATATATATATATATATAGTTGCTTAGCCAATTGTTGAGTAATTAAGATTCTCTTGTGTAGTTACTCATAATTTCTAAAACATTTGCATTCTATTGTAACGAAAAAAAAAGTAGTTTTCGATGATAAAGCAACACAGTACACAGTAATTAATTACAACATATATTTTAATCCGAATAACAACTTCGAAAGCCCCACACTAGGAAAATTTGCATTTTACATGTCAGTTAACACCATACATGCAAACAAATACAGAAATCTGAAACAACTGTTCATCAAGACTCTGAGGCATTATATTATTAATGTTTTGGATTTTTAAATGGAAATTTATATTTTTCCAAGATACAATATGCAGCTTGGTAATCTTTTTTATACTAGGAAAATTGCGTAAAAGTTTGGTTAAGATTAGTTCAGTAGTTATTTAGGCTATTCTGGACAAACGTGAAACTTTCTTCATCTTTCTAGAATCGCAGAAATATGTAATGTATAATTAAATAATGTCCTTCAAAAATTAATTCACAGCTCAGACTAAACTCTTAATGCCAATTAACGAGTCTCCAAAAATAGAAATATGTTCAGAGATGCAAGGATAACAGATTTGTTCGGAAGAAGAATTCCGGTAAACAGTGCCAAAATAGTGTTCTTTCCTTGTAGTGCTTCAGGATTTTTACAGATTAATGGGTTTTACTTGCTACAGTTCTCAATCCATTAATTTATATATATACGTCTTATATTGTGCAATAATTACTCACATTATACGAACAACTGCATATAATATTAAAGACGTATTTGTTTATGTATTTATTAACTAAATGAAGAAATATTGTGTAAATACATTCTATTTGCATATACATGCATACAAGCTAATCATGTAATTATTTCTTGAAATAGTCTACAGAATTAGCTCTAAGATTGTAATACTGCATGCTAAGACCTTGTTTTGTGACGAATTCAGACCTATTTTTTCAGATTGATTGAAATTGATTGAACCTTAACTATAAAGTTTTGCAATTAATTAATTTAACATGTATAAGTACACAAAATGTCGAGCATTAGAAATAATTAGTAGGATAAACACAACAACAAAAAATCATGAAATCTCAATAAAAGTATTCAGAAGTTTACATTTTGGAAGAACTTGACACATGGCGCAAGCAATTTAATTGACTGTAATTTTCCTTAAGATAAAGCATGTCGTGGTATCAAAAAGTGGTGAAATGTGACATTTGCAACTTAATACATAAATATTGAGTAACTTAAAATTTTGATAATCTAATACTCTTGGTTCACTTAAATAGGTATAATCATCTGTGGATTAATTCGATTATTTTTTATTAATTAATACAGCCCTTTTATAAAAATACATGTTTTTAATTCACCGTAACTTTCCTTGAGATAGAGCAAGCTGTGGTATAAAAATGGTGATACTTAGAAATAACAACTTAATTCATGAATAACTGAATATTCTACAATTTTGAAAATGTAATTTCTTTGAACCCTTTAATCCCTTCCCTGTTTTGCCCGTACGGGCTCAGCTTTCGGGCCTTTACTGATTTGTCCGTACGGAATACGGGCAATCTGATTTATATTTCACTATCACTGTTTCAGCAGTATTTTTTCCAATTTTAGTAACAAATTATTCATATAGATCCAGTAAATGATAGTTTGCAGTTTATTGTATTTTCTACTCTGATTGGTTCAAAAGCGCGAGTTTTTTTCGCATGTTTTGTATCAGAAGACGAATTGTTATCTTTCAGTGTATAGCTTTCTGGTTATATTTTACTAACCGTCTGATAATTTGATTGACGTAAGAGTTGAATAATATATTTTTACTTTGAAATAATGGATAATTCAGAGCGTATGGAGCTAATTTCTTGTGATTCGAACTGTGACTCGGAATCAGAAACTGAATTATCTGTAAATGATAGTAGCGAAAGTTTACTAGATGACCTGGATAGTAGTGACTCTGATAGTAGTACAGATAGAATCAGTCAAGCAAGACAATTTTTTTTTAAATTAATTGTGATATTCCTTCGAATCCGCCTCCTAGATTTTCTTTCACTGGAATTCCAAAAATTAACTTGGATGTCGATGAGACTAAAGGTAAACTTCAGTTCTATGATGCTTTCATAGAATGAAAAAACTTGTAATAAATGCTTAAAAATATTAGAAATGTTAATTTTAATAACATATCTTTACTTAAAAAAGCACAATAAAAATATGTGACATTTTTTTGACCGAATTCTGGAAAAAAATGAAACTGTCAAAGGGTTAATAGGTAAAGTCGTCTACGGATTAATTCATGTATTTAAATATCAGTTCAAAATACCCCTTATATATCGGGACATATCTTTTGATAACTTTGCAATACTGTGTTTTTCTTCTAGTAGGTTAAATATTCAATCCAACTTTAATGAAACAGATTAGACAATTCAACCCCTCCTTTCCTGTTATTTTTTGAGTTTTATTTACCAATCGTTAAAATCTTTAAAGGTTTAAGCTTAAGATACTAAGTATTACTAAAGCATGCAATATGTATTTTAAATGAAATGCTAGGACGATCTCATAAGGACATCACGCGATTTGAAATATTTTTGCACCCATAAAAATATCCCAATTGATATCGTAATATGTTTTATAATATACTGACATTCGGTAAACGATTTTTTTTTTCAATTTTAGATGTTGGCATATTTTTTCCTTTCCTTCTTTACAGCTCCGCTGGGAATTAGGTTCTTAGAATATTTTAAAGATTTATTAGAGGACGCTGTTTATTTTTTTTCTATCTTACAGAACATTTCCCCACGAAGGAAAATTTATGGCTTTTATTTCAGTTCATAGCATTCTTTTGAACTTTTAATATAAGTTTTTCACTGCTATATCCTTGACCGAGACGCTTATAAATAGTCATATAAAATTTGGTAGTTTTCCCGCAGAGGAATTTGGAATTAGTACAGGTTCCAAAAGCAGGTGGAAGTTATCACTCAGAGAATGAAAGAAGTATTGACTGGCAGCTGGATAAACTAGGGTAATGTAAATTTGAATAATATCCGAGTAATATCAGCAGTGAAAAATGTGTTTGTAATGCCGACTTCATTCTTTATTTTTTTTTAGATTTAGGAAGTTCTGAAAATACTGCAGTTTGATGCAGATGAATTTTTATTTAGTAAACGTATAACGTATTTGATGACGATATTTCCACATTACGAATTTCTCAATTTTCCGAGTAAAAGCTTTTAGTGTTTAATTTCGAAAGTGGACTTTCAAAACTAGTTTCTTTTCTTTTTAGTTCATTTCGTTGAAAAATTAAGAGGACGGTTTACACTACGAAGAGTTTTTCGAATTAGTGTCAAGAAAGAAGATAGGCGTACGTTTTTTATTAAATCAATCACATGAAGTAGTTTTAAAACAGATAATTAAAATCATCAAATAATTAAACAGATAATTAAGCAGATAATTCATACTTTGAAATTTTTCTACCTCAGAGTTATGTCTTTAAGTTCTATAATACTTGGGTTATATAAGAACATGGATATCGATTACAATATTAATTAGACTGATCCACTAACAAGAGATAATCTTATTATTAATTCAACTGGCTTGAAAGGTATAGATATTATAAAACTATAAATTCTATAACTTGAAAGGTATAGATATTATAAAAGAAAATTTTTGTTGATGCCCAATTCTGAATATAAATATATATATATGTCAGGTCTAAAAAAGAGGTAGTTAAAAATTATGTGAGTTAAAAACGTTAAATTTTAAAAAGGGGACTCTTTTATAATAATATAATAAATGAAAAAGACACACGATCGCGTAAGATTTTGGGATCATCTGGTCAGGCGGAAGTATTTTGGAAGAATTTGATGAGATTGCAAACAGATAAGATCAGTCAACGCGTGGATATTAAGCTCTCAGCACGTATTCTACTCTTAGCTCTGCCACGGACAATGAAAATGTGCAAGTTGCTTTCCTTAAGAACGATGAGTTAATAAAACTTATTATTATCAAGAAGACTGTTTCCAATCGCCTTAACTCTGTATCACGACTTGTCATATATATATATATATATATATATATATATATATATATATATATATATATATACATAAACATATATATATATATATACATAAACATATATATATATATACATAAACATATATATATATATATATATATATATATATATATATATATATATATATATTTAGATTTAGTAGCTGTCTGAGAGCAAGATAGTAATGAACACCGCCTGTTTAGCGATCCGTATAGCATGTACATACCTTTGAAAATTTGGCCTTCTGCGTACATGAAGGTACTATACACTTACTAACCCCGACCTTGTATATATATATATATATATATATATATATATATATATATATATATATATATACTGTCTACTAATAAGTATTTGGACACCTGTGATAGAAAAGAAAAACTAACTTTATTCAAAATCAATAGTTGGTAAAGCCTCCACGAGAGGCGATTACAGCGTGCAACCTCCCGGTGCATATTTTCCACAAGTCTTTGTATTATAGCTAATGGTATTGTCTTCCACTCGGCTTGGAGTAGACATACAAGTTCCTTCATCCATTTTGACGAGTAGTGCACCCCTTAATTCCAACTCGTCCCAGAGTTTCTCAATAGAGTTCAGGTCTGGGCTCTGGGCAGGCCAATCCATTCGATGAACCCCATTAGCACCATACCAAGCCTTAGTTAACCTCGAAACTTTATAACTGGCATTGCAGTCCTGAAAGTACCAGGGATCCAACTCGTAAAACTGCCAGAACATAGGAAGCACATTGTCATCCAAAATAGTGCAGTAGACATCGGCATTGAGCTTACCATGAATGGGGACCGAGGGTCCCAATTCCTACTAGGAGAAACACCCCCAGACCCTAATTCCACCTCCGCCGAACTTGACTGTTCTCCAGGCAGACGCGAGATCCAGCCCCTGCCACCCGAACGGTAAAGAGTTAATCTTGGTTCATCTAGGTTCTCCAAAGAAATCGTTTCCACCGATCTACGGCCAAATTTCGATGTGCTTTGCACAACATTAACCTACCAGCGCGGTTGGACTTTGTGATGAAAGGCTTATGGGCAGCAGTACGACTGTGAAAAGCAATCAGACGTGCTTCCTTACGGGTGGTATTCATTGAAATATTACTCGTGGATGCCTGTTGAAAATCCTTGCGGAACAAGGCCATTATTTGGGTGATGTCCGAATTTATCTGGACAGCACTCGTCGGTCTCTATTTCCCAGTTTCGATGGCCTGCCGACTCGGGGCACATTCCGACAATCACCGCTCACCTTCCACTTCTTAATCACATAGGTCACTGTCGATTATGGTTATTTCAGATCGCTAGATATGTCCCTTAAGGATCATCAACATTTGTGATACCCGATAATTATACTTTTTTCGAAATCAGAGAGCTACGAATTAAGCGGCACCTTGCATGCGACTAATGCCGATGCTGTTTAATACACGATGTATACCGGTGGAGGCCGTGATGTACCTCAGGACCTCAGATATCGTCATTTGCATAGGTGTCCAAATAGTTATGGGTAGACAGTATATATATATATATATATATATATATATATATATTATATATATATATATATATATATATATATATATGTATATATGTATATATATATATGTATATATGTATATATATATGTATATATATATATATATATATATATATATATATATATATATAA
>CM063508.1:138777105-138779605 GCA_032207245.1 Pardosa pseudoannulata
ATATATATATATATATATATATATATATATAATATATTTTTGGTTTCAATTGCATTCAATAATACAACGTGTTTTTAGAAACAGTATCTTCCCAACCTAGATATTCAAAATATTTTAATAATTAATCAATATTTCACCTTTGTTTTTCAAAACCTAGTTCAACAAATCTTGAATGACATACAATAAAAGCTTGTAAATTTCTTAAAAATATCTGTAGCCATCTAATACTTTTATTATGAAATCGCTGAAAAATGTTGATGTCTAAGGCAGTGTTAAGGATATTAAAAGGAAACAGAATGAAATTATTATAAGAATGGACAAATAAAAATAATTTTGAATAAGATGGCATGTTTTGACACAGGTAAAGAACCTGCGTAGTAAGGCAGTATTTACCTGTCAAAAGTTTTTAAAATATTGATTAAACTTAATATCAAACTTATAGCTGCCTTGAGATGTAAATACTTATATTTATATAAGCATTTATATAAATATAAGTATTATTTAAAGTTTTTAATAGTATTATTAATAGTTAATATTTTAAAAACTTTTGACAGGTAGATACTGCCTTACTACATAGGATTTTTACATTTGTCCAAACATGCCATCGTATTCAAAATTATTTTTATTAGTCCATATCATAGTTATCATAATTTCTTTCTGTTTTCAATTAAACTCAATTAATATATAATACTACTAATCATAATATATCAATTATACATATTTATATGTGTGATTGATATATTATGATTAGTCGTATTATATATGAATTGAGTTTAATCACATATGTTAATTATGAAGGAGTAAAAAATGCTTTTTAAATAGTTTTATATTACTTACACAATTCAATGACACATGTACCAGACTTTTAAAATAGTTCTTTCTTCACAAATTCCCTGTAGCTCCAACCAAAAATTCTTTTTTCCCAGGAGGATAAAAATTCATATTTCTTCTCTCTGTATAGGTGTGAATGAAAGAAAACAACAGAAAAAAACTAAAAAGTGAAATCAATAATGTAAGAGAGAAGGAAATTTGATACGCTGACAATTTCTAAGACTCAGTTATTTGAAATATATTTTTTTTTATTTAAAGGGAAAAGCGAGAGAAAGGTTTCACTCTATATTTCACTAGCCAGTTGTGTAATTCTGCGTAGTCTAATTTTGGAAACAAATTAGAGTCTGTGATTTAACTTTTAGAATAGTATAATCTTTAGCTTGAATACATTGTATAACCATTTTGCATCACTTCCAGTGCTCAGATTCAGCAGTTATAAAACCAGTATGCTGAATATATTTGTGATATTATTAAAGTAGAAATTTAGCCCTGCGAAATTTAACTGAATATTTTGAACATTATAAAAGAGACATGTCTTTGTAAAATATGTAATATATGACTAAAAACTTGTAAGGAGAACAACATTCATACAACCATAATTATATAATGTGCATATATTGGAAAATTTTGCATTATACAATTGTGGATACAAAAATTACAGTTTGTTTAAACTGTAATTTTTATAGTCACCATTATATAATAGATAATATGATGAACTTTACATTTATTTGTATTTTATCATGCAATCCACTAATTTGTTGCCCCTTTCATGATGAGAGCACCCTATAAAGTGTAATGGAAAAAATATAACTAACAAATTGTATAGAAAATAACATTCATAGAAACACCATTGAATGAAAAAAAATCCCTTATACAATATTAGATATAGAAATTACAGTTTGTTTAAACTATAATTATTATATTCATCATTGTATATTAGATAATTTTTATAAATAGGATGAATTTTACCTTTATTAGTATTTTATCATGCAATCCACTGATTTGTTGCCCTTTTTATTATAATAGAACCCTATTAAATGTAATGAAAAAATATAACTAACAAATTGTAAAGAAATCAACAGTCATACTAACACAATTGTAGATTTAAAAAAACCTCCATAATACAATGGCTGACATAAAAGGTACAGTTTGTTTAAACTGTAATTATTATATTCGCCATTGTATAATAGATAATTTTTATAAATGCAATGAATTTTACCTTTATTAGTATTTTATCCTACAATCCATTCATTTGTTGTCCTTTTTATTATGAGAGCACCTTATAAAATGTAATGGAAAAAATATAACTAACAAATTGTATAGAAAACAACAGTCATAGAAACACCATTGTAGAATGATAAAAAACTCAATTATACAATGGCAGATATAAAAATTACAGTTTGTTTAAAATGTAATTATTTTATTCACCATTGTATAATAAATCATGTTTTTAAATGCGGTGAATTTTACCTTTATTTGTATTGTATCATTCAATTCACTGATTTGTTGCTCTTTTTATTATGAGAGCACCCTATAAAATGTAATTGAAAAAAATATAACTAACAAATTGTATAGAAAACAACAGTCATATAAACACCACTGTAGAACGAAAAATATTCATTAGACCATGTCAGATATAAAAATTACAGTTTTTTAAACTGTAATTATT
>CM063508.1:138784605-138797105 GCA_032207245.1 Pardosa pseudoannulata
ATCATCCGATTACTTGCTTCATTAAATGTAATCGTGATTATCCGAGATTCTGAGTGTTTGAACCCGATAGGATTATAGTGCAGGAGCTATTTACTCTCATTAACGTGTTTCAATTCAATTGAATATGCGGTGCACTGTATAGCGATGAGATACTTTAGAGATAATTGAGTAGGTTGAGTAATTTTTAAGAGGTGTCAGAATTATTGATATATGTACAACAGTGAAAGAGGGAGAAAAATGACCTTTTAGCAGTAAAATTAAAAAAAAACCCTTTAAGATTTCTTTTATTTTGTATTTTAGCCTCCTAATTATATTAATATATGTATAATTGTAAAATCTCCTAATCTGCTAATTCAAGACATTTTTTCTGACCAGTGTAATTCGTATCATGATTATCCTAATTTTTATCTTCAGCTGAATTATTCATTTATTACTTACTTTGGGTTAATTTTTTCGCCTAAACGCAAGTATTTTCTCTCTCCCCATACCCTAATTAACTTTTTTGCGTATGTCATACCAACTCCTATTTACAGTTTTTTGCAAAAACACTAATAGTTACTCCAGTACTAGAGGGTTACTAGAGGGTTACTCCAGTACTCCAGTGCTCAGGGAGTATTGTTGTGAAATCTTAGTGTGAGATCATGTGAGATTTTAGCCTTATATATTAAGCTATATAATTTCTTATATAATATTCCGCATATGAAAATGTAGTTGTATAATTAGGTTAATCCTCTCTATCACAATAAAAAAATTAGAGAAAGTCTTGTATACATGATATCAGGAAATATATAAAATTCACATTTCAAATCCTATCATATAGAAAATAGAGAGTATAAGGTGTTCACAAAAGATTTATTTACATGCAAATCTTTAATGTATGTTAAGTATTTAATAATACACTTTAAAATATAATAAAAATAACTAATTATTATAAATCATAACACATATTTACTGACTACTGTATACGACATTTAGTGAATTTATTGGGTACATTTTGAAAGATATGCGTACAAACGAAATAATATGAAACTCGAGTAAAAATATTTTAATGTACAAACCTACAAAATAAGTATGAACTTACCAGATGATGCATATGATGTAATTCTATATGATTTTTATGCCATTTAACATACGGAAAATGGTTTTGTATCTTGATTAAGAATAACTCTTTACAAGGAGGCTTCCAGTCCCGCTCATTTATTTATTTATTGTCTTCTGAATATATACGCGTATGTTTAGTGACCTTGTCAGGTTTGGATTCAGTTCTCTGTGCTTGGTTAGAGGTAAGCAGCATACAACCCTTGAAGGAATTTTGTGTTTTGGACCAATCTCTTGAGAAAAAGTGAATATTTTGGCTTTATTTGCACACAAAACCATAACATACTTAATAATTAGGACTTTTTTGCACTTTTAATCTCAACGAAAAAATTCAGCATAGTACTAATCTAACAAATCATTTCATAGCGAGTTAAGCACAAACACATAATTCATATATAACTTGTATCACACGCTTAGACTGTTAGAAGGAATATAGGCAATAAGTAAAGTCGGAAATACATGGTAGCTCCTTTCTTATACGGAAAAGATGTTAAATCATATGAAAATTATTAACTTATATATATATATATATATATATATATATATATATATATAAATATTTCTGTTTGCATTTGTTGAAATTTTTAAATTTTAAATTTTTATCTTAAGCGTTATAAATTTAATCCTATTTAATCATTACTACTAGTATATATATATATATATATATATATATATATATATATATATATATATATATATATATATATATATATATATATATATATATATATATATATATATATATATATATATATATATATATATATATATATATATATATATATATATATATATATATATATATATATATATATATATATATATATATATATATATATATATATAATATTGGCAAGACTCGTTCAAAATCACAACACAGTTTATTTCTGGTAATAAACATGAAATCCGTACAACAGGCAGACAGCTTTACAACTTCGTGCAAACATACAATGAGATACCGCACATACCTTTTCAAGTAGGGATTCCTAAGGTAAAAGATTACGAATAATCCCTAAGCACAATTGATCACGTGATACAAAATACCCATGTTAAAAGAGAAATCGCTAACTATTGGCTAAAGTAGTCCAGACAGAGGATGCATAAAGTCTATAACGTGTCTGGAGGGAAAAATCAGAATTACCGCGCAAACCCCGAACTCACTTTATGAACAAAAGTTATTAAATTAATATTAAAATACGTGAATAAGGGATTTTAATATTACATATATATATATATATATATATATGTGTGTATATATGTATATACATGTGTGTATATATATATATATATATATATATATATATATATATATATATATATATATATATATATATATATATATATATATATATATATATATATATATATATATATATATATATATATAGTTTTATATGATAAACAATGCCGAATTGAGTGCTGTATTAAATTAGTGCATTCTAGGGAGCATATAACATCATACGAAGTTGACCATCTTGGTATAAAGATTGACCACTTTTATCAAAAATATATTCACGTCTGTAAAAGAAATGTCACATTGCTAGTGATATATGATACCTAAAAAGGCAACTACATATCCCTCTAAACTGGTACGAATGCAGAAATATCCACTCTGAGAATGTCAAATGTGACTATAAGCTTTTTAATCGTGTCTTCTCATGCAATAAGAAGATAAATTGCAACATCTCGCCAATGAAGTTATCATACAATTCTCTTATAATAAATTGCAGCTTCAGTGTTACCAAATAGAAATATCTTGTTGAATAATCTAAAATTTGACATGTATTCTATTTTTATCACAGAAAAATTCAAACGACATCAAAATGCAGCTCATTTCAGAGGCATGGAAAAAAATCAAAAATTTTAATTAGCCTCGCAGAATTTCTTAGCACGTTTTTACTCAATTGTTGCTAATTAGTATCTAGATTATGATAAAAGTTAGTAAGAAAATGCACAAAATGGGTTTAAATAAAATCTGTATAACGTAAAATCGTAAAGTGTTTATCCTGCACTAGCCAATAAAATGAATTCTATGGGAAAGTTTATTACACACAAATGACAACCAAACAGAATTTATTTGACTAGCATAGAAAAGAATAAAAAACCTTCATTATGCCCTGCAGAATCATTTCTCAAGATGTTTTTACCCTATTGTTACTAATTAGTATATGAAGTATGATAAAAGCCATTAAGAATATGCCAAAAATGGATTTAAATAATTTAAGTACATCTTAAGATCGTAAGGATTTAACCTTTATGAGCCAATAAAGTGGATTTATTTCAAAAGTTCATTAAAATAGTTTAACTGGTTAAAAGTTAAATGAAGACTAATTTGTAAATGACGTTCTAAATTAACCTTCTTAAGAAATGACAGGATATGGATAAATATATTTTTGGATGGAAATAACTTGTTGACCAATTATTGTGGTTGATCTAGTAAATACTACACAAAGTGTAGGTCACATAAAACTGTTTGTCAAGTATTATAATGAGAATTATTGAGGAATATTGTGCATTATTAATTACTTTTTTATCAAGAATTGTAAGAAATTCAAATAAAAAAATGATTTGTACAATTGGTATTATTATTTCCAATATTTCAGAAATAATGTATAATTGAATAAATATAAACATCTGATTTCATAAATTCATTCATTTTTAAATTCATTTTTAGTTAATTTTTCATGTATACAAATAGTAAAGTAAAATATTTTTTATTGCATAAATAATTATAAAACAATCTTGGAAAGGCTTATAATAGCAGTAACAAAAGTAAGAAGAGTTAAGTATAAAATGTGCAAACCACGTAACTTTTTTGTACATCTTTCATACTTCTTTTTTTAAAGTCAAACCATTCAAAGTTTTGACTTGGTTTGGAGCTACGACTTACAGTTTTGTTATACGAAGGCTGATGAGAGCCGGACCTACCACTTTATGAACGACTACGAGCAGACAGAACAGCAGCGGTTTTCGAACCCCCGAACTCCGTTGTTGTTGTTGTTATCTTATACCACTTGGTCAAAAGAAACACTATTGAGCCTGAATCTACTTCGTATTAAGGCAAAGGTGTTCGCCTTTCGCTTTGACTGGAACCTCAAAGGTGAAAGTACGACTTAAGCTCATTTTGAAGCAGGGACCAAACAGAAGACCCATATACTTGGTCTTCCATCCCCAAAGGTATTAACTGAGAACTTATTGTGACCACGACCATATATATTTTATGTGCCCCAGTCACCTTTTACAAAAAGGTGGATCTTAGGCCGTCTCAGACTTCGAACTCTCCAGTTACAAGAGCGTTGTCTTTACCGACTGAGCTACAGCGGCCTTTACCGAAGAGTACCACCCTACCATCCCGACATCGATGCATTTTAAGTAATTCGTCGTTAGAATTACAGTTCGTACAATCTCTTCAAGATTCAAAATTAGTCTTTTTCTCAACATATCCATTGAAGTACTTAGATGTTCGTAGCCTTTCGAAATTTGCTTTAATCAATTGGTCTTGGTACATTTGACCATGTGTAGCAAAATATTAGTCAGTAGCAATAGAAACCAAACCTACGTATTCATGTTGTCTGAATAGAGCTTAAGTACTGCTATCTAGTAAAGTCACTCAGAATTAATTATCATTACACTGAGATTTTTTGTTATGTAGATATTTCATTCTAAATGAAAAATATTCGCGATTATAATACTTCCTTAAATCTACCAGGCAGAAACAGTCAACAATTAAAACTATTCATCACAGATAACTGAATTTGTTTTGAGTTCTTGAAGATTCAAAGTAGTCTTTTTCTCAACATATCCAAGGAAGTATTTAGTTGTTTGTAGCCTTTCGAAATTAGCTTTAATCAGTAGGTCTTGGTGCATTTGACTTTGTGTAAGCAAAATAATAGAACGTAGAAGTAGAAACCAAACGTAACTGTTCATGTTGTATGGGTAGAGCTTAAGTGCTGCTATCTAGTAGAGCCCCTCAGAATTAATTTTCGTTACACTGAAATTTTTTGTATGTAGATATTTCATTCTAAATGAAAAATTTTCTCAATTATCGTACTTCCTATAATCTATCAGTCAGAAACCGTTAACATTTAAAATTATTCATTGCAGATAAGTGATTTTTATTTTTATTTAGAGTTTAGTTACAACATTAAAGTTTCCTGGAGCGTACATATACACTGAGTTCTGAAACTTGGCAAAATTAAATCAGGCATTTGATAATACGTATATACGCGCCGAAATTCATTGTAATTACAATGTTTCCTTTACTTTGTACAAATAGGTAAAAACTGTAAGTCAGCAAGATTAAAGCGTTGTATAACTTATCGCTCTAGTAGCTGTTACTCAGTCTACAAATGCTGCGATTGTGTAGCCGAAAGATAGCTAGTTCAACACTTCCAAGTTCCAAAACAATATTTCTTCAGGAGGTGTCAGGTCTGGAGAGTCTGGGGGTCTTGTGTTTGGCCCCTGCTCTTAAATTACGAGAATCTATTCGTAGAAATTCAACATTCGAGGCATTGGTAATCATATTTCTTTAAGAAGTCATATGACTTCTAAATGTACACGACACCCATTAACCAATCAACTCATTGGTCAAATTGACAGCATTATTTTCGCTGATAACTCCAGTGTTAATTATAATAAACAGTAAATATTTATAGTACCATGAATTTCATTTGAGATAAAAATAGAACTAAAATATTTTTTTGATTTAAAAATATTTTATTTAGTTATTTCCTATGAAAGATTATTTCTAACTTTTGAATTTTATTATAGAGTGTAAAAGAAAAACTCATTATAATATAACTTTATTAAACGATGAACTTTATATATATATATATATATATATATATATATATATATATATATATATATATATAAACGATATATATATATATATATATATATATATATATATATATATATATATATATATATATATATATATATATATATATATATATATATATATATATATATATATATATATATATATATATATATATATATATATATATATATATATATATATATATATATATATATATATATATATATATATATATATATATATATATATATATATATATATATATATATATATATATATATATATATATATATATATATATATATATATATATATATATATATATATCTATTGATGACAAAAATATCAGTACAAAAAAGTCTTAGAGAATCTGCAAAGAAAACTGCATGAATTGATCAAGCAACTCATCAAAAGTCCTTGTAATTTTAAAGATATTCAGTGAATATGCAGTGAGACCAATTTTAAATGATGTCCTTTGAAGAATAAAATTTTTGGAAAAAAAATTTAATCTTAATAAAAATTCTTTTGATGTAGATTTGAGTCTCTTACATTTTCTGCTATAACATTATATAGACTTAAATTGAAAAAGTTAAAAACTGAATGCAATACAAAACGTATTAGAAGGGGAAATACAATGGAAATATCTAGTGATAAATCTTTAGGAATTAGGAAAACCGTTTTTAATCTATTTTCTGTACATTTTATTGGTTAGGTAGAGGAAAGTCGGTGAACCGTGTTTCAAGTGAAATAGTAAGAGTATGGGAAGCTGAAACTGTCATGTATACGTGGAATGTATAATAACCAGTATGGAGGTTAATGTCTGTAAATGGGGTTTATACATACTCGATTGTAAATGCATACAAATGGTGTTTTTATTTATGTAATAGCTTAATTAGTTCAAACGAATACACCCGCTAAAACCTCTAAAATAAGAAAAATACCCGTAGAATAATTACATAGCTAATGGATACGTGGAATTTATAATATCCCGTGTGGAGGTAAATGTCTGTATATGGGTTGATAGATACTGGATTGTAAATGCATACAAAGGGTGTTTTTTATTTAAGTAATAGCTTAATTAGTTCAAACGAATACACCCACTAAAACCTCTAAAACTTGTAAAATACCCATAGAATAATTACGTGGCTAATGGATTTCTTAAAGGCTTACTCATTTAAGTTAAATAATTAATCCTATGTATTCCACGTAGTAAATTTTTAAGCTGCAAAATTAAGAGCAATCTTACCATGACTTGAGTTAATTTTCATATGCAATTAACTGCTCATCTTTCGCAACTTTCCAGAAAGTAGATATTACCTGCATATTTTCACTAGGGAATTCATTCTCCGAAAAATTTTGCTTTGTTAAGAAACACCCAAAATGATGAGCAATGCAAAATAGCTACACTGCTGTCAGTTTACTTCTCACTTGAACACATTATTTAAAAGGTTTACTTCCATATTTCACTGAAAATTACCACATATATTTTTATTCACTTGAAATTAATTTCTCATTCTGTAGAACCAATAGAGCCTGCTTTAAAAAATGAAAGAAACGATAAGAATTATTTAACGCGTATAATAATTATTAAGAGAATATTGATGAAAATTAAAAGTGTGTTTGTTTTAATCAATCATAAAAGTTTAAATACGGCATAAAATACTTTAAAAATTTGAGATACAGTTGAGATTTGTTGAAACTTTTCCGTCATAAAAATCATATTAAGAATATGAAACAATTAATATGGATGAATTTAAACTTCTTGAAGTATGAACTGTAATATTTTAATTATTCTACTTAATATATAACTTTACCTTTTCTGTGCGTATATAGCTGTATTACATACAGCTTGAATTAATATTCATTAGCTAATTAAACCTTTAGACAATTATTTATGGGAATTTAATTATAATTGACTCCTACTTATACTTTTCTTTAAATTAACAAGAGTTCTTGAACTTTTAATACAGAATAAAAAGTGTATTAATAAGATATGTATATAATTGAAGTTTCTTGAAGTTGATATCTTTTTTTTTAAAAAAAAACTAAGTTATCTTAACGGCAATATAGCATATATTTTAAAATATTGTTTAAATTAAGTGTGCTTAAATTAAGTGTAATTTTTCATAATTATTAATGTAAAATTCCTGATCATTTTTACCATGGAATTTGCATTCATGGTCAGTGCCAATCTTCGTTTACGAGACCAAGGGTATTGGGCTGCGAAGCCTGTTTTGCTAAGCTGGCCAGTCTTAAGCGGTGTTAGACTATGTAGACCCCCTACTGTTAGCTTCCGAGAATGCTTCATCTTCTGTTAACCAGTCCTCTACTAACAATTTATCACGTTGATTGCGACGGTCGTCACCGGCTACCAGCACTCTATTTGGCTACAGCGCCGTGAGAGTCACCAGTGATCGGCGACGCAGCAAGAAATAAAAGTACATACTTATACTGATAAATTTTTCAATAATTCCTTTGTTATTATAATAGTTTGACGAAATTAATGCAACATAGAACATAGAAAAATAATTTTATTAGTACATGAAAAATATACATTTTATCCGTGCATATTGCGATGAGTCAGACGGAATCATTCAAGGAAAAGAAAAGGTGAATCAAGGCAATAGGAACAATATGTCATCCCTTTTTAGTAAATTTCTTTGCTGTAATTCTCCCTAGCTGCTTTGAATGCTAAAGAATGAGAGTAATCATTTAGCAATCGAAACACGATTGTTTGAAAAAAGTAAGGAAAATCGTAGCAATTGCCTACCGCGCCGTGGGAGTCACCGATGATCAGAACTACAGAATTTGCATGATTTTATAACTCATTTTATCTGCTGCAAATAATATTTCAGCATATGCATCACATAATGAAAAGTTCCCGAGGGTGCCTTGGGCAAAGCATCAAAAATGCGTCTGGCAGTCAACGTGTTATCTACTCACTGAAGATATAAAATACATTCTTATAAATCAGCTATTTTTCCAAGTTTTTATGAGATTTAAAACAAGTTTTACAGATTTCGTATATTTTATTGTATTTTATTAAGAAAAATATAATTTCGCGAGAATTCACAAGATTATTTAGAATGAAACGGACCCCTTTATATTGATTCTTGCTATCTATTTGGAAATATTTAAAAAATTCCTAACATACCTTAGGGATACCTTTGATGATATAAAAGAAATGAAGAGGTGAGATAAAAAAATAGCTACCTTGCCATGGCCTTCAGAAAGTATGTTTTAGTTTCGAGTTATTATATTCTGCACATAAAAGTAAATGGAACTAATTCAAACAGATTAAATATGAAAACTGTCTAAAATAGATTCAAATACTCTGCAGATATTAATCACCCATTAAAAAACATACTGTAATAGATAAAAAGCAATAGGGCTTTAAAAATAGCTAAACATTTCATATTTCTTAAACAATTTGTTAAATTGTACAAAATTTAACATTTGGAGTATTAAAATAATGCCTGAGAGTTCCCAATTGTTTGATAAACATAAAAGTGTAAATTTGGCTGTAATATCCCTGTCGTCATTCTTGGGAAATGTACATTTTAAGTCCATAAACAACGTATAACATAGCTGAAAGAATAATATTATTTATGTCATACAGTTTATGTGTGTTGCAAAAGAAGAAATGTAACAATGTATAATGAATATATTTACTTTTTTTCTCTATGATTATGCGAGAAAATTGAGGGGAAGTTACTCCCGACATTTATAACATGTTGTTTTAAAATTAATGCCTACCTGGAGCATCTGTTTATTAGGTTTTAATTTGGTAGATCCCTTTTATAAGTAATAAAAGGAATTAATTATTTATAAGTAATAAAATTTATTCCTCCATATTCAGTGAAAACCGAGATAAATTAACTTATTGACATTAAAAATGGTTAAAAGTTTTTTGATTTATGGTCAAGACATAAAACCAATACAGTCAATAGGAAAAATAAAAATTTCATATAAACTTCAGTTGGATTTAAAAATATTGATAGACATTTGATAAGTTGTTTTAATAGATTCGATTGATAGAGTACGTTTTTCGTTGTAAAGGCATTAAAAATTGTAATGTTTAAAAATTATTTTATTTTTAATGTAACCATGGACTCACAATGTAAAGTTATTTAAATTAAATTCTTTGTAAAAAATTGATTATAAATTGTTGAAATATATTTATGCAAAAAGAAAAATTAGAATGCTAAATATAAATGTTTGGAGCTTTTATTAATTTATTATTAAAAATTACTTTTTATGAAATGTTTCATACGCAGTTCTTTTAAATATAGTATCTCTATTTTTGTTGATGCAGCACTTAAGCTTAGGAAAACATATGTCTTTTTTAATAGCGTAAAAAAGAGTAAAGAAAAAACAATAGCTTAAATATGCATTTTTCACTTTTAAAAATTGATAATGTTTCTTTTAATTAGAGAATAAAAAAGATTTTGTGTTTTTAGAATAATATTAATGTTAAATAATTTTATTTATATTCGATTAGGTAAATACTCTATAAGTGTCAGTGGAAGATTTAGTGGTGTATTTGGAAGATTTCAGATATTTATAAAACACAAAATGTTTGATTCGGAATTTATTTCTATATTGAACAAACACCATATGCATAAAATAGACGGTACAGTACACGTGAATCATTTAAGGGGCATTATATTTACACAATGCAGCAGAAAAAGAAAATAAATAATGTAGATTTTACACGGACTTAGATAATAATTAAACTGTGGTCTCTCGAGAGAAGCTAGTCTTTTACTCTGAAGCTTGCATGTTTAAAATTATCTGACTGTTCAATATGTATATATAGGCTTCCTTCGGGGCAGTATGTCAAGTATTTGTGTTTTTCAGCTTGGGTTATCAGGGTTTGATCTCGAATGCCTCAAGAAGAACAAGTTTTAAGAAGTTAAAACTGTCATTATAACGTCAACCTTTTAATCGAGTTTTTCTTATTAAATCCTATATTTGATGTTAGATATATACCTGCAGTACTATGGACTCTACTTGAAAAGTAGTTTAAGATAGGTGGACCACTGAAAATATCAACATGCATGGCAATCCCATTGAAACGTTTAAAATTTTCGTATTCATTAAAATTTCATTCTGAATTGCAAACTGACATAATACACAGTCCAACTACATTAATGTAATCACTTGTCAAAATCCAGAATAATCACTTTTCGTAAAGCGGATTGCTGCTATAAGTGCAGGAAAAGAGTCAATTAGGTTTCTGAAAGTATTCACTGGCATGCTGAGCCATACCGACTTCAATGACCATCTGCGCTAGGTTATGCTATCTATGGTGAGACAACATGATCGAGGTGGTCCCACAGATTCTCGATTGGTTTCAAGTAGTGGGAATTTGCTGGTAAACGGATTACGGTAAACTCATCCTGGTGCTCTTTGAACTAGGCACGCATATTGAGAGATTTATGATACGTCGTATTGTCCTACTGGTAGATGCCATCCTTCTAAGGAAAAACTTTGCATTTGGGGGAACATGGTCCACAAGGGTAGATGCATACTTGTGTTGATCCATCGTACCGCCCAAAATGACGAGTGAACCCAGAGAATACCATGGAAACATCCCAAGGTGCTTGCTTTGATACGTTTCAGTCCCTATATGCCAACGTACATCTGTCCCATGGAGCATAAAATATGATTCATCGGAAAAGCCACCTGTCTCCACTTAGTGGATGTCCAGTTGCGGTATTGCAAATTCGTTGCCGATGAATAGCAGTTAGCTTAGGTGCAATAACCAGGCATCTACTGCGGAGGCTTATACGCAGCAACGTTCGCTGAATCGTCGTTGTGGAGACACTCTTTGTAGCCTCTTGGTTCCTCTGGGCTGTCAGTTGCTCACCGGTTGTATGTCTATTCATCCAAATGCATATCTGCAGACGTCGTTCACCCCTGTCCCTCACCATCTATGGCCCATGGTACACCACATTTGCCACGTAGCTGATTTTGGATAGTACCATTTCGCAATGCCCTATATAAGTTTAACACTAGTTCCCGCTAACAGGTTGCGAAATTATCCGCTTCGGAAATGGTTTCACACTTGGTCTGAAATCCAATGATCATGCCCTTTTGGACATTGGATAAACTGCTCCATTTCTGCATAACTGTAAGAACTCAAATGTTTTACGAAGGCTGGACTATATAGAATGTATTATTGCATCTTTCTAGAAATTTTTCTATTATATGGATAAATGTTTTTTTTTAAATAACGTAATAGTATATAGGTGAGGGCAAAAATTTTGTTATCCCATACCGATTTTTATATCCAAGGTATCTAATGTCACTTATATATCTACACACACATACATCTATATATGTTTATATATATGTCGTATCCAGTGGTAGGCGAATGTAAGAAATAGTCTTTCTTGGTAAACAATCTCTTTATTTCAAAGTATAGTTTCCTTTTAAGGAATAACTTGAGCCATTTTTATTAGTTCGTGGTGTAGCTATGGGTGGATGTTTCTGACAGCCTACATCTTCTCGCCAACTGTCTCTTATTGCTTCGCATACTCACCAATCCCTACAATATCCTTTCGCTTGACCG
>CM063508.1:138799605-138834605 GCA_032207245.1 Pardosa pseudoannulata
TTAACACTATTTTGCAATGTAAGTATGCGTTTATGCATGTATTGTAGTTGCATATTTAAGTGCTACATTTAGTTTAAAGAACTGACTTTAGAAAAGGGGGGAAGCTCAAGCTCCTTTTGTACTTTCCATATGAATGCCTTTGTTGGCAATTACAATATGTACCCACTAAATTATGTTCTGTGTACGCCACTTATGTATGTATATATAAGTATATGTATGTATATATGTATGTGTATATGTATGTATATATGTATGTGTATATGTATGTATATATGTATGTGTATATGTATGTATATATGTATGTGTATATGTATGTATATATGTATGTGTATACATACATATATATATATATATATGTATGTATATATGTATATATATACATATATATATATATATATATATATATATATATATATATATATATATATATATATATATATATATATATATATATATATATATATATATATATATATATATATATATATATATATATATATATATATATATATACATATATATATATATATATATATATATATATATGTATATATATATATGTATATATATGTCTATATATATATGTATATATATGTATATATGTATGTATGTATATGTGTAAATATATGTATAGTTCAGCTAAAAACAAGCTTAAAAAATAACAAAATGTAATTTTGTTTATCGGTATATCGTTAAAGAACGATACAAAGCTGATTATTTATAGCAACTTATGAATTTACACAACATCCAGTCAAACTCGAATGATCTATATATGTTAACGATTTCATTTCTTGGAAAACCTATATAATTAGCTTCGAATTCCTGAAGGGTAGTAGACTTAGTTATTTGTCTACTTAGCTGTTACTTAGATAATGGCAATGGTAAATTAACTAACTCCTCTAGGACTATACGCACCACAGGAAATGGAGGTTTTGTAGGAATCACATTAAAATTGGAAGGTTCACAGGACTAAAAACACAGGTACAGTGCCAAACAAATTCTTGGATTCTGATCCCTTATATTTAAACTTATATATTAATAATTTAGTACATATTTTTCTAAAAAATTTAAGTTTTCTAATTTTCATTATAGATTTAATTCAATCAGTTGTATTTCTTGTTTTATATATAAATTAGACTGTCAAATCAACAGCAAAGTATGATTCGTGACATTTTTAGAATTTAAAATAATTCTTAAAACATTTTTTTAATTATTTATCTATTAGAGCATTGAAAGGTACTTCTTTTAGTGTTTATGCATATCGATTTTTGTAATTTCTTTTTCAGAGTATGTAGCATTAAAAGAAAGTAAAGTCTTCGCACACTTCATAAAAAAATTACTAATACATATCTGCAGCATGTTAGAAATGCTTTTATGCATCCGTGAAAATAAATTAAGCCATGTCACAAGGGAAAAGGATATCAAAGCAACAAATTCCAAATGTAAAACTTTCATCCTGAGATATGTGTCTGTTCGATGAAATCAATCATTTATTCCTTTCATTTTCAACAGCACCTTCCAAATTGTAATGCTTTTTACGATATGCAAGTTCTTTTGATGTTATTCAGAAAAAATTATTAAAACCCTCTTGCGTTTTACTGGCATGAAACCAAAATTACTGAAGAGCGTAACTTGATGCTCCTGTTCAAGAATATAATTTTTTTGCAATATTTTTTAATATTTCTTAATTTGTTGAGAACAACTGCTTCATATTAAATGGTTTAATAAATATGCGGCTAGTGATGTTAGTGAAATAATAAAATATCGGTTAAAATTTTTTTAGTATAATTTTAACGATAGAGAATAGTAAGATATGTTTCATAAGAAAATAAATTATACATTGTATTCTTTTTTTATATGAGTTTCCTTCTTG
Source organism: Pardosa pseudoannulata (assembly GCA_032207245.1). Lineage (NCBI taxonomy): Eukaryota > Metazoa > Arthropoda > Arachnida > Araneae > Lycosidae > Pardosa > Pardosa pseudoannulata. Next base: position 138,801,479 of record CM063508.1, read on the forward strand.
GAATTAAAATTCACACAGATGTACTTCTTTTAAAAATCTCATTTTTTCTAAATAGACTGCACTTTGTTGTTTCGTTTAACAAAATTGCCACCAATATCAAGAGTCAAAGGATAAGTAGAGCGCTGTTCTTCGGTACCCGGATTCATTGTTTCCAATTTCATTGAAGGCATAGATTTTCTTAGTTTATGCAGGTATCCGTCTCACTAGCCTACGTGTAGCAAAACTGTAGAGTGTTGCGCTGCAAACAAACCATTAATAAATGTTTTGGCACTTGTCGTATCATAGACTCCTGTCTACACGTAAGGCTAAATCAATAAATAATCCGTTTGGTCTTTAAAATTCAAGATGTGTTTTGTACGGAGCTGGGGCACTTAAAAGTAATTTCTAGTAAGTTTATCTTTAGCTGGGAATCAGAAACATTGATTGGAAGTCACAAAACCAGTGTATAGCCAAGCAGAAATTGAAAAGCTCATTTCATCATATAGCAAGTGTCTTAATAGTTTTGGAAATTGAGATAAAATGTAGATTTAAGAACAGGCTTCTATGTAAAATGAAAATGGATAAAAAATACAATGATGTGTTTTTATTGTAAAAGAGTGCTTACTTAACCGCCCCGAATTTTTGTAGTGTAAAAAATTCCAAAACCTAGGCACTAACGATAGATGATAGTAAGATATGTTTCATAAGAAAATAAATTATACATTGTATTCTTTTTTATATGAGTTTTCTTTTTGGAATTAAAAATCACTCAGACGTACTTCTTTTAAAAGTTTTTTTTTGTTTTTGCACAAGAGACTGTACTTTATTCTTTCGTTTAACAAAAATGCCACCAATATCGAGACGCTAAAGGATAAGTAAAGCACTGTTCTTCGATACCCGATTCATTGTTTCCAATTCCATTGAAGGCATAGATGTTTGTAGTTTATGCAGATGTCCGTCTCAATAGCCTACGTGTAGCAAAACTGTAAAACTGCGCTGCAAACAAACCGTTAATCAATGTTTTAGCACTTGTTATATGATAGACTCATGCCTACATATACGGCTATATCAATAAATAAGGCTTTTTATCCTCAGCATATTCTCAAAATTCAAGATATGTTTTGTACGGACCTGGGCCCATTAAACTAATTTATCGTAAGTTTATTTTAAGCTGGGAATCAGAAACTTTGATTGGAAGTAACAAATCCATTGTATAGGCAAGCAGCAAATTTCTATAAAGAAGAAATTGTAAAGCTGATTTTATGATATAGCAAGTTCCTTGCTAGTTTTGAAAATTGGGCTAAAATGTAGATTTAAGAAACAGGCTTCTACGTAAAATGAAATCGGATCAAAAATACAATGATGTGTTCTTATTGCAAAACAGTTCTTACTTAACAAGCCCCCTTTTTTTTTGTAGCGTGAAAAATTCTAAAACCTAGGCACTAACGATAGAGAATAGTAAGATATGTTTCATAAGAAAATAAATTATATATTGTATTCTCTTTTATATGAGTTTCCTTTTTGGAATTAAAAATCACACATATGTACTTCTTTTAAAAGTTTTTCTTTTGCACAAGAGACTGTACTTTATTCTTTCGTTTAACAAAAATGCACCAATATCGAGACGCCAAAGGATAAGTAGAGCACTGCTCTTCGATACCCGGATTCATTGTTTCCAATTCTATTAAGGCATAGATGTTCGTAGTTTATGCAGGTCTCCGTCTCAATAGCTTACGTGTAGCAAAACTTTAGAATGGAGCACTGCAAACAAACCTTTAATCAATGTTTTGTCACTTGTCATATCATAGACTCATGGCTACATATATCAATAAATAACGTTTTTTGTCCCCAGCATATTCTCAAAATTCAAGATATGTTTTGTACGGACCTGGGGAACGTATAACTAATTTATCGTAAGTTTATCTTAAGCTGGGAATCAGACACGTTGATTGGAGGACACAAAACCAGTGTACAGGCAAGTAGCAAATTTCTATAAAGAAGAAGTTAAAAAGCTGATTTTATCATATAGAAAGTGCCTTGATAGTTTTGGAAACTGGGCTAAAATGTAGATTTAAGAACAAGCTTTTATGTAAAATGAAATCGGATAAAAAATACAATGATGTGTTTTCATTGCAAAACAGTGCTTACTTAATACGCCCAGTATTTTCGTAGTGTAAAAAATTCCAAAACCTAGGCACATGTCAGACATGTTTAAAAATAAATACGTATATTTTCCCTTTAGAAGAAAACTAAATATTTAAGTCAATCTCTGGGATTATTATCCATCAAGCTGGCACTTCTTACACATGTCATCCCGTGTGGGATCTTCGATTTCATTACAAAACTGATTTATTCTATCGTGACCAAATAATTCTATTTTATTTAATCAAAAATCTTAAGGATAACTATTCGTGCAGTTGTAACTGTTACTTCTGATATAGTTTCTAGGAAATGTCAGTTTTAAACTACTGAAGTATATTTTGCATCAACTGCTTAAATGCAAGTAAAAATCAGGAAGATAGTACTTTGCCAGAAAGGTTGATTTATTCCTTAAATATCTAGTGAAAAAAATGTAAAACACTTCAATAACCACCAAACAAACTTACAGGTTTGAGATTTGTTGCATACGAATACGCAAGAAGGTTGCGGAAAAGAAACATTTTACATATTTCCATATTTTTCCGGGAATATCCACGGGGATTAAATTCCCCATTCCATCAAATTGCCTGTAACATAAGCAGGTTTTTTTCCCGTTCGTTTATTTATTTACTTGACTTCTATGCTAACATTTATAAAAAGTTTGCCCCAACAGGTTATAAAAATTGCGTAATCGAAAATGTATTTATTTATCTGCTACTTTTTATCCGAGTTGAATATTATTTTTTGAAAAAAAGTTTTTTTTTTGCTATTTTGTTTCTTAGCTATTTATTTCCGAGAATGAACTTTTTATTGTCCAGAAAAGTGAAAAAAGGAAAAACGTAAGTTTTATTAGTTTTTCAGATGAATAAAACCTTTCAATGCTTTGAATTTTTCATAATTTATTATCTTTTCTCTGGGTTTAAATAAAACATATTTTTACCTTTGTTTTAAACCAGATTAGTAGAGTATTTTAAATATTTATAGTAATGTTTTTATCGATTTTATCTACTAATTTTTTCTTGGTGAATTTCTATAAAAAATGTGATTATCAAGTATTTTTATTTAATGAAAATATTCCGTTGTAAATGCTTTATTTGCATCAAAATGTTTTATTAATAAGATAATTATTAACAAGATAAGCTTTTACGAAAATTAAAAAAAAGTATCCGAAATTTGTGAGAGCATTTCATGTTTGAAAATAAATCTGATGTGTACCCACATGACTTCCTTGTACGTCTACTATATCAGACCTTTTTAATTCTTTTTTATGATGGTACACCAAACTCATCATTTGCACGTCTTCAGCGTTACATTAAACAACGCTTTGTTTCTCAAAGTAACGTTGTTGTAAATAGAGCCCATGTGCTGATCTCTGAAGGATACCCGAACTATTAATTCTTAATTAATTAATTAATCACGAATTACTGATTACGCATTAATAATTTTTTAGTAGACACTATAACCGTTCGACTAAAAGTTTTCGAGTTTCTACAGTAAATAAATTTTGAGTTGTGTGATATATGCATATAAATATGTACATATATACGTATGTACATATGTATAAACGGCAAGACAAGACTAGTCATAATGAATGATCTCTGTCGGATGCATGAAGTATGAATTCTTAATTAATTAATTAAGAATTATTAATTCCACCTTAAGAATTCTTTACTAGACACTATAACAGTTCGATTAAAAACTTTTCGAGTTTCTATATTAAACAAATTTTGAGTTGTGTGATATATGCATATAAATATGTACATATATACGTACTTACATATGTATAAACGGCAAGAGAAAAGTAGTCATAATGAATAGTTAAAGGTCAAAATGAATATTTAAAGCTTCCGAATTTAAGTTTTCTTGTACATACATACAGACGTAATACTCGTCATACGTAATATTTCGTCAGTCATGAATACCATAAAATTCGGGGTTTAAAATGGTTACCTTTACTTGGTGCAAGAAAAACAAAATGAGGTGGTTGTGTGTTTATTATTTTCTTGCCTAAACGATTTAAAATAGCTTTGAAAAACAAAATTTTAAACAATAAATACTTTTCTATTCATGACAAGCAAGATGTCCAGCAATGCCAATTTCACGCATTTGAACTGTTTTGCAGCTCTTCCTCCAATAAATTCAGTGATACGTCGTTTTAGGATATCGATAGAATTGTGTACAATCTGTCTTTTAATTTTTTCCCTTTCTGTAGTTTCGCATTGACTGATGTAAAAACAAGTTTATATTTGTCCTTATTTTTCCAAAATCTATGTAGTAGACAAGAATAATCGACTTCGTTTTCCTGTATAAACCGTTATTTTTGTACCCACAAACAAACCATGTTGTTACCCTAACTCGTACTAGTACGTACCTGCGCTCATGTATCAATCGTCAGAAAACGTGCTAGTACGTGTCCTGGGCTCAAGTATCAATCGTCAGAAAACGTACTAATACGTGATCCTCGCTCAAGTATGAATAGCCAGAAAACGTACTAGTCCCGCATACAATGTGTTAATCTTCATGCAGTTAAAAATTGATTGTAGCTAACGAACTATATTTCAAAGTATGTAAACTTTTTTTAATTTAAAATGTCTTAAATAAACGCGTATTAATACTGCTTATTCAAGAAAATGGTAGAAATTCATTCAAGAAAATGAATATTAAAGTAGAAAAAGGAAGAAAAATCTTGAAAATGTTAAATACAACGCCAGTATCAATATTTTAAAATTTTAAAGACGTTATAAGTAGTATTTATATATTTTAGTGGATTGTGTGCCAGTTATATAGTAAGGACAATTTATGAGTTTGAATTAATGGATATTCCACGAAAAGGTTTAAATGTAAAAATCATCAGAGGAAATCAAGTGAAGACACACGAAAATTCATTTTTATATATTAAAAGGTTCGTAGATAGATTTTTCGTTCTCATTTCTCCTTACTAGTTTTTAACAAACTTAATGAAAGAAATGACAGTATTCTCTCATAAACATGCAGATAGCACGTGCTCATTATATTTAACAAAGGCGGAAAAATCCGTTATTCTCTGTCTTTAGTCGGAGAATTCTGGGAATGAAAACGATACGACGTAAGTATCCGCCTTACGCGCTTCAACAATTCTGGCGTCACTTTTAAAAGGACTCAGTTAAGTTTTAACAACCTGTTGTCCTGGCAACAATAGAAATTTTTAGAAACGTCAAAGAGAATTAAAAGTGTATAAGTTCTTTCACTTTATATTTTTTGCGTCTTATGTGAAAAATAATTTCTGTTGATTAATGTATAGAAAATGTATCTTGTTTCTTTTATATACTATTTTGAATTTCATATGAATAAAAAATTAATTTTTTCCCTTTTAATTATTTGGAACAGTATATTTCTGTGATAAACTCTGTTTGGGTAATAGTGCTTAAAATGTTTTTAAAATTGTTATAGAATTTGAGACTAACAACTAAACAATGAAACAATGTTTCTTAGTTAATAAAAGTTTTTCATTCTTTGTATATAAATAAGAAGAAATCAAAATTTCGTATTCAGATGCAATTTTAAGTAAAATAATATTCTGAATAAAAAATTAATTTTTCTCCTTTAAATTCTTCGGAACATTGGATTTCTGTGATAAACTCTGTTTGTGTAATAGTGCTGAAAACGTTTTTAAAATTGTTATAGAATTTGAGACTAACAACTAAACAATGAAACAATGTTTCTTAGTTAATAAAAGTTTTTCATTCTTTGTATATAAATAAGAAGAAATCAAAATTTCGTATTCAGATGCAATTTTAAGTAAAATAATATTCTGAATAAAAAATTAATTTTTCTCCTTTAAATTCTTCGGAACATTGGATTTCTGTGATAAACTCTGTTTGTGTAATAGTGCTGAAAACGTTTTTAAAATTGTTATAGAATTTGAGACAAACAACTAAACAATGAAACAATGTTTCTTAGTTAATAAACGTTTTTCATTCTTTGTATATAAATAAGAAGAATTCAAAATTTCATATTCAGATGCAATTTTAAGTAAAATAATATTCTGAATAAAAAATTAATTTTTCTCCTTTAAATTCTTCGGAACATTGGATTTCTGTGATAAACTCTGTTTGTGTAATAGTGCTGAAAACGTTTTTAAAATTGTTATGGAATTTGAGACTAACAACTAAACAATAAAACAATGTTTCTTAGTTAATAAACGTTTTTCATTCTTTGTATATAAATAAGAAGAAATCAAAATTTCGTATTCAGATGCAATTTTAAGTAAAATAATATTCTGAATGAAAAATTAATTTTTCTCCTTTAAATTCTTCGGAACATTGGATTTCTGTGATAAACTATGTTTGTGTAATAGTGCTGAAAACGTTTTTAAAATTGTTATGGAATTTGAGACTAACAACTAAACAATAAAACAATGTTTCTTAGTTAATAAACGTTTTTCATTCTTTATATATAAATAAGAAGGAATCAAAATTTCGTATTCAGATGCAATTTTAAGTGAAATAATATTCTACAATTTTCGTGTATAAATCAAAAAAATTAATATTTATAACTGATAATAATGTAGCACTTCTTTGGATACATGGTTTCAATTAATTAAGCTATCAAAACAGAGCATTTTTGACACAAAATATAGTCGTGTTAATTTTTATTTTGCATCCTATTGCAGAACATTTTTGCGAAATTGTTACAATGTCAGTAAAATAACAATTAAAGCAGAAAAAATTCGTAACATATTAATCACATATTTTTTTTCTCTTTGTAGAATATAAATTTAAAAAACTTTATTTCGTAAGTTAAATATAACGCATAAGATTTCTAGTATTAATAAAGACATTATACATTTAATTTTTGATAATTACGCATTGGATGTACAGTTCCAGTGAAATAATGCTTCGGAAGATTTAATTTCTGTTACAAAAGTGTGTCATGTTTATTTTGAATTTGCAAGATAGTAATACAAGTTTTTGTAAAAGTTTTATAGTATTTGTAGAATAACAAATAAAACAATGAAACACAGCACCTTGGTTATCAAATATATTGAGTTAACCGCCTACAATAATACAAGTAACAAATAATTTTTTTATTTTATTTAAAATTGTTATAGAATTTCAGACTAACAACTAAACAATGAAACAATGTTTCTTAGTTAATAAACGTTTTTCAATCTTTGTGTCATATAAATAAGAAGTAATCAAAATTTTGTATTCGAATGCATTTTTCAGTAAAATAATAATCTACAATTTTCATATATAAATCAAAAGAATTTAATATTTATAACTGATAATAATGTAACACTTCTTTGGGTACATGGTTCCAATTAATTAAGCTATCAAAACTGCATTTGTGACACAAAATATAGTCGTGTTAATGTTTATTTTGCATCATATTACAGAAAGGTTTTGCGAAATTGGTAGTGTCAGTAAAATAACGATTAAAACAGAGAAAATTCGCAACATATTAATCAAATACTTTTCACTCTTTGTAGGATATAAATTTAAAAAAAAAAACAACTACTTTATTTCGTAAGTTAAATATAAAGCAGAAGATGTATAATATTAATAAAGATATTATACTCTTCATTTTTGATAATTAAGCTTTGATATCGCATTGGATATAGATTTTCAGTGAAATAATGCTTCCGAAGATTAAATTTGTCTTTTTTTCCTATCGGCGACCAAAACGTTAGCAAATGGCGGCATAATATACACTAATATACTTGACTTAAAAATTGACTGATACAGTGTAGAAAGTCGTGAATTAATACGCAGCGTTTCACGGGCAACACAGAGAATATACATAGTTATAACTTTTATCATCCATTATTAATAAACTATCATATTCGTCAACAATCTTGCAGCGTATGAGGTTTAAGATTTTCATGAAGTTAGCGTATATTTGAGGGTGCACGTCGATTCTCGCCAAGTTGTGTCTGCGGTTGATCGCCAAACTGGGCGATGTTGTTTTATTTAAGTGGACGGGAAATGTCTATAGTTTTTTTTAACACAATCGTGATTCTGATTGGTTTAGATTTTAGTTTTATTTTTGAACGTCCAACGGTATATATAATTTCAGAGTTCACTTAGTTCGACGTTGTATGTAAGCTGATAACGTTAATTTTAGATTGGCGCCAAACCAAAATCGTCAATTTCGCCAAGGGGGCACGGTCAAATATATTTTTACCTTTTCATGAATATGAATATCTATAATAATGGTGCAAACATTTTACTTCGGAACATTTATTACCCAGAAAGGCTGGGTGCAAAGCAGCTAGTTTTATTTAAAATTGTTATAGAATTTGAGACTAACAACTAAACAATGAAACAAAGTTTCTTAGTTAATAAACGTTTTTCAATCTTTGTATCAGATAAATGAGAATAAATCAAAATTTCGTATTCAGATGCAATTTTAAGAAGGATAATATCAAAAGCAACCTACAATTTTCGTATATAAATCAAAATAATTTAATATTTATAATTGATAAAAATGTAACACTTCTTTGGATACAAGGTTTCAATTAATTAAGCTATCAAAACAGTGCATTTGTGACACAAAATATAGTCGTGTTAATTTTTATTTTACGTCATATTACAGAAAGTTTTTAAGAAATTGTTACAGTGTTAGTCTAATTACAATTAAAACAGAGAAAGTTCGTAATAAATTAATCAAATATTTTTCTCTCGTTTTAGAATATAAATAAAAAGAACTTAATTTCGTAAGTTAATATACTGCACGAGATTTCATGTGTTAATAAAGACAGTGTATTTTTCATTTTTAATTAGTACGTTTCGATATCGCATTGTGTATACAACTCCAGTGAATTTATGCTTCGGAAGATTAAATTCCGGATACAAAAGTTTTCATGTTAATTTTTGATTTGTAATATATTTCTAAAAGTTTTTTAAGATTGTATAATACTTGTAGAATAACAAAAAAAAACAATAAAACATAGCACCTTGGTTATCAAAGATAAAATTTAACTGTCTTTAGTAATACAAGGAACAATTACATTATTTAATTTATGTTATATTTCTAATTGGATATTAAAAGTTAATTTACTTTTCTTTTCATTTAATTCTATGGCACACGTGTTTTCTGATAAGTTTTTTTCTGGATTTATAAGTCGTATTACAGTACAAAGATAATTTGAAAGACTGCTTCTAAATTACGAGAACCGAGAGGGGGTAATCATACTCACGTCTGTAGCATTCCGTATTCTACACGTGTTCTCGGGTGTTGCTAAATAGAGTACAGCTTCCTAGCCTTGTATTGCATAAAGATAAATGTGTTTGTATTACCAGCTGCATAACGAGACAAACAAAACATTCTGCATAGCTTTCACAAGTTAGCAAATTAATATACATAAATTAAACACTATTTTTTTGAAATAGTCGTCGCCGTGTTTATCAATAGTTTTCAATATTTGCACAGTAATGATTTTTCTTGATGAGATTTTTTTTGCTGTAATTAATGTAGAGACTGTAGAAATTTGGCACGGAATTTCATTGATTAAAGAAATTGGTTTTAAGTACTATTAGGTTTAAGGTTAATGGATTTTATGGGGAAAAATAATCATAGCATATCAAGGAAATAAATCTGTACCTTTTGGAATGTCTTGAGTATTTCTTTACGTGTATATAGCATATACGAGAATCATCAATAAAATGAATTCCGTAAAAATATTACTACCAGGACTACTACAAGAAAATATTTATTGTATGAGCAATATTTCTATTAATTGTTACTACAAAAAGCATCTGAATTGGCACACTTGTCATTCCTCCGGATAAGTTTTTTTTTAAATCTAGAGTCGTAGAAACGTCTCACCTGAGAATAGAGACAGTGTGACCAAAATAATCTTATTATCTGTAAAAATGTATTAAATATGAAGTATTTCAGTTATTTCCCAACACACTAGCTGTAGGAATTGAAACACTCTTATTACCATAGAGAAAGTTTCGAAAGTCAAAAATTATAGAATTCCTCTACCCTAAAATGCGTACAAAGATTTCTTAAAAACATTGTAATTTTGAAACATTTATTGAATAATCAATATTTCATTTACTTCTCAAAGTAAAAGCTTTCGGAAATGGAAATGTTGAGAAAAATGATTGTAGCTATAGACAGAGACATCTGCAGCCCGAAAATTCAGCCAGGATCCTACATTTGTCTGCAGAGTTTCGTCTCTGGTGACCGAGCAGGAATTTCGTCGGATGTTAGAACCGGAGGAATTCGCTAGGAGCAAGATTCCGATTGAAGGGTGAAAGGCAGTCCCGTTGACAGATTGCTAACTGCTGCATTGGACATTTTGCAAACATTCGGATAAACTCTAATACCAGAGATGTAAGATTTGCTTGTTCATTCACTCAAACTAAAAACAGCTGTCGATTGATATCGATTGACTCTACCATCCATACCTTTCACCTTATCTTGCACCTAGTGACTTCCACATGTTATTGAACATGAAGAAATTTCTATTCGCTCCGTATCCACGAAGACCTTCAGACAATTATGATGCCTTGAGTCCATCTCCAGGCGACTCCCGTTTATGACACCTATTGACACGTATTGTCAAAAAACGGTATGCCTACGGTATGAGAAGTATCAAGATTCGGTTCGTTACATTTACATATATCTGAAATATTGTATCATTTCTACTGAATAATAATGTTTGGTTTTTTATTTGGGTAACTTGCTTTCTTGAAGATTCTCGTATATATGTATGTGTATCCATCTCCAGGTGACTCACATTTATGACACCAGTTTTCAAAAAACTTATCCTACGGTATGAGAAATATCACGATTCGGTTGGTTACATTTATATGTATCTGAAATATTGTATTATTTCTACTGAATAATAATGTTTGGTGTTTTATTTGGGAAACTTGTTTTCTTGAAGATTCTCGTATATATGTATATGTATCAATCTCCAGGTGACTCACGTTTATGACACCAGTTTTCAAAAAACATATCCTACGGTATGAGAAGTATCACGATGCGGTTGGTTATATTTATATGTATCAGAAATATTTTATCATTTCAACTGAATAATAATGTTTAGTTTTTTTGAGGGTAACTTGCTTTCTTGAAGACTCTCGTATATACGTATATGTATCCATCTCCAGGGGACTCACGTTTATGACACCAGTTTTCAAAAAACTTATCCTACGGTATGAGAAGTATCACGATTCCGTTGGTTATATTTATATGTATCTGAAATATTTTATCATTTCTACTGAATAATAATGTTTAGTTTTTTATTTGGGAGACTTGCTTTCTCGAAGACTCTATACGTATATATATACAGAGACATAGAGAGAAGAAGAGAGATTGTAATTATGTGGGAATATTCTTGGGATCTTTTAGGGGATTTTATTGAAGTCAATTTATAAAATATCACTCTATAAATTTATCTATAAGCTTTGATAAATTTATTAGTGATTTTATTCAATATTGCATGTATATTTATCATTATAGTTATCGAGAGTATTTAAAAATGTTATAGCTTTATTATATTATACGACATATTTAATAAAATTATTGATGACTGAAAATTTTAATTTAGTTTATCATAACTTATTAATTAGAAATCAATATTTACATGTCTGCTTTTACTTAGTTTTCTACACTTTGACACTGATTATGTGACAATATCCAATTTGAATAATATTAAAATTAAAAATATGAATAATGTAGATTAATATCTTACAAAATCTTTAAATTATAATGAGTTTATTGTGAAAAATATTAACAAAATATATTTTATCTTATACTTCATACATCTAAGAGTAATGAAACTAACTATATCAAACTTTAATGTATATAATTAATTAGCTTATGGCAATAAAATATTTTTCTATAGAATTTAGGGAATATTTATGTTTTTAATCTAACAATGATTTTAATTTCACGGCTGATTTCGTATATAAGTTTATTTCATAGAATAGTTAAAGTTCTTTTGATATTTGGATACTACAGTTAAGTATATTCTATTAACTTATATTAGACTAAATACAGATATTGATTCCATACGTGATTACACAATATGTTTATAATGTGAAAGCTAGCAATATTCCCAAAGTACCATAATATGCCTTTTTACATGTTTTTCTCAATATTGCTATTCGCCATATGACATACGTTATGAGACTTTATAATACTACTAGCTACTTTGCACCCAGCTTTCGGTCTGGATAATAATTGTTCCCAAATAAAGTTGTAGAAACATTATTTTAGATATTCACATTAATAAAAATCTTAAAACACTGCAAGATTGTTGAAAAATATAATAGTTAATTAATAATAGATAATCACAGTTATAACTATGTATATGCTCTAAGAACCGCTGTGTTATGATGCCAAATTCCTCACCTTTCTCTATTAAATGACACAACAGTTTTTTAAATTTTGGAACCGATGGATTCAGATATGTAGATATGTATAATTATATTTGCCTATTTTGCACCACATTGAAATTTTAAATAAAAATTCAGAACTAAATATCAAAATCTGTAATAAAACGTCAAAACGTCTAAAACGACAAAATTGATAGAACATGGTGAAATTATTGAAAAAATTAATTACTGAAAAAAAAAATCTCGCAAAGAAAAAATAGAAGAAAAATTGACATTCTTATATATATATATATATATATATATATATATATATATATATATATATATATATATATATATATATATATATATATATATATATATTTATATATATATATATATATACATATATATATATACATATATATATACATATATATATATACATATATACATATATAAACATATACATATATACATATATATACATATATATATATATATATATATATATATATATATATATATATGTACATATATATACATATATATATACATATATATATATATATATATATATATATATATATATATATATATATATATATATATATATATATATATATATATATATATATATAATATATATATATATATATATATATATATATATATATATATATATATATAATGGTAGAGATACAGTATAGGTCATTATTGGACGGTTTCGAAATTTTCAATTTTTTTAACTTCATTTGGAAAGATTATTTCAAATATAAGACTCCAAATTTTTTTTCTTTACTGCATACATTATAAATTCAACAATTTTGACTTTTATATGTTTTTTAGTGTTCTTATTCTGACTGCTTTATCTTTATGTGCATTTATGACTACATATTCGGTGCCATAAGCAAAAAAGCCTCAGACGTAGTTTTACACTACATATATATTCCTATTTATTATAAACTTCGGTTAAATTAAAATGTAGTTACTGTAAAAGGATTTGTATAAAATAAACGAAATAAGTACCTCTTAATCGTACATGCAGGGACAAATCAAAAGCTTATAAGTTCAATGTGGATTAACCTAATGAAGCTACTATAAATCAAAAATAGCCAAGTTCTATCAATTTTACTTACATTTTACAGTTACTATCTCTTAAGTGAAATTGTCTCCCGTACATAAGTACATTGTTTGAATAGCATTATTTGGGACATTAGTGCTTTACACATAAAAAGTAAATTTTAAATAACGTAACAATGACACTATTATACAGTCACGAGTCACTTTGGGTTTAGCATTTGGTCTAGATAATCAAAATAATCTAATGAATGTTATGTATATTTCAATATTTACTGATTATTTTTTTAAATCAGAGATGTGTTAAATTTAAAAATAGATCTTTATAGAATGAATAACATGTTTTACTTAAACTGTACTTTTCATGAGTTTTAAAATTAAAAGACACAATTCCTGTATTTGTGGATATTTAGTATTCATTTAAAAATCGCGAGATTACCTAAAGAACTCAAGGTGCCTGTAAAAATAAAAATATTAAACACTTCATAGTAAATAAAAAGTTAACTAATTAAAAAATTTTTCAGTGCTTATGTAAAGATGTAAATTGTCGGAAATTTGATTAAAAAAGACACAAATAAATATGCTCAATATAAGAAAAGAAAAACTAGTAACTAAATTTAATCAAGTTTAAAATCCAGAAATTTGTATTTTGTTAAAAGATAATTTGAATCGAATGAATTAAGTTTAACGATTGTATTATGTTTCTGCAAAGGAATTAGAATCATAATATAACCCGTAGCTCCTTATTATATATTAACCAAACACTATAAAGGAAACAGAATTTTAACTATATCATGAGCTTGGATAACTAAGCAAAATTTCCTTAAGATTGCTCTAGGTCTTTAGGTAGCCATTTATAAATATGTGCTTAGAGACGTTTTTATCAATAAAAATTGATAATTGGAAGAAACACAAATACAAAATTAATTGTCGGTGAATTGGTTACTTCCATTAATAGATATAATCAAAAATGTGTATTGGTTAGCTGTTATATCGATTTGAAGTTTTAAACAAGACTTACTGAATATACAATTAGTAGTTTTAATTAGACTATTCTTCGAATTCGATATATACCCTATTTAAAGTGATAAATATCGGATTTTTCTTAGCTGTTATTTTAATCCTTGAACTTTATAGTTAAACTACATCAATCTAAATAATGTAATTCGATTACTGTGATTTCAGAATTTCTCTAAAAGTACATGGCATTTCTAATCTTCCTAGAAATTCTTAGTATTCAGTGTTGTACATGTGTGTGTGGAGGGGATTGTAAGAATTCAAATTTACTGTAGGTTGTTAGCGAATAATTTTAACTACATCATATCTTGGATAACTATGCAAAATTTCCATAAGATTGCTCTAGATCTTTAGGTAACTATCTATAGATCTATGCTTAGAGACGTTTTTATCAATATAAACTGATAATAGGAAGACGCAAAAATACAAAATTAATTTTTAATGAATTGGTTACTTTCATTAACAGATCCAGTAAAAATGTGTATTAGTTATCTGTTATATCGATTTGAAGTTTTAAACAAGACTTACTGAAAATACAATTAGTAGTTTTAATTATACTATTCTTCGAATTCGATATGTATCCTAGTTAAAGTGATAAATATCGAATTTTCCTTGGCTGTTATTTTAATCCTTGAACTGTTTATTTTAACCAGATCAATTAAAATATTGTAATTCGATTTTTATGAATTCAGAATTCCTCTAAAGGTATATGCCATTTCTAATTTTTCTAGAAATTCTTAGTATTCAGTGTTGTATATGTGTGGGGGGGTTGTAAGATTTCAAATTTAATGTAGATTATTAGCGAATAATTTTAACTATATCATAACTTATATAACTATGCAAAATTTCCTTAAGATTCCTCTAGATCTTTAGGTAACCATCTATAGATTTATGGTTAGAGATGTTCTTATCAATTAAAATTAATAATAGGAAGAAGTACAAATACAAAATTAATTTTCGGTGAATTGTTTACTCCCATTAACCGATCCAGTGAAAAATCTGTATTAGTTAGCTGTTATATCGATTTGAAGTTTTAAACAAGACTTACTGAAAATACAATTAGTAGTTTTAATTAGACTATTCTTCGAATTCGATATGTATCCTATTAAAGTGATAAATATTGAATTTTCTTTGGCTGTTATTTTAATCCATGAACTGTAAATTTTAACTACATCAATTTAAATTATGCAATTCGATTACTGTCGTTTCACAATTCCTCTAAAAGTACATGGCATTTCTAATCTTTTTAGAAATTCTTAGTATTCAGTGTTATATATGTGTGTGTGTGGGGGGGGGTTGTAAGAAATCAAATTTAATGTAGGTTGTTAGCAAATAATTTTAACTACATCATAACTTGGATAACTATGCAAAATTTTCTTAAGATTGCTCTAGATTTTTAGGTAACCATTTATAGATCTATGCTTAGAGACGTTTTTTATCAATAAAAAGTGATAATTGGAAGACGCACAAATACAAAAATTAATTTTTAATGAATTGGTTACTTTCATTAAAAGATCCAGTGAAAATGTGTATTATTAGCTGTTATATCGATTTGAAGTTTTAAACAAGACTTACTGAAAATATAATTAGTAGTTTTAACTTAGACTATTCTTCGAATTCGATATTTATCCTAGTTAAAGTGATAAATATCGAATTTTCCTTGGCTGTTTTTTTAATCCTTGAATTGTATATTTTAACCAGACCAATCTAAATAATGTAATTCGACTACTGGGATTTCATAATTCTTCTAAAAGTGCATGGCATTTCTAATCTTCTTAGAAATTCTTAGTATGCAGTGTTATATGTGTGGGGGGTTGTAGGAATTCAAATTTAATGTAGGTTGTTAGCGAATAATTTTAACTACACCATAACTTGGATAACTATGCAAAATTTCCTTAAGATTGCTCTAGATCTTTAGGTAACCATCTATAGATCTATGCTTAGAGACGTTTTTATCAATAAAAATTGATAATAGGAAGACGCAAAAATACAAAAATTAATTTTTAATGAATTGGTTACTTTCAGTAACATATCCAGTGAAAATGTGTATTAGTTAGCTGTTATATCGATTTGAAGTTTTACACAAGACTTAGTGAAAATGCAATTAGCAGTTTTAAATTAGACTATTCTTCGAATTCGATATGTATCCTATTTAAAGTGATAAATATCGGAATTTCCTTAGCTGTTATTTTAATCCTTGAACTGTATATTTTATTTACATCAATCTAAATAAAGTAATTCGATTACTGTGATTTCAGAATTCTTCTAAAAGTACATGCAGTTTCTAATCTTCTTAGACATTCTTAGTATTCAGTGTTGTGTGTGTGGGGGGATAAAACGAAAAATTCTAAGAATTCAAATTTAATGCAGGTTGTTAGCGAATATCTTCTCTTGTTGCAATGCATTATTTATTGCTCTTTTATTCGTGCTGCATTTGAAGGTTCTCTAAATTACGACTTCTGCAGGTGTAAACGCTATATATTTTTTTTAGTTTTTTTAGTTAAATTCTGAAAAACGTATCGTAAATCTACAAAACTCTTTCTATAATCTTTTTTTCAGACAATAATCCTATTTTATAGGATGTATCATATTTTAAGGGTGTATATTATTTGCCTTATATACAGATGAGAATTGGTGTATATAATATAAAATGCACATATGCACCTTTTCCCCCCACTCAATTTATGAGGGATTTGATGTTACAAATTTCTGAATAGAAATTTTTTTTCTTAGATCTATACGATATAAGTGTACCTTCCATTTAGTTTCAGCTATTATATAAAAGAAAAATCTTTATAATTTATTTCTTTTTTGATTTTAAATTTAAAATCAAATATTATAGTACATTTTCTTCAACATATTAGTTATTGTTTTGTAGAATATGCCTTTTTGAATAAATATTTCATAACATTACGGTAATATTCCAAAATAGAAAAGTTTACTAGAATGTTTTGAGAGATGCATCTATTTTTTGTTATAGAATGTTACTTAAAGTTTACAAAAATGCTTTCAAAAGTAGCTGTTATAAAGTTTTACATTTCAATTTAACTTTTATCATTAAGGTTTTATTGCATACTGAAAATTCCTATTTAAAACTTATGTTATAATATTAAAACTTTATCCATGGGAAAGCTTTTTTCTTACATTATGAACTGAAATAAATTAAGATTTATGTAAGATTTATATAAGATAATAAGATTAATAAATCTTATATAATCTTATGCGGTCTTATATTATCTTATCTAAGGTCTTATACTGTCATGTTTATTTAATGCACTATGTTGTAATGTACTTTCAACACTAACACCAGTGTTCGTTTGTAAAGAGGAAACACAGTAAAAATATGATACCTTATATTTAGATTAAGATATTTATTCTGTACACTATTTACAAATTGATATACTTGATCACAATATAAGATAACTAGCAATTATTTATGTTTTATATTCATATTTACACAATAACTTATTACAATTCTCTTTTGTTATACGTTATTCCTTAATCAAAATATTGAATTACTGAGGCCTAAATAACCGTCATAAGGATTATTCAGGATGTAAAGGGCGTAAAAGGGCGTCACTACTGGCGTAGCGGCCTTTAATTTGCTTTGCGTCTATGGCGGTATGGGGGTTTCGGGACTGGATTGCTGGTCCGGTCTCTCTGGATGTCTAGCAACTCTTCAATCCCGAATTCGACTCCTTTTCTTCACTCTCTTTCCCTACTCATCACCTCGGTTTTAACGCCCTCTTTTCTTCTTTGCCAATCGCTTGTTTGGTGAAATTTTCAGCACCCCCTTCGGGAGTTCAGGTGGGCTCATTAAAATAGCCCCTTCTTTGAAAGCTGACATTATTTTTAGCACCTTTCCCAATAACTCAAGGTTACATTTCTGTGTGAGTTTGATCTTTACGCTTGTGCCATTCCCTGATCTATAACTTCTTTGCAAGGGTCCCTAAAACTCGAAATCAACAATCGAATTCCTAAATTCTTCTTGGAAACTTCTTCCACAGCTGTGCTTGCACGTGTTGACCATCGTGGGGAAGTACCTTGGTACAAAATATGTTTTATTTTAACAGAAAAATATAAAAAGAAAAACGGGAATGAACTTATATATATATATATATATATATATATATATATATATATATATATATATATATATATATATATATATATATATATATATATATATATATATATATATATATGTATATATATATGTATATATATATATATATCTATATATATATATATATATATATATATATATATATATATATATATATTTATATATATATATATATATATATATATATATATATATATATATATATATATATATATATATATATATATACATATTATATATATATATATGTATATATATATATATGTATATATATATATGTTATATATATATATATATATATATATATATATATATATATATATATATGTATATATATGTATATATATATATATATATATATGTATATATATGTATATATATATATATATATATATATATATATATATATATATATATATATATATATATATATATATATATATATATATATGTATATATATATGTATATATATAGTATATATATATATATATATATATATATATATATATATATATATATATATATATATATATATATATATATATATATATATATATATATATATATATATATATATATATATATATATATATATATATATATATATATATATATATATATATATATATATATATATATATATATATATATATATATATATATGTGTATATATATATATGTATATATATATATATATATATATATATATATATATATATATATATATATATATATATATATATATATATATATGTATTCCAAAAAGAGAGTCTTATTGTTTTCAGAAATAATTTAATAATACTCCGAATAATACGATTAGATTACGAAATATTATATTCAACATACTTAGATTATTCAATCACTGTACTCTTTTAATACTTTTGAAGAATATAATTTATTCCTATTTTATGATATCTCAATGGTTAATTTTTCTTATTTTCAAATATTACTTCTAAAATAATGTTTAATTTAACTTATAGGTGAAACGCTTGCTTCAGAACTTGAATATAAACTTATTTATTATTTCTATAAGTGAATGTAGGTTATTTCCGCTTGTCATTGTATATTCATTATCGGTACGTAGTATGTTATAATTAAAATATTTATTCTAGTCTTCTTATGTTCATTACACCATTAACTGAGTAGAGAATGTTCAAAATTCGATGAATATAAACAGATACAGATCTTAATATTAAGCATACATAGCGATATATCTCAATACCTTGTTAGAATACATAGATAGCAAAGTAATTATTCATCCGTACCTTATATCTTCTACCTCGTTTTAATATATTGGGCTTAACCGTCATAAATATTTATCCCTATTTATACGCATATAACTCTATATTGTGTAAGCTGAAATGCAAATGATGAAATTGTGAATGATAGTCGTTGAATGGGATTTAGAAGCGATTATTAAGTTATAAATTAACAAATTATAATATCCCGCAAGCCTCGTTGTGTGACCTTCATAAATGATAAATTAAGTTATTTCAGATTACCGAAGTTGGTGTAGCATGATTAAACAACCTCTTACAGCAGTAGAAAAGGTAGAGATCACATTGTTATTATAGTAATCTGGTATTCTAAATTATCTAAGATAAGCATTTGGGTGTAAATGTCAAATATTTCCGGTATTTCCTCACAAAAATGGTTGATGTTAGTAAATAGTAAATGGGTTGTGAGAATACTGTCCGTTGAATTTATATATATATATCTATATATCTATATCTATATCTATATCTATCTATCTATCTATCTATCTATCTAACTCTCTCTCTCTCTCTCTCTCTCTCTATATATATATATATATATATATATATATATATATATATATATATATATATATATATATATATATATATATATATATATATATATATATATATATATATATATATATATATATATATATACATATATATATATATATATATATATATATATATATATATATATATATATATATATATATATATATATATATATATATATACATATATATATATATATATATATATATATATATATATATATATATATATATATATATATATATATATATATATATATATATATATACTGTTCCATTCTCCCATTCTAATTCCTTATAGTCTTTTTACCAGACTCTAAATGTTTTAATCAAATTTGTGTCTTAGATTGTCGTACATTTCAAAAAGCTTTCTGTCCTAGAGAAGTAAATTTTCTGTCTATTCATCATTTTTCCTGCTGTCGAATGGCTTCTCGTTTTTCCTGATCTTAACAGTTTAATTCGCTGACTAAGTTTCTTGTCCCTTGGAAAAATTCTTTCTGTCTTCGCTCTTGGGTGCACCTCTTTTCGAGCAGAGTGAATTTTGTGTCTTTATTTTGTCTGTCGTTGACTAGTAAAGATGTTCGTTTCAGTATCTCTAAAATAAAGTTTTAATTAGACTCGTGCCGTTCTCTTGAATGTCTACCGTCGTCATCGTTATTACTGTTAGCTGATTAGACTTCTCCTTGGCCAGCTTTTTTAAATTCCTGAATTACACACACACAACTATATATATATATATATTATATATATATATATATATGCATACATATATACATATATAATATATTTATGTATGTTGTATTTGTCTATTGCTTTATTTCTAAAATGTTTACACAGTACAATTAAATCTGTTTGAGGAAAAATACATGTTGATGTAGTTAATATTTAAGTAGTTTAGAACTGCTTAAGATACAAAGAGTCCTTTACACTAACTTAAAGCACAGTATCGTCAGAAGCTGAAAATAAAAGCATATGACGGCTGAAGATCTTAGTAATACAGAATAATATGTTTTACACTTGTAAGACGTTAAATTGTTTCTTAAACCGAAACTAAAGTTAAAAACTAAAATTTTTAGAGATTTCAAATTTAATGAGCGTTTTACGTTATTGCACGTAATTGGGATATTCTTGTATTGTAGGAGAGTCGTAGTCATTTTCACCTACTCTGCCCTTTTATTACCTACAATATGGTACTGGGAAAAATATGGAGTTCCTTTAATTTTTGTTTACTGAAAGGTTTGGTTTTGGTGACTATAGTAATCGCTGTACCTAGGTATAGATGGAAAATTAATTTTCAGATTAATATAAGATTTATACTCTATAATATTTTGATTTACTTACTACACACTTAAAAATATAATATGCAGTAATCGCAGGATAAGTAAATTCGAAATATTTTATGTGTAATTGCAAATACTATTTTGAAGAAAGAAAACGAATATGTAGCTCTGTTTTCATGCTGATAATATAGCTGACATATCGGATCTTTCTCTAGGAATCTACATTATAGAAAAATGGTTATTGGACCTCATTGAGGACTTTTGCACGTCTTCCTTATGGATGTTGTATCTCATTATGGAAGTACAGGTGGATGTTTGGAGATGTATTTCGTTTTTATCTCAAAAATTCTACAACTTTAATTATAGATTCTTTTGGTTTTTCTTTACATCTATTTTCTGAATTTATACCTTATCAGGAATGTAAAATGAAAGAGTCTAACTTAAATTTTCTTTAATAGCCCTTCAGCCCTTGTTGGGCCTTGGTATTCTCGACACTCGAACACCATGCTACTTTCTCTCTTGATTTCCTTTTCCCTTTATTTTTATTTTCATTTTGTTTAGGTCTTCTTCAACTTGGTATATCCATCTTAGTTTTGGTCGCTCTCTTTTACTATAGTTATATATTTTCCCGCTAATATTCGTTTTGCACATGTCAGTTTCATTTCATTCTTTGTGCATGTCCTATCCACTGTATTCTCTGCGCATTAATATATCTTATAATATTTTCTCCTTTAATTAGTCTTTCTATTTCATGGTTGTATCTTCTTCTACGTGAGTTATTTTGATATATGGGTACAAAGATTCTTCTTATTATTCTATATTCAAAGCTTCTTAGTATATTAAAATGAATATGTAGTACTATTTTCATGCTGATAATAAAGCTGACATATCGGAACTTTGCCTAGTAATCTACTATACAAAAAATGGTTGTTGGACCTCATTGGGAATTTTTCACGTCTTCCGTTTGGATGTTGTATCTCATTATAGACTTATGCATGGATTTTTGAAGATGTATTTTGTTTTTCTCCCTAAAATTCTACAACTTAATCACAGATTCTTTTGGTTTTCCTTTACAGCTATTTTCTGAATTTATACCTAATCATAAATGTAAAAGTAAAGAGTCTTACTTAAATCTTCTTTAATAACTCTTCAGTCCTTTGTTGGGCCTTGGTATTCTTGAAAATGGAACACCAAGCTGCTTTCTCTCCTGTTTTTCTTTACCATTTATTTTTATTTCCTTTTGTTTAGGCCTTCTTCGACTTGGTCCATCTCAGTTTAGGTCGTATTCCCTACCTATCGTTATATATTTTTCCGCTCATATTTATTTGCACATGTCAGTTTCCTATCATTCTTTCTGCATTCCCTATGCACTGTATTCTCTTTGCCTTAATATATATTATAATGTTTTCCCTTTAATCATTCTTTATATTTCATGGTTGTATATTCTTCTACATGAGTTATTTTCATATATGGCTACAAAGATTCTTCTTATTATTCTATATTAAGAACTTCTTAGTATATTTAAAAAAAGTTGTCGGACCTTATAGAATTTTGCATGTCTTCCTTATGGATCTTGTATCTCATTGTAGACTTAGTCATGGATGTTTGAAGATATATGTTGTTTTTCACCCTAAAATTCTACCATTTAAATTACAATTTTTTTTGGTTTACCTTTACAGCTATTTTCTGAATTTATACGTAATGAGAAATGTAAAATTAAAGAGTGTTACTTAAATCTTTTTTAATAACTCTTCAATCCCTGACGGACCTTGGTTTTCTGGAAAATCTAATGCCACTTTGCTTTCTCTTTTGATTTCCTTTTCCATTTATTTTTACTTTCATATTGTTTAGGTCTTCTTCAGCTTGGTTTATCTATCCCAGTTTAGGTGGTCCTCGTTCCCTATTGTTATATATTTCTCAGCTCATATTCATTTTGAACATGTCAGTTTCCTTTCATTCTTTTTACATTTCCTATGCACATCATTCTCTTCGCCTTAACATACATTATAATGTTTTTCCCTTTAATCATTCTTTCTATTTCATGGTTCTATCTTCTTCTACATGAGTTATTTTCATATATGTCTACAAAGATTCTTCTTATTATTCTATATTCAAGTAGTAGTATATTTCCTTTTCCATTTTTTTTTTTCATTTTGTTTAGGTCTTCTTCGACTTGGTCTATTCATCTCAGTTTAGGTCGTACTCTCTACCTATCGTTATATATTTCAGCTAATATTCGTTTTGCACATGTTAGTTTCCTTTCATTCTTTCTACATGTCCTATCCACTGTATTCTCATCGCCCTAATATATCTTATAATGTTTTTCCCTTTAATCAGACATTCTATTCCATGGTTGTATCTTCTACTCCATAAATTATTTTCATATATGGCTACAAAGATTCTTCTTATTATTCTATATTCAAAGATTCTTAGTGTATTAAAATGAATATCTAGCACTGTTTTCATGCTGATAATATAACTGATATATCGGATCTTTGCCTAGTAATCTACTTTACAAAAAAATGGTTGTTGGACCTCGTTGTGTATTTTGCATGTCTTCGTTATGGATGTTGTATCTCATTATAAACTTACACATGGATGTTTGAAGATGTATTTTGTTTTTGTCCCTAAAATTCTTCAACTTTAATTAAAATTTTTTTGGTTTTCCTTTACAGTTATTTTCTGAATTTATACCTAATCAGAAACGTAAAATTAAAGAGTCTTACTTAAATTTTCTTTAATAGCTCTTCAGTCTCTG
Organism: Pardosa pseudoannulata; assembly: GCA_032207245.1. NCBI lineage: Eukaryota > Metazoa > Arthropoda > Arachnida > Araneae > Lycosidae > Pardosa > Pardosa pseudoannulata. The sequence continues at coordinate 138,825,988 of CM063508.1, forward strand.
GTTTTCTGGACAACCTAATGCCACGTTGCTTTCTCTCCTGATTTTCTTTTTTATTTATTTTTATTTTCATTTTGTTTAGGTCTTCTTCCACTTGCTCTGTCCATAATATAAGGTCGTTCTCGTTCCTTATTGTTATATAATTTTCGCTCATATTCATTTTGCACATGTCAGTTTCCTTTCATTCTTTATACATGTCCTATCCACTGTATTCTCTTCGCCTTAATATATCTTATAATGTTTTTCCCTTTAATTAGTCTTTCTATTTCAGGATTGTATCTTCTTCTACTTGAGTTATTTTCATATATGGCTACAAAGATTCTTCTTATTATTCTATATTCAAAGCTTCTTAGTATATTTAAACGAATATGTAGCACTGTTTCCGTGCTGATAATATAGCTGACATATCGAATCTTTGCCTAGTAATCTACTTTAAAAAAAAATGGTTATTGGACTTCATTGGGGATTTTGCATGTCTTCCTTATGGATGTTATATCTCATTATAGACTTACGCATATATGTTTGAAAATGTATTTTGTTTTTCTCTCTAAAATTCTACAACTTTAATTACAGATTTTTTTTATTTTCTTTTACAGCTATTTTCTCAATTTATACTTAATCAGAAATGGAAAATTAAAGAGTCTTACTTAAATCTTCTTTAATAGCTCTTCAGTCCCTGGTTTTCTGGACAATCTAATGCCACGCTGTTTTCTCTCCTAATTTCCTTTGCCATTTATTTTTTTAATTTTGTTTAGCTCTTCTTCAACTTGGTTTATCTATCCCAGTTTAGGTCGCACTCGTTCCCTATTGTTATATATTTTTCCGCTCCTAATAGTTTTGCACTTGTCAGTTTCCTTTCACTCTTTCTACATGTTCTATCCACTGTATTCTCTTCGTCCTAATATACCTTATAATGTTTTTCCCTTTAATTAGTCTTTCTATTTCATGGTTGTATCTTCTTCTACATGAGTTAATTTTATATATGGATACAAATATTCTTCTTATTATTCTATATTAAAAGCTTCTGGGTATATTTTCATGTTTGTTACATGAGTCTTATAATAAAAATAGGTATATAAATCTTTCTTAAATACGTATTTTCAAAACCAACATCTACCTCCTTATCAAACTGAAATAATAAGTAAAAAAGTGAATACCCATTGTATACCGATTATAAGATAGTATTAACAGGCTTGCAACTGCTGGGGTACTTTCAAAAAGATTTTGAAAAGTGACAAATATAACAGAATAAGTGACTAAACAGTGAAAAAAAAGCGATTTTTTTCTCCTCTTGATAACAGATGCTATTATTAAGATTTTTCTATTTATTTTAACTCTAAATCAAATGATTCATGCAAGACATGATTTTATCGTCAAATACAAAAAATGGTTAAAAATTTTGTTTAAGACAACTCAACATTGCTTTTTAGTAAAAAAAATCTATAAATTAGATTTGAATACATACATACAATACATTAATTTTATAATCCCAATTTTCTGCATATATTAATGATGTTTTGAAATTTGTACATACCTAGATTAGAGTATCTAAACAAAAATTGTGAAGAAAAAGAGAAATGTGGGCATAAGTTACTTTAATATATTAAATGTACATTTCAGTACAAATGTAGATTTCAGGAACTTCTTTAAGACTTTTTAAAATCACTAAATTCTGGAAACCATATGACTATTTACGTTTTAATAAGAAAAATAAGATTAGAGCATCATATTTCTGGTCTTTTATTAAAATATTTTGTTATTAATTCAGATTTTCTTTTTACAACAACAGACTTTTGCTGTGATACACCATGAAAAAAGTGACTAAAAGTGACTGTTTACTTAAAAAAGTGATCAATTGTAAAAATAGTGAGTAAAGGTGAGAAAAGTGAAGGAATTGCAAGCCTGTATTAATTTTATAGGAATTTATTTCCTTAAATAAATAAATCTTTTTTTTAACACTATTTTTTTTAATGTTGAGAATCAAACAAATACTTCAATATAAACTTCATTTTATCTAATCGTTCTTAAACACTATAGTAAAAATGATTTTGAAAGATCAGATTTAAATGAGTAAAAATATAACAGATCTGCAAAAATGCAAGGAGGAATTCTCTAGATTAATGCAAAATTACTTCTCATTTATAATTATCATTACTAATAATATAAAAATAGTAAACTACTTGTAATATAAAAATAATTTTAAATTTTTATATTATTCAAAAATATACGAATAATATAAAAATAATATAATAATTTATATATTATCGATGCGTTTTCATTTGAATGCTAGGAATCCAATAAAAACGTCAATATAAGTTGCATTTTATCTAATTACTCTAAAACACAATAGTAATAAATGTCTCTGAAACAGCAGATTTCATATTTAAAAGGGAAGAAAATATGACACATCAGCGAAAATGCTAAACAGTAACTCTCTAAATTGCTCCTTATTTTTGAAACAGTAATTAAGAGATATGTTAACACTTTAAACTAGATTTCATTCATTTAATGACTTCAACATTTTTCCACGAAGAGTGGATATTTATGCACAGTCGTTTAAGTACATTTTACTTTTTAAAATTGTTGCACTCTATCACTTTTGTAATTTAAGGTAACATATTTTTAACACATCGTGTGCAGGTACATTTCTAAGCGGAATTGTACCGGGAGCTGGCGTTTTGCGAGGAAATTTAGTTATTAAGTTAAATCTCAAAAGATAGAAAATTAATTAATTTTTTAACCACTTTTTTTGTATTTTATATTGAAATATATAAACAAACATATAAATAGAAATATACAAATAACAACCATAAGAATTTTGTAAACAAAAAAATATATGTTTTAGTGGATAAATTTATAATAGTATCGTAAATATGAAAAACAAATAGAAATAGTGGTATATACTACTATTAATAGTAGTAATAGTAGTAATTTATATTACTAATTTATATTAGTATAATAGTAGTAATAGTAGTAATTAATTATTATTACTATTATTAATAGTAGTAATAGTACTACTAATAGTAATAATTTATTCCGTTCTGTGGTTCCGCATGGACAAATGTAAAAACTAGTATTTATTTGTCTAAATTTTCCAGAATCTGTGTACTAGACATGAACAGTCGGCTTCGTTTTCCTGTATGTATAGTTATTTTTGTACCCACAAACAAACCATGTTGTTACACTAACCCGTACTATTACCAGACCTGCGCTCAAGTATCAATCGTCAGACAACGTACTAGTAAGTTTATCTTTTGATTTAACTTTAATTTTCCATTAAAACAATTTAACATTCATACTGAAAAGATATTAAAAGAATTAAAAATTTTACATATGCTAAGAAAAGTCTATTATTATTTTAATTATGAAATTATGAAATTCTATTATTATTTTAATTATTAATTTAATTATGGAAATTTCTTTGGATTTGTTAAAGATAATCAACTATGTAATGTTAGATTATTCGTTTGGAATATAATATAAGTTTTATAATCAAATAAAATACAATTTTACAATTGAATAACACATTTTTATTAAAATTATTTTCAATTTGTTTAAAATAAAACCAGTCTCTTTCAATTTTTGGATGAAAGTAAACAGATTTATAATAAAAATACCATAAACCATTATATAGATTGAAATTTTAAGGAAGATTTTCTTGTTTATTTGAACTTAATTAAAAATTTTCAAATACTGAGTATAATTTCACAGTTATAAAATTAAATCTCTCTTTAAACAATATAAGCATATTCTTTAAACGGATATATAATATATCGATAGTTTGGAGTTATAGAATATAATTGTACATTTTAAAAACAACTCGAGTTTCTTCCAATTGTATTTTTCGTTGAATGCGATACCATATTTTATAAAAAAAAATATGTACTAAAATTTATAATGCGATCGAAATTGTGCTTTTAAAAATAAACAAAATACTAAACCCAGTTAAATAATTGAAAATAAAAAACATTGAAACAAACTAAATATATTTTGAAAAACGTTTATGAACGTAGGTTTCGTTTAGAATAGAGATAAATAATCAATGCATTCATATACCAGTTAAAATACATAGCATTTTTATACTAAGAATAAAATAAACTTAAGAATATAAATATACTAAGATTAAAATAATTCTTTAAGGCAAAATTATGAAAGAAATGATAACCTAAGTTACCCCTTGTTTGTAAAATATATTTGAGAAAAATGTACCAGAAAGGGAGAAAATATTTAATATTTTCGTTATTGTCGTTAAAATGTTAAAAATAGATTTTAAAAAAATATTAAACCAAATAACTACTATTTTCAATATTTTCACATTATCAGTCATATTAATGGATTACAGGAATTTTAGCTCAAATTATAGCAAAATAAATCAAGTGCCATAAGTTTTGGTTAAATGTAATAAGCTAATACAATAATATTATTATCTTTATCAACTTTCTTGTATTCCATGTCTCTCAGATTCCTTTGAATTTCACAAATCTTTTACAGTATCCGGGAAATAGCGAGAAATGGCGCGAAACTGCCAAACCTTTCGCAGGCAAGTATTTCTATTTATTAGTAAAATGGCAAATTATATAGTATACATTGGACGAACTGATTTTGGGGTTTACGGAATTGAAATACCACTTTTTTTCTTGTCAAACTAAATTTTCACAATTGTGTATCGAACTGAGATCGAGAAACACAGGAATGGGGTTAAGGCACGAAGTTAAATTAATTAATATCAAATATTTTAATTTCTTTACTGTGAAGTACATCGCTTGTCATCAAGTTTAAACAACTGCTATCTATACTGTGGCTACTGTTTAGTAATACGTTAAATTGAAAACATACTTGAGTCATTTTACAAAGTAGGAACAATATTTTAATTTTAAATATAAATTTATTAATTTATAGACATAATTATTGATTTCTCTTTCTGATCTTTGTACTATTTAAATTTTCAGTTTTTAATTTTTATAGATTCCTTTTAAATTTACAGTTGTTATTTAAGTTTAAATTTCAAATAAAAAACTTCAGGAAGAATATTGTGAATAAAAAATATTAATATAATACTAGCCGCTTTCTTTTCTTTGAGTTTACTTTATCTTTCCGTTTCAGGCATACACATATTTAGTAATTATGTCACGCACTTTTAAAAACCTATTTTGTGGACTATTTGATTTCAGATGAATTATGAAATATTCAAAATGCTGCATTCCTTAATGTTTTCCTATTTATCCTTCTACTTGGCTAATGGTAAACAAATAATTTCTATTCTTTATAACTGCATTTAAAAGCTACAGTACCCCATTCAGGCAAAAGCAGATATCTCATAACCGTAGGGTTTCAAGTTCGGACTCGAGTGCTACTAAATTTCTGCCGTGTTTATTAATGAGGAATTTAAAATATGTTCGACATCGCAGTGTCCTCCAAGTTCTCGAGTGATACCTCTGGAGATGGCAGTCCAAGCCTATTTGTCTTCTGATTCATTCCTGTTTCTAAATTACGAGGATCCACTTTTTCTGTTTGTATTGTCCTAGGAGTTATTGTAGTCGACTTTATGGGGTTCAGATACTAAACTGGTCTACAAAATCCACGCCGTTCTATAGGAGAATGCTAAACAGGGGAGGGCCCCAGCTTTCATAAAAATAATCGCATATGATTCAGGTGATTCTTTTTATAAAACAAAACTAAAAGTGCAAAACAATCGTATGTTAATCCTGCTCAAGTCTCGAAAACGTTTCTACTATATAGATGCCAATATTCGGTGATAATTAGAGACAACTCAACTTGCTGACTCCTCTTCCATTTAAGCGTATGATTTTGCTTCACTTTCATTTAAACATGGTCTTTTTACTTATTTATATCTTAATGGGAAATTAATGTTAAAAACATTAAATAAACAATTTTATATTGAAATAAATTTTGTATTGCTAAATTACATATTAGGTAGTGTTACTGTATTTAAATAAAGTAAGTATTATTCTTCATACATGATGCATTTTATAATAGCACTAATTTTATTTTCTGATAAATAACAAATATATCATGATTCTGTATTTTACTCTTAATGGAATGTTTTCATTTGAAAGTGTTTCAGATAATTCTTGAATTCAAACATAAAAATTCCAGCTTTAACGTTTATGCATATGAAATGACTTGGTGTATTTCAGCCTGCAATAATGACTTTTAAATACTAAACTTTACATAAATAATAAAAATAAATTCCTAGAAAAATAAACGTTTCTTTCTAGTATTAAAATCTTAGATTGTAGTTAAAGGTAAATGATAGCAATTTTATTTAAAAGTAAAACGCTTATTATCCGTTCTGTTAGTTTTTTTTCTATTCATTTTAACATATTTTTATTATTTTTTAAAATGTTTTGTATTTAGGTAACTATTTATTCTTCTTTTTTGAACAGAAATTATTAATTCAAAGTAAACGTTTAAGTCACAGTATTTTGTTAACATTTTTCCGATGTAACAAACTATTTTCTTATTAGATATTATCACAAAAAAATTTTGGACTTTGAGAAAATTAATTCTGTTAGAACTTTGGACCCTTATTCTTTTATTAATACAATTTTTTCAGTGCAGAAACGCACAGAAAAGATAAAACCGGAATTCCCAAATTGCATGCGTTTCTTTCATTCCTTTCTTTTTATTTTAATTTTTCGATGCGAAATTTGAAAAATTTCGGCAAAATGAAATTTTAGTTCAGTACTTAACATGTATGATGGGATAATAGGAGACGAGAGTTTTAGAAAATTATGTAAATCATAATTTTTAAAAAGAGTGTTCTTTAAAGCGAAATGTTATGGAAGATTAGATGTCTAGAATTCGAATTGTTATATAATATATTAACGTGCTGAATAATGCAAGATATAAATTTGATTACAAGTGTTACTCTGTATTTTGTAAGTGAAAGTGATACAAATGAACATTCAGTATTTCATTTGACATAGAACATTCATTTGATAAATCGGAGCGAATAACATTCATTAATATTTTAAATCAGACAACACGCCATATAAGACAAACGGGAATTTATTTTTAATTATATAAATTTCAGATTCTAAAGACTGACATAAATAACAAACCAAAGAATGATGTGACTTATATCTTGACTAAGTAGCCCTAAAGGAAAGTACACCTTATATCTTTATAAACAAAATTTTTGGACGTAAGATAGCATTTGGGTTATGTTTTAAAAATTAGATTATGGTAGACAAAACTATGCGTTTCTGTTCAATACATTTGTCTATGAACTTTGTACAAAGGTATATGCATAACCATAAGAAACACAAATAGAAGGAGCATGAGAAATATGGAGAAATGTGATTTATACCTTGATAGAGATTCTCTGAAGAAAACAATGATTTTATAAAATCATCAGTGTGGATTTTAAAAGGCAAAAACAGCCGAGTAAATATATCTTTATATTAAAGAAGTAGTCAAACGTTTCTTACAGAAAAAATTAGCAACTCTAATGCGTTTGTTTTGATATAATTAGTTGTTAACTTCACTGTAGAAAAAGTATGCATAACCATGAGAAACATGGAACCATATCAAAGAAAGAAAAATCTGGCTTTTGTCTTGACAGAGTTTCTCTAAAGAAATTATTCTTTTATAGCCTTATGTGAGTTTGGAAGTAAACGAAAGCAAAGTAAATTATCTTTAGATTAAAAAGAAATGAAGTGTTGCTTACAGGAAGACGAGTTACTCTGATGTATTTTTGGTTAAGATGTTTGTGAGTTTTGCTGTGTGCATAACAGAAATACAATTAACCTTCCCAAACAAGGAAACATGTAACTTTCTTTAAAGGACAGTATGTATGACATGTAATTTTTGGAAGTAAAATGACAAGGAGTCAGTATATAAATATATAAATATATATATATATATATATATATATATATATATATATATATATATATATATATACATATATATATACATATATATATATATATATACATATACATATATAACATATATATACACACACACACACACACACACACACACACACACACACATATATATATATATATATATATATATATATATATATATATATATATATATATATATATATATATATATATATCGTCGATCCGATTGTTGGACTTGAAAATTAATTTCCTTTAAACTTAGAAATAATATTATATTTTCGTTTTAGTTTCGCACGGTAGCGACAAAACAAATCTTCTGAGGTCACATATTTCTCTTTTATTTTCCCTCTTGGAACCTTATTTCATGGAGGACTTACAAGTATACTTTGAGTACATAACAAGTATAGTAGAGTAATAACATTTCAATGTTTCTGCAAAAATAATGTAAATTGAAACTTTCAGAATGAGTGTCGTTCGAAGTGCAATCTTAAGAAGAGTTTGATGTCATTGAAATTTGGTTCGGGATAAGATATTGATGAATAATTTATTTCTCCACTGAGTGGAGTTCGAAAGAAATTTGATTAAATGTGTTACCGGAAAATTTTTTAAATGAATAAAAAAGACATGAACATCGGACTATATGAACTTTATCAAATTTTTTTATATTTGAAGGTAAATAAGTTTTATGAAAAGTTTTATAAAAAGTCGTTTCAAATCAAATAAGTATCATAACAAAGTCAC
>CM063508.1:138857105-138859605 GCA_032207245.1 Pardosa pseudoannulata
TTCTTACTCACATGGTAATTTAATATGTAAATCTCAAAGCCTGTAAATTTTTAACTGTGTTATTAATAATAATGATATCTAATAAATAATTTTACTTGCCCTGGTCGTAATCTTATCTTGAATGTAACAACTGCAAGGATGGTAAAGAATAACATATCGATGACAGAAGCAAAGAAAAGTCAAATGTTACGTGAAATCAGATACTAGCCGAAAAGTGAAGCGGTCTTTTATTTCCCTTTATATCGTTTAAATCCGAGGTTATGTCATATCCGATGACACACAAAGAAGATTAATCGAATCTTCAGCATGCCACATTCTTTACACTCCGGTACAGAACGAGAGATCAAATAAACGGTAAGTGACAATATTATTGAAAATATAGATTATTGTTACCGACGAGCGTCAGCTGGATATTGCATTTTATTAGAAAAGATGAGTAGAAATTGTAAAATGAAATAGTGTAAAGAGGCGTTACAGTTTGTTTATTATAAACGTGACTTGAATGAAGGAATAAAAGGAGAAGATGATTTGGTAAATACGTAACTTTTTGTCAGCACGATTTTGATTTGAAGCTTCTATTGAAGATTTTAATTTGAAGTAATATTATATCACGCCAACATACCTAAATGCAGTCTGTATCGGTAATATGATCAGCTCAGCGGTCCAGAAAAATCTGACCATATAAGCGGGCTGACCATATATGCGGAACATTACAACCCTATTGATTTGTGGCAGGATTATATTCATCTATCAGAATGTGGTACTCATAAAAATAATTATACTTTTAAGAGCATTTTAAAAATTAATTCGAGAAGTAAAAACTACATTAAAAACCGGTATCATCCTCTAGAAGTACAAAATAAAACTATCAACTCTTTACAACAGCGCTTTCGCAGCAAAACCACCTATTAAACATCTTTATTTAAAAAAAAATAACTTTACCTCTTAGAGTACTTTACTTTATCTTTTTATAATTATTTATCAATATAATAATTAATTAATATTTAATTAATTAATTTTATAATAATTAATTAGACTCCAATCTCATACATCTGTGATGTATGGAAGCCAATGGTGTAGAATCAAGAACTTCTGCAATTTAAAAGAACTTTTTAGAGACAGGAATGATATTTCGATTTTTTTATGTTTTTGACATTTTAAATTTACAAAAGATGATAGCTCTACATTTAATTTATTTTTTCTTTTGAAATATATGTATTTAAACTTGCTGTAACAGTGAGTAATTCAATTCATCTCACTTATCACCCCAAATAAAAATATGTGTACAAACACTTATAGATTGTTAAGCTATTTATTAATTATATTATTTTCAGAATTATTTTTTATTGTTCTTCCAATATAGTTAAACTTTTAAAAAAGCATATGTTCACGCTGTACAAGGGGGTGTTTGGTTTGGTTGGGAGTGCTACGGTCTACTGTTTTGCATACGAGGGCTAATGAGACCGGAACCTACAGTTTAAAGCCGATTCCGAATATTTACAAACCGGCTACAGTTACCTTTAAAATTGAAACGAACTTTGAATATTGAAAGGAATGTAGAAATAATAATTCTGATGACTCATGACACAAAATAACAAATTGTGTATAATTTACTAAGAAAGGAAGAAAGTCATATTGTTTCTCACTAGAATATTTTAAAGAGTTTACAAAAACTCTGTAATTGTTTTACATTTTGCAATGGAATTTTGAGCAATTTCGTTCATAGTGCTAGTCCATAAATTATAGAAAACCCATATAAATTTCCCATTTGTATTAACATCCATGCCAACAGCGGTATTTGAACCCGCTAACTCCGGTTTCGAAGAGCAGCCCATTCGGCCATCGTTTGGCCTGTATAAGGGAAGGGTTTTGTCAGTTAAACTACTCTTCAAACCCTCCTTATTTATCCTCTAAAACAAACCCTCCTAAGGTATGTAAAGAAAACTTATCATAATACTTATAACAACTTATCACAATTACATTTATGAGGTTCATAGATAACATTTATAAGCTAATTACAGTATATTCCAATGAATTTATTTTGGTGACCTTTAAATGTCACGAAAATAAATTCATTCGAATTTAATGGGTAATTCATTGGGTTGATATTAGTATGTATTTACGACATAGAAATACCAATTCGGCATAGAAATACCAAAATATTTCAATGTGAATTCTGAAAATTGCAATTTTTTTTATCTGTATTCATTGTCGAAAGAACCAATTTTAAACTTTTTTGGATAACCCAATGCCTGTCTTAAACTTCCTGCACTGTCTTAACCCTCTTTGTCCTAGGATGATATAATATAAAAATTAGAGAATCAGAATTGTTCTTAAATACATTTCAAAAGTAATCGATTCTGAAGAGATTTTAAAAGAAAATGCTTCTCCTATTCCTCATCCTAATTCGAGTAATATTAAAGTTGTGGTTAGTTATTACAAATACTGATTTCTAAATAATGCTTTCTAAACTGATTTCTAATAATGCTTTTCCTATTCC
>CM063508.1:138867105-138879605 GCA_032207245.1 Pardosa pseudoannulata
AAATATATTTTGTAATCCTATAAAACCCGAAATTTACTTCCTTATATTTTGTGCAGGCTTAAATTTTTGAATAAAGTCGAATCAGAGAAAAGATTAGAAAAATATAAATAGTTGTATTCTGAATTCGGAGAAAAATGTTATTTTATGGGGAATCCAATGACAGAAATGTGTCCGATTATTATTTTATCAAAGGGAAATAATAATCTGATGTTTCGAAATAATCTGGTGGTTTCGAAAGATAAATGATATACGAGATCACTTTTGTGTGGTAATAGTTATTTTATCTTTGTGGGAAATTATAATTGAATACTCAGTAATTTGTGGATTCATTCTCGTTTTAATAATTCGTAATTAATTCCAGGTGTGGAAAGCATGTGCGTTTAGCGATGATATGTTGCTTACATTAATTATATTACATATTTTTATTTCCTTGAATAAAGTAAAGGAAGTAGTGTAATTACGAAAACTTTTAAACTTGACATCTTATCTTACCTTGCTTGAACTCATTTGATTCGTATGATGACGTATGTATATAAGTGCTAGGAAGTTCATTGTAACATTTTCTTTATCACAATTGAACAGTCAAAAGCGTTCAGCTATAGAATGTGGATTCTTTTATGTAGGACTATTGTAATATCTAGTTGTGTAGTTCCTTGTTTGATTGGTATCTGCACACTCTATAACTCTACAGCAAATTTTGAATATAATGCATGTTAACACTACCGGTCATCGACTTTAATAAATACAGCAATGCAACTAAAGATTCATATACACTTTTCACAACGCTTAGAAAATCAATTACTGCTACTGAGTTATGGAAGTATTGTGATTTTGAAAAAAAATTAGGGTTATAATGAATTGTCTATACAAACAAAAAACTGAATATTACTGCTTAAAGTTAATGTCATATTATACATGAACTTTATTCAGACAACACAATTACCTAGAGAAACGTAACTTTGATTCTGCATGGAAATGTTGAAATGATAAAAATTTCTAATTATGCCTCAAACAATGAAACTAATAAAAACTTGTATATTTAATAGATATGTATAATATTTAAGTACAAAATTATCCTAAAGAAGATATTTTATTTTACTAACTTTATATAACTTTGTGTGTTTGGTATTTATATAAATATTATTTCTTTGCAGTTGCTTCAAAGTCTGATGTCTACAATTTAGTGAGGTAAGCCGTTTAACTTGTACGAAAAATTATACCAGGGGATATATTAATTAAGTAGGCTGTACTTAGGCCTTTCTGTAGATAAATCTGAGTGGTCTGTTTCATCAAAATTTAGTACAAATAGTTTCTCACACAGAGTTCGCGGTTCTGATTTCTGAATTAAATACTTAATTTTACCAGATGAATGCTGTCAGTAAGATAGGAAATTATTTATAAAGCAGCTAAACAAATTACGCAGATCTGATTAAACAGTTTATGAGGGAGTCTGGATTTTGTGAAAAATACATTTCACATTATATTTTACATATGGAAAATTATGTACATGTTATGAAATATAAAAATTACCTACTGAAGAACTATATTTTCATCCTTAGTGGCCGATAATTGTGCTATATTTTTAGAAATTTAAACAGTACATATAAAACAGCATACATGCAGAAGTTTGGCAAAATTTGCCTATTATTTTTCACTACAAAAGAGGTTTAAGGACCTACTGTTTACATTGGCTCAAATGCCATGTAATCTGTTTCACAATATATAAACTGATGCTTTTCAAAATAATGGAACATATCTGCAAAAAAAGTTGTTTTAAAAGTTCTCTTCCAGGAGACAGTAAGTAAGCGTGTCTTAATATCCCAAGACACGAAGATACTGACTAATTTTTCATGCTTCAGACAAGTCAAAAACTACGTGTGTAGCAAACTATGCTTTCAAAACTTTCTATGTATATTTTCCGTAGCAATGTCCACAAAATCGTACTTGATATAAACATATTTTATTCATTCTGGATTTTTTTTATGCACGGACAACTGGTTCAAGCATCAACTTCTACCAAGTTTGAAAGATAAATGGTTACTATTAACAAACTATATGTGCGACACGTACTAGTACGTTTTATGACGATTGATACTTGAGAGCGGGTCACGTACGAGTGCTGGTTAGTGTAACAACATGGTTTGTTTGTGGGTACAAAAATAACGGCATATACAGGAAAATGAAGCCGAATGTTCTTGTCTACTGCATGAATTCTGGAAAAATTTAGACAAACAAAAACTAGTTATTACATCAATCGATACGGAACCATAGAATGGGCGAAATTAAAACTATATACTACTATTTCTATTTGGTTTTTCATATTTACGATACTATTATAAATTTATTCACTAAAAATATATTTTTTGTTTACAAAAATCTTATGGTTGTTATTTACATATTTCTATTTATATATCTATTTATATATTTCAATATAAAATACGAAAAGTTGGTTAAAAAATTAAATAATTTTCGATCTATTATGATTTAACTAAATAACTAAATTTACTAGCAAAACTCCCGCTCTCAGTATAATTCCGCTGTGAAATGTACCCGCACACAATGTATTAAATTCAAAGTAGTCTATGCAAGTGCACCTTTCTTCAATGGCATGGAATTGCATAATGGCTTTTGCGATTATACGAATGCTATCGAAAAGAAACGAAAAAGACTTAATAAATAAATCAGGGGTGGCTTTGATGCCTTCTTATCTAGAGGAATATTATGCATCAACCTAATATTTGTATCCCTAACATTTCATATTATTTTTTCAGTACTTTCTGTATTAAAACGTATCTGTAACTGAGTGCATCACTCCATCATACATGATACAATGGGCATTTTGAAATCTGTACTCTCACGATACTCGTCTCTGATAGAATCGTTTGTTGGACTCGTTAAAATCTCCCATACTGGATTGAGTTAGTTGAAGTTAAGAAATGACCTTATTCAACAAACATTTTATTCATGCATCCTGTATTATCACCAGCTCTTCCTAGTGGGAGTTGAGACAAAGGGTTAAATCAGTATATGCCTTTGCTGCTGTCAGTGGGCTACTGACTGACGTACTAAATTCCAGAATTCTATTTAACTCCAAAGCTGGCTGGACAGGTCGGGTTTACTCCTTCTCCCCATTTCCCATCAGTGCGGGAGGGTGATCATCGGAGCTGTTATACACTTTGCGCAATTAGCAGGGTATCGAGGCAAAAGAAGGACTAGTAAAGAATTAGCGTTAGCAGAGGTAGAAAGATTACACCATTTTATTTAACCAGCTGTTGCTCAAAATCGTTTCTTGAAATGATTATCAGTGCTTAAGTACTAGCGTTATAAAGTTCTAATGTTTGACAAAAATAAAAATGAAATTAGTAATTTATATCTAGACTTCTTAACACCTAAAAGTTTACTATTAGTTTATCTTGAAAATGAAATCTTTATTGAAAGAAGTAGTGTAATCAAATAAGCATGAAACAAACTTAAATTTTCACAATGAGAATGTATATTGATGTTACATAAAATATATAAAACACGAAAAATAATTAGAAAAGAATTTGTGATTAAAATGGGAGAATATTTGACAGGAGTTGAGTCATCGAATATTATTTTTTATAAATACTCCTTCTGCATAGCATATTAATTTTTTCCATTTATAATTAAAATTTATATAGTCAAAACTATGTATTAAATTGACCATTTAAAATTAACAATTCAGAACAAAAATTGTCAGAGTTATATTATTTTTAAAAGTTTAAAATAACATTTTATGACAAAAAAAAACAGGTTTCAATTGTGATAATCATGCTATTAGAAAAATGTCTTTTAATAGTGAAACAAATTCAGAAATTGAATTTTTTTTAGTACGAAAAATAATGTCCTATTTTTGTCAAAATCTTTCATTTCAGTGATACCCAGGTCCCTTAATCTATGATATTTTCTAGAATATTTTACTGTTGTTCGATACATTTTATGTAACAGAATAATTTTTGATATTAATAATAATACATATAAATTTAAATATTTTTAAATTGATATTTAAGACTATCTATAGTATTGAAAAAGTCCTAATTGCATTTCTTTAACTATATACACATAAAATATCGTATATCATATTTATAAATATTAATATACCTAAAAAATCTCACAAAATATTGAAAGTAATTCACAGATTACAAATCCCTTTGCTTCATATAAACAATTTTAATATCGAAACGTATGTTTTATTCATTCCACACAAATGAAAAAGGAACAAATTTTAAGAAAGCCAAAAAAATAACTTGCATTAGATAGAGATGAAATATGCGTTAAATTTAAATCCGTTAATTATCGGTTGAAGTATTGCAACTCACGTTCTTGAAAAATAAAATAGAAGCCATAAAATTATTATCATGGCATAAAAAATTAAGAAATCTCACATAAGAGAAGTTTAATTACCCTTCGTTTAATGATATGAAAATGTTTTGAACAGGATTAAGTATTCCTACTTTATGATTTTAATTTGAGGTGTGTAAAAAAATAAATTGATATTTTTTTTCTCTCTTTGCTAAGAGAAAAGTGCTTACCCATTATATAACTTCTTGTGATCAGATTTCAACGTACTGAATATATTTTCGGCATTGTTGGTTCCGATAGTCAAAACTTCAAACAGGATGGACAATTGACATTGATTTTTTTCAATTACCTTATGGAATTTTTTTACAAAAATATATTTTCTTATCTGTACATCAGATGTACATTTCAAATTTTACTACGACAGCATCATAAGTATTTTTCTAAATTTGTTTGAGTGAGTGAATGTTTAGTGATAAGCTTTTTAAGGATATTTGGGGTTATAAGAAAGACAAAGTATGGGTAAACTTTCAAAAGTAGTATAAATAAGAAGTGTTATATCCAGATGAAGCCCTTACCTCGAAATCATATTAGCTAAATTTTTTTAAAATTTGGTATATATAGTTTAACTTTAGGATATGGAAATATAATTTTTATAGCATTGTAGAGGAAAAAAAATTACACAATAATATGCAAAAATCCCAGTTTTTTAACTGGCTTTGTTCGCTTTAATTCCGGTGTATAGAAATGTATAGATAAGAAATCATACTTTTATTTATGTGTGTAAACATACATATGGATATGCATGCTTTGGTGTGTATATCTATCCGTGTGTGTGTATATCAGTGCATGATAGATAGAGAAGCAGGAAAATTATGTCTTATTAACTATGAATATCTCATGAAAACTGCTTATAAATTTCTAAAGTTATGTATCTGATGGTTAATCACTTATTTCATGTATTCCTAGATTAACTCAGGATAAAAGATAATAAAAATGATTTCCAATTTTTTAAAAATCTCATTCACTCCAAGGAGTTATCGGCACATTAAAAATAACTGCAATATGGGAAAGATAACTTATCTATGTTTCAATACAGTATCTAAATGTCGAATATTTACAAATTTTGGGCTTTAGAAGATTTTATGCTATATGAATAGCACCATTGATATCTCCATTTCTGAAACTTCTTTTACTTGTGCGTTATCAGTTCCTTTTTACTTTCATTTATTATAAAACAAACACACGCACATACACAAGTCACATACACAAGCTCCTGTTCGTACACATACACGAAATTATTTCTCAAAACTGTACGAATTATATTAGTGATTTATATTTCATGGTTAGTACAGTTAAGAATCCCACATGATCTAACTCACTAAAATCAAATTGATTAAATCTTGGAACCCATCTAGTACCGTTAAAATATATGCTATTGTTTCAAAGAATTAAAAAACAGAAGAACTGTGAAAATTCTAATGAAATAACTTATCTAGGTATATGATAATAAACTAGTGGGAAACTTATCTGATTTTGGAAGTAATTCATCTATTTGGATAAATTACATCCTTCACACACTCTTAAAATTATTCAATAAATATACTCATATAAGATAGAATATTTAGTGCTTTTATATTCTGATAACATCAGTGATTCGTAACCTCTTTGTCACAACACACTAGTATACCAATAGATATTTTTCAGTGGACTGAGAGGAGTATGGATAAATAATTAAAATTACACTACATTCTCTTGTTATAATAACATTTTCAGTATATCATTTGCTATATTTCTTGCTAACTGCATTCCTATATCAGCTTTTCAATCGTGTATTTACCCCTTAATAGCATTGATTTTTTTATCTGGAAACACGCAATCCATTTTTTACTCAGTATTTTAGTTCGAGAAGGGGTTGCATGCCGTTAAAGAAGTGTGGAAGTGAGACTTTTGATTTTTACTTTCGTAAGTAGGTAAAATTCAGATTATACATAAAAAAGAAAACAAAAAAATATCTGCAATAAGAATCGCAGGATTTTCAGAAAAAATTATATTTTTTTGATTGTTCGTTGGTTAATTGCACAATGAAGTCCACCTCATCATTTTTATAAAGTAGCTTATAAAATAAAGTAACTTACTGTTATACGCAAATATTTTTCTTCGATTTACTTTATGTTTTTAGGTGCTAGAAATAATTTCGTCGCCAAATGAAAATAGCTGAGAAACACTGCAATACAGGATATTATGTGCATTCTCTATTTTCTATGTTTCCTAAGAATGACATTACATCCTGTAGAAAATTCCATACGTTGTATAAAAAACGAAAAATTTGATTACTTTTAAAGAAACATTTCTATCTCCATGAATATACATCTTACACTCTCAGAAACAAATCCAGATTAATTAAAGACATCTTTATAAATGCATTGCAGATATTTCAAGCATTATATGTTTACAAGGTGGTCCAAAGTTTCATATATTTTTGTAGATATTTCTGGTATTTTATTAGACTTCGGGTGTAACCTTTACTGAAATATATATCTCTAATTTCCTCTCTAATAGCTGAACTGTATAAGATTACGGCGAAAAATCAGAAAAGTTGCTTAAACTTTGCACACCAGTATGGGAATGAAAAATTGGTTCTGCAAGTTTTATGGCTATCTACAATGAATTTTATTATAGAACTTTAATAAATTTAATAATAAAACTTATGTTTAAATAGCTCATAAATTATTAGAGAATTATTAAAGAACATAAATTATTAGGGAGATAAAAGAAAAACATTTGCATACCATAGACGTGAAATAAGTATGCAATTTAATGTTATTAATTACTGTTTGAAATATTACAGCTGATGTTTATGAAAACTAAAATGGAAGCCATAAAATTATTATCCTGATATTAGAAAGATAAAGAAATTCTGAAAAGCAGAAGTTTAATTACCGTTCCTTTAATGATACGAGATTGTTTTTTTTATAATGCATTGCTAGAGAATAATTTTTACTTTTAGATTATGAATAAAAAATAGTATACGCTTCTTTTTTTCCCTCACCGCAATGTCACTATTTTATCATTTTAAAGGTAGTGTTACTGATATTTTTTTCATCCTTTATTCATGATTGTGGAAAAAACTACAGCTGTAATTTTCCAGTCAGGAAGCATGGTATAAACAATTATGAGACAACATATATTTTTGACAGTGATGAGATTCGGAAAAAAAGTTATGTCAAAATTTATGGAGCTATTTTATAAATAAATTTAGGCATTTATCTTTTTATAACAAACATATCATTGTGATGACCTCAAAGCAAGAATTCAATATCTTCCGTTTTTTTTATCAATGAAATCTTATCTTTCAATGTTTACTCTTTTATCTATTTTCATTTTCATGGGATTCCATACGACGCAATCGGAACCTAAGTGGTATTTTTGCAATTTGGCTGACCAACCTGACCGCAAACAAACCTCAGTGATGCTGAATTTGCATGTTTGTCTGAGAAAGCGAGACCTGCATTTTTCAAGGAATCAAGTTTCTATCAGTTTGCTGGCAACTGTTTTCATAATGAAATGTGTATCAGTGCCATTCTCTTTTTTTGACGTTTTAACTTGAAATAAAATAAAGAAACCTTGTTAGTTTAGTCGGCAAAGGCAACGATGTCGCAATTGGAGGATTGCGGGTTTGGGGCTCTAGTCGAACTAAGACCAGAAGTTCGTCATTGTGACTGGGGTACTTAAAATGTCCTCCTTGTTCTCAAATAATACTTCTAGAGGTGGTAGGCCAAGCCTGGGGATCTTCTGCTTGGTCAATTTTTCTAAAGCACGATGACCCACTTGAACTAAGACATTCTTTCCCCCTAGCTATGCTCATCAAACGAAAGGTGCGCGTCTTCGTTTTAATTCTCATGGACTCTGGTCCACGTGCTTGATTCGTCCAAGTAACATTGGAAACAGCATCAACATAAAATAAATTGTTAAAAAATATTGAACTAACATAATGGAGATTTTAGATTGCTATTGACACCAAGAAAAAGAAATTTGGTGAACTCGGTGATGAGAATCTCGAAAAACCATTGAATACCTCAAACTTTTCTTCTATACTCAATATGTAAATAAATGCTTTTTACTGACTATGCTATTTTAAATAAAGGTAATTGTAAAAAGAAAATTGTGACAATTTCATGACATGTTTTAATATGTTCTTTCGTTACATTGTTGTTCTAAAGCAGGCGAAATATAAAATGACATGCATGGTCTATTTACGTGAAAGCTGTAAACAAGTATTCTTTTTAAAATCTTAAAAAAGTCTACCTTATAAAGTTTCTTTTGAGCATGCTGGAAATATAAGTGTTTCAATAGTGAGTATGTTTTAAATACTTAATAAACTTAATCATATATTTGTAAAATACTTCGAACTTGTTTCAAGTCTTATACGATTAGGAAATTTTTTGTCTTATTTTTATGAAATAAAAAATATATATAAAAATAATTCATTAAAAATATATATTATATTACGGTTTGTACAAGTTCTTAATTTAGTATATAGATATTAACCTTACAACTTAAATTACATTTTTCTCAAAACTTTTTTTTTCAAGAATAAAATGCGAAGATATATATCTTTTTGACATAAGAAGTTAAAATATTTATGATAATTAGAAAGTAAAGTAAAAATTGAAAAAAATCACAACTTATTAATTAAAACTATTTAACAGTCTGAATGATTTTAATTCATTATATAGGTATAAGAAATATACAAACACAGATGATTATTTAAGATTGGAGTAGAATCTTGTGTATATTTATATAATAGAATTTTATTTTCTTCAATATTATTTTTTCTATATTTTTATTGTTATCATTTAAGACGGATAACTTCATAAATATATAAAAGACAAAAGATGTATTGACTATTTCAAAAACATTTGTATACAATTTTTAAGTATATGAAATTTATGAAGCATGAAAAATATAAACTTTCATCAAACGTCATTTTTTGAAAGATATGACACCCCTTTATGATAATGTTATCTATTGCAGAAATTACGATATCAATCTAAGATTGCGTCATGATTTACAGGTTACACAATTCCAATTTTTAACTTTCATTTCTGAGTAGCTAAATCGATTGTCAAAAAAAAAGAGTTCATTCACAATGAAAATATGTGTGACAGTATAACAATGCTTAAAATTTGGTTTAGATACGATTCTGATTCAAATTATGTCGAAATTGAATAATAAATTGCAAAATTTTATTTATGTTGTTAAAATATTACAATCTGTGTGTTTTATTTAACGAAAAGAAATTTATAAAATTATCAAAACGGTAAAAAATATATTTTCATGCAATAAAAACGAATTATATTTTTTATATCTGTTACTTAAACACATCTTATATTCTGTAACTCACGTTCTTTAAAAAATGTAATGTAAGCGGTAATGTTATCACGAATAAAAAACATGAATAAATAATGAAAATTAATTCCTCTTGATTTAATAAGATGAAAAATATACGTGTTAATACTTTAGAGTTGTTAATCTTAGAGAGGTTACGTAAAAAACAAAAAAGATCTTTACCATTTTTTATTAAAAAATGATTATATCTCTTTACAGACAGTAATTAGCTTTTTTAATTTTTCAACTATATGTATATATATATATATATATATATATATATATATATATATATATATATATATACCACACACATACATATATGTATATATATATATAATTTTATTTAAAAGTATATGAACTCTTTAGCAGTTAACAATTCCTTCATAAAACATTAATATTATTAATCTTAATACATACGCTTACATAACCTAGAGAGAGGCAAAATACGTGTTTAAGTTAGTTTTATTAATTAGTGCTTGAAATATTACAGCTCGATTTTTTTAAAATTAAGAAAGCCATAAAATTATCCACCTGGTTAAAAAAAATCGAAAAATATTGCAAAGAAGTTTAATTGCCTTTCTTTTTAAGTGATTTAAACTGCATGAAGTATTGCTCCTTCAGAATTCTTAATTTCCGATTATGGATATATAATAGAACGTTTTTCATTCTTTTTGAAATTACTGAGCACTATTTTTTGTTTTATGACATCATTCCTTTTTTTATTTTTTTTTATTCAAGCTTGTTTAATTAATTACAAGATAATTCTATCTGTCGGAAAGTTTGAGTATATTTAAGCAATTACAAAGCATAAATTATGTATTTTCAAGCGCTGATGGTTATGACTAGAACAATTAGGCGCAGCTAGATCAAGTTTAGGATTTATGTTCCCTGATAAAGTACCTATAGTTTTACTCAAACTTATTTATATTGCACTGTATATCTCTCATTCTAAATCTTTTGATCACTATTTCGCTTTTTGATCTTAAATGCTGAAATATTTTTATATTAACATAATATTAATAAGAATATACTAACAATAAATAAAATTACACAATTATACATTGCAAAACCGAAATATTAGAAACTCTTTGAAATCAAAATATTTGAAAAGTTCTGCAATGCATGACGATTTGCTCTCTAAACTTGGCCATGTAGAAATCATACGTAAATTAACATTTTGCAATGAAACTTCGTGGGACTTTTGCACTTAAAGGAATATCCATACATTAAAAGGAAAAAAAAGTATTTTTAATAATCTTGTAACATAAATAAGAGGAAATAAGTATAAAAAATTCTACCTAACTCCTTGTAATGTTTACACGTGTAGCAAGCGTTCTAAGGTGGCTTGAAAGATTAAATAGAAGGTTATATAGTACCTTAGAGTGGTGTATCATTAACATTAATTGAATTGTACCTGTCTTTACTGCTTGCTAAACTACCACTACTTTGCTTCTATAATATGACAGCAGAAGATAATAAAATTTATTGCTACTAAACAAATTATATGAAACTTATAAACATAAAATAAATAAGTACAGGTTAAACTAGAACTAATATTTAACAAATTTCAAATTAAACTTTAAACCTTACTTAACTTTAAACACTTTGAACCTTATTATTAAACACAATTGGTGATTTACGCATCGAGGTATACGAGATCAGTTCTTGTTACTTCACATTACGCATTCCCCGATGACATTGAAGAAAGTAGAAAATGTCAGATTATCCATCTCTGCTCCTTCTCAGTAAAGTGGTGAATTACCGGTCTGCTGGTGACATCATTAATTCCTCTGATACCAAGGCAAGTAGTATACAGGATACAAGCACAAGAGAGCTGAGCGACAGTCAGGTGGTTTCTTCTTCTGCCTGCGTTTTTATCTTATGTAAAAATATGTCGGTTAACCGTGAAGCAAGTTTATCCAAATTTGTAAATAAAAAGTTAGATGAGGAAAAAAAATGTGCATAAAATATTTAATTAAGAAATTGTGTGACTGAGTCATCACACATGAATTAAATATATCATATATTTAGAAGATATAAACGTTCCGTTAAAATAATGCAACTTATGTTAGAACAACTTTTCTCTTAATTACGATAGTTTATATCCTCAGCCTACAAACTAACAGGACGGATGTAGTTTTGGAAAGAGAAATACAATTGTATAAACTGAATCATAAAAAATGGATTTAAGTACAATATTCAAGCAAACAAATAAAATTCTCGCTTACTGCACATGGAAGCTCTAATTTTAATTTGTATTCTCTAATTTCTATAACTTATTTAATCTTTACGGTAAGTTTCGTATTTAATCTTTGAATTTTTTAAGTATTTAATTTTTTCCATTTAAATTTAATTTTTTTTCTGATTAACAAATTCCAACTTTAATTTAGTGTATGCCTGTAATAGTTTATTGTAATTATCAGTATCTGGTGTCAATTCTGCGTTATCAACACAAGGTTAGGTCTGAAATTAGTGAAGTTAGAAGCTCTAATTTTAATTTGTATTCTCTAATTTCTATTTCCTTTTTAAACTTTATGTTTTATAATCTTTGAATTTTTTCGCTTAAATTTTAAGTTTTTCTTTCTGATTAACAAATTCCAACTTTAATTTAGTGTATGCCTGTAATAGTTTATTGTAATTATCAGTATCTGGTGTCAATTCTGCGTTATCAACACAAGCTTCTGCCTGAAGTTAGTAACTTTACAATTCTGACTAATGTTTCTTGTATTTTCTCGGAAGCTTTAGTAATCGATTTCTGAAAAGTAGTCTTTCTGCGGTACTGAACA
>CM063508.1:138889746-138899746 GCA_032207245.1 Pardosa pseudoannulata
ATATGCCATCCGAACTCAAGGAGTTTACAAGGAGTTCAAGGAGTTAAATTAGAAGGAATTCTCATCAGTGAAATCATAAATTGTAATTTATTCCCTTTCTTAATTTGAAATCTACCAGGATTTACTTACGCAATTTGGATCCTGATCGGTAATTCTTCACTTTTGAGATACTAAGCCAAAAAATCACACAAATTCTGAATTATTTAATTATTGGGCCTCATTAAAATTTATTTAGTTGTATGATTTCATTTGTTTAGTCTTTATTTGGCAACAAAGAACTTGACAACAAAGAACAACAAATGTGTTCTTTATTTTGCATTCATTTATTTTCTCGAATTTCTAAGAGCATTTAAGACAGATGTGTTAAATATTTTATACATTTAGTGGCTTATTATAACTATAAAATATTTTCATTTTAAATTTTACTGTACAGCACAGAAATTACAAGGAGTTCTCATCAGTAAAATCAGAAATTGTAATTTATTCCGTTTATTAATTTGAAATCTACCAAGATTTACTTACGCAATTTGGATCCTGATTGCTAATTCTTCACTTTTGAGATACTAAGCCAAACAAAATCACACAAATCCTGAATTATTTAATTATTGGACATGTCTGTATAACTTGAGTCACTGAGATGTCAAATATACTCAACAGAGTTGCTATTTTTATGAATACGTTTTAACATTAAAAAAGTTTAACTTCGTTCCTCGACTGCTTCATCTCTCCTAAACATAGCCTAAAACGAATTGGGGGTACTTTCTTTTAACTTTCAAGTAATTTTGCATGGCCACTAAAATTTGGAGATACCATTATATGCCATCGGAACTAGTTGTTGATTTCATGTTGAATATAAAACACACAATCTTATAGATGGAACTACCAAATACCAAAACAAATTGGGGCTACTTTCTTTTAACTTTCAAGTAATTTTGCATGGTCACCAAAATTTGGAGAAACCATCATATGCCATCGGAACTAGTTGTGGATTTCTTGTTGAATATAAAACACACAAACATATAGATGGAACTACCAAATACCAAAACAAATTGGGGCTACTTTCTTTTAACTTTCAAGTAATTTTGCATGGCCACCAAAATTTAGAAAAAACTATCATATGCCATCGGAACTAGTTGTTGATTTCATGTTGAATATAAAACACACAAACATATAGACGAAACTACCAAATTGCATTATTTTTCATTGTGTCAGAAAAAAGTTTTGATTAAGTATAAATTTAAAGAGATCCATGGTTTAGTAGGTAGAGTAGGTTTTTAAATGGTTTTAGTTGATAATTAGCATTAATACATATAAACATTTAATCCTTTTATTTTATCAATTTAAAATGTCCTATTTCTTTAATTTTGATTTTAGTTAGGCTGTTATTTTATCCATTTTTCATATACCAATCTTATTTTGTCCCTTATTTTGAAAACTATTTTTCATTAATGTCATATATTTTTATTTTAATTCATATTACTAAATTATATTTAAATTCATATTTTTATTTAATTTATCTTTATATGATCTGGCTTTAAACCTTTTCGTTAGTCTAGGGAAAAATAATTTTTCAAATGTAACTAAATAAAATTCTATTATGCTATTATATTATGCTTAAGTTCATGATAACTAAACTTATATTAATGTGGTATTCTTTTTATGATAATAAATAATTTTATTTTCCAACTAGCTTATATTGTTAATGTAATATAATCTAAAAATAAATTTTATTTTTGAAATGAATTTAAATTTTTTTTAAGCGTAGTTACACAGACCGAAGTCTAGACGGAAAATGTTTAGTATTTTGATGAAATTGTATAATAGGTTGAATAGGTTATAATAGGCAGAAACCAGTTGAAGATTTATGTCTATACTGTATATACGCGTGTGTTTAGATACCTGTCTACCAATCTCGTTTCGTTTTATTTTTGTAGACTCCACTGCACCATTTTTCTGTCATTTTCGAGGGATTCAGACAAACACAATTATCTTTTATAAGCATCTAATTATAAAAGTTTCAAAATTAGGACACTATTTGTAAGAAAACGGAGTACTAGAAAGACAAAGTATAATTTTAAAGTAAGTTAGTATAATTACATAGTTTATTTGAGTATATAGTACAGTTTTAATATAGTATAACTTAGTATGCAGTAAAATTTAGTATAGTTTTAAAAGTAGTATAATGTGTTATAATTTTAAATATAGTATACTTTAATGTATAGTATAACTAAGTACATAGTTTAATTTTAAAAATAGTATAATTAAATATGTCATATAATTTTAAATCAATTGCATTTTGATATCTTATACATATTTTTAAATACTTAAATATACCATAGGAACTATAATTAAAGGAAATACTTCTGAAACTAAATTAGTTCATATTGTTGAAATATCTTATACCAAACCGAAGATTCAAAGTGGCTAGTCTAAAATATATTTTTTTATTATAATTATCAGTTAAGTGTTTTTTATGACTCAATTTTTTTTATGAAAAAATTATATTTTTTATGATTTTACTTCATAAATTGATAGTTATTTAACAACAGACCATACATATCGCCATCTACAGGTTTGAAAAGCCAGCTTTACTTGACATTTAAATTCCCTTCAATGGTACATTACATTTCCCATTCGGTATTATCTGCTTCGAAACAAATAGATTGCTGTAGTACTTAAGGTCATTCGATTTCAGATGCGTGAATTCCCAACGGAACTCATTACCCGGCCGGAAACATTCCATCGCCAATAGGTCAGTAGAAACATCCGGTGTTGCCATCTTGGTTCAGAAAATGTTACAGTTTGAATGTAAAATAGAAATATCCTTGTCTTAGGGTGAGTAGTTATTCTTCGTTTTTTACTTTAGTGGCTAATGACACAAAGTATATGTTTTTTGAGATTTAGTATCTAGCTTTTATGTACTATGGATATCTTGTAGTGGAATTAAAAATTGGATATGTACATTATGAATGTAATCTCATTTTTTACTATTATTATCTAAGAATATTAAAGAAAAAAAATTATGAAATATTTAACAAAAAAACTGTTTATTTTGATACAAATTAGAAGAAGCATTTTTACCGACAAGCATGATTGATGTTTAAAGTGGAGGATTTATTTCAGGATTTATTTCTAGTAATTTTCTCTGTATATAGCAAAAATGATTATTAACTCGTAATAGGCAGTCTCTATTTAGACATTTAAAAATCACTCAATTTTTATAAAACCGCTGTCTATTTACTTCTTCTAAACCATGTTATACTTCTAACCGGCTCACAATTTCTAAACTCAGCTAATATTCATTTTTAATGGTACTGTCTATTAGATTTCGACTCTAATTTTCGTATCATGTTTTCTTCTGATTTGTCTACAACTACCTAACGTGCTTACTACATTCCTTTTAACCACAGATTTTGAGAAAAGCTATCGTTTGTGAGTTGACAATGCCTCAGACTTTTATATACGAATAGTGGTCACATAAATCTCTTGTTTCAAGAGATATAGCTTATTATTGCCTTAACACTTACAAAATTGATTACTTTTAACTAATTACTATTTAATTACTATTACTACTTAATTACTATTACTAATCAAATTACTCATTTCTATTTAATTTGAATTAATTTTAATACTTTATTTAATGTTTCTTGAAAGTCTAAAAATGAGAGAATAATAATTATATACTGTAAAATCTTGTTTTCAATAAATGTTTAGTTTAGAGATATACGGTCTTCTGTTTTAGCTCGCTAGGGTTAATGAGATCGGGACCTACAGTTTAAAGCCGATTTCGATTGCCTATGAACAACCATACCAGCTGCGGGAGTCGAGCCGTAGAACTCCGGAACCGAAAAGCAGCGCTCTGCTATTCGGCTATCATTTTGCCTCTAATAAATACATTTTGAATTCATGTTTAGAAGAATATGTGTTATAATAAGTTTTATATTCCCTGTATTACAATACAGAAAGATAATTTCCAGAGCAAAATCCCAGAAAATATGTTCCATTTACGATATAATAGTTTTACAACTTTAATTGATATTTATATGTATTTACAATCTCAGCATTTCAAATGATGCATGGTAACATTCATGTAAAATTCTGTTGAAATTTTAAAAAGTAGAAAAGAAGCATTAGAATGTTTTGGTAAAAAAAATAAGAATACTTTAACATTCAATATATTATTTCAAATTAATTTATAATATATAAGCACATATATCATAACAGAAAATTAAATAAATATGTAAGATACTGTACTCAGGAAATTCAAGAAAAATAATTTTAAATTTTAAATTACGAACTTGTATTAAGAGGCAAAATATAGTTTGGTATGACTGGGATTCCATTTCAGATAGAAAAATAGTAATGTCCTCAAATTGAGCAGAATTAGTTTTATTTGATTTATAAAAGATTTAATACTTTAAAATTTTCAAAATTTGTCTTCAGACTCCAAATATAAAAGAGAGAAATAAAACTAATTATATGATTAAATATAGTTAGTGTTCTTTTCCTCTTTTATATTTAGATTTTAAAATTTATTTTGAATGTATAATTATTACTGTTGTATTCTCAGTGCATTGTTTAAGAAATGTTTTATAGAAATGAGGTTCAACTTGAATTTCATACTTACAAAGATACTCAATTTATTTTTCTTTGGTTCAAATTAATCCATAGTGTATCATATACCATATAATTCACATATATCATAACAGAAAACTAAATAAATATGTTAATGATTGATTGTAAGATACTATACTCAGGAAATTCAAGAAAAATAATTTTAAATTTTAAATTACGAACGTGTATTAAGAGGCAAAATATAGTTTGCTATGACTGGGATTCCATTTCAGATAGAAAAATAGTAATGTCCTCAAAATGAGCAGAAATAGTTTTATTTGATTTATAAAAGATTTAATAGTCTAAAATTTTAAAATATTTGTCTTCAGACTCCAAATGTAAAAAAGACAAATAACACTAAGTATATCATTAAATATAGTTAGTGTTTATAGTTATTTTCCTCTTTTACATTTACATTTTAAAATTTATTTTGAATGTATAATTATTACCTCAGTGCATTGTTTAAGAAATGTTTTTTTAAGAATGAGGTTCAACTTGAATTTCATACTTACAAAAATCCTCAATTTATTTTCGTGTGGTTCAAATTAATCCATAATGTATCATATACCATATAATTCACATATATCATAACAGAAAACTGAATAAATATGTTAAGGATTGTTTGTAAGATACTATACTCAGGAAATTCAAGAAAAATAATTTTAAATTTTAAATTACGAACTTTTATTAAGAGGCAAAATATAGTTTGCTATGACTGGGATTCCATTTCAGATAGAAAAATAGTAATGTCCTCAAAATTAGCAGATTTACTTTTATTTCATTTATAAAAGATTGAATAGGTTAAATTATTAAAAAATTCGTCTTCAGACTCCAAATGTAAAAGGGGCAAATAACAATAAACAAAGAAAACTAACTATACCATTATATACAGTTAATGTTATTTTCCTCTTTTACATTTATATTATAAAATTTATTTTGAATGTATAATTATTACTGATGTATCATCAGTGCATTGTTTAAGAAATGTTTTTTTTAAAAATGAGGTTCAACTTGAATTTCATACTTACAAAAATCCTCAATTTATTTTCGCGTGGTTCAAATTAATCCATAATGTACCATATACCATATAAGTCACATATATCATAACAGAACACTGAATAAATATGTTAAGAATTGTTTCTAAGATACTATACTCAAGACATTCAAGAAAAATAATCTTAAATTTTAAATTACGAACGTGTATTAAGAGGCAAAGTATAGTTTACTATGACTGGGATTCCATTTCAGATAGAAAAATAGTAATGTCCTCAAAATGAGCAGAAATAGTTGTATTTGATTTATATAAGATTTAATAGTCTAAAATTTTAAAAATTTGTCTTCAGACTCCAAAGAGGCAAATAACACTAACTATATCATTATATATAGTTAGTGTTATTTTCCTCTTTTACATTTACATTTTAAAATTTATTTTGAATGTATAAATATTACTGCGGTATCCTCAGTGCATTGTTTAAGAAATGTTTTTTAAAAATGAGGTTCAACTTGAATTTCATACTTACAAAAATCCTCAATTTATTTTCACATAGTTCAATGAAAAACTACCTCGTGTCATATTTATTATTATATTTTGATTCTCGTGACTGATGTTTATCCTGGAAAAGGAATAGAATTTCCTTTTCAGCTCGAAAGAGAAATATTTTGACTTTCATTGATGTGAAAATTACGATTTTAGCAATACATTGTCCGCGAGAATACATATTGTCAGAATTCTTTTCCATAGAAATAAAAATAACCCTATACATATTGTGAAGTTCGTAACAGAAATAACGTTTTGAGAATCTTGTGCATTTTCAAGTACTGGGAGAAATAAGAAATACAATAATTCATGCATAATTTAAAATTTTGGTGAGATCAGATGAGGCTTTACATTTTGTTTTACATTTACGTTAATATAAAGTAAAATCTCTAACAATATCATATAATGTGCGAGCTGTTATTACACGTATACTATTAGAGGTATGATTTTGATACTTTTAAAGCATATTCGCTGATTTTGTGGTTTACACATGAGGAAAGAATATTATAACAAAATAAATAAAAGAAATATTCCCTTCAAATATGTTTGCTTTTGAATATGTATTTGCTATCTTCTCATGAATATTCGAAGTGTCAAAGATCATTCAATATGTTATTTGCTTTCAAAATGTAAAAGTAAAACATTATGAAGAAATAATGTTTAGTTTTGTTATCATAATAGTAAGGGGAATCCAGCTTAAAATTCAAAAGGTTTAGTCATCATTAATCAAAACTATAATTGTTTTTGTTAAAATATAAGATTTTTGTATTTGTTAATACTTAAGTTACTTTATTAGTATTCTTTCAAAGGTTGTAAAAGATACCCTGTAATTAAGACAGGTACAATTCTTACTACTGGCTTGTATATTTTGTAGTCACTCAAAATAGGCTGATATTTCTGCAACGGTAAAGATGGAATGTTTAACGTACGCACTATAGAACTGATTTAATTTAAATGTGTTTATAATAAAAAAAATAATGACTCTTAAATATTACCTATTAGTTGAAACATTAATAATTGTGAACCGATATATAACAGCTGGTAAAATAATTTTCACACCCTCAACAATAAATTTATAATTTTTTAAACGTGTAAAGAAGAAACGGAAAATCCTTGGGGATGTATTTGCTTCATTAACCCTTTCGAAGGCCATGGGAAGATTACTTCCCATCTACATGATCTTACAAAATACACCTGTGGGAAGCACACTGCCCATTATAATATACTGGACTTGCTATTATAACGATGGGAAGACTGAATCCATCTTCAATTTTGCTGAATCATCTATTGCTTGATCAATTGAATGTAATTAGTACTTCTGTTTTGGCAGTTTAAAAACGTTGTGAGAGAAATAAATGGCCCACAAAAGGGTTAAAATATATATATTAGAATTATTAAATACTTTGTACAAAAAGGGATGTCAGTCGTATAATGTGTCATACTCGTAACTATGAAATGGCAGAAATGGCATAACAAAAAAAAAGTATATTAGATATTTTTATGAGATTATTGGAATTTTCTGAAACAGGTCAGAAGTAACATTGAGTTGCTTTGATATTCAAATTGATAAATGTTTTTATTAAAATATAAGATTTTTGTGTTTGTTAATACATAAGTTACTTTATTAGTATTCGTTCATAAGTTGTAAAAGAAACCCTGTAATTAAGACAGGTACAATTCTTACTACTGGCTTGTATATTTTGTAGTCACTCAAAATAGGCTGATATTTTTGCAACGGTAAAGATGAAATGTTTAAAATATACGTCATAGAAATGATTTAATGTAAATATCTTTATAATAAATTATGCTATAATATTTTTACAAAATTAATAGTTGCTAGAAATAAAAAATTTTATTTTACATAAGACTTTCTAAAATATAAACAATGTTAATAAAGTATAATAAAGTTTATAAAAAGTTTTTAGTTCGTAGAGTGGCTTACTGATGTCTGATAATTGAAGCTTCAGTGTCAAAAGAAATACACTGTATTGCCAATAACGACCGGTCACTCGTGAGTTTAGATATTTTGATGAAAACCTAGAAAAATACACGAGGAATTATCCTGAAATATCTGGCATGTAAACAGGAGGGTACACGTCATATATTTCAGCTAATAATTTTTCTCGAAACCCCATACGGGACGGTCATCAAATTGAAGAAAAACGAATACGTTATGAATAACCTTGTAAAAAAACAATGCATGAACAGTGGAGAAATGAAAGTTTATATAAAAACAATCCCAATTGTTTCGAAGTTTTGAGCTTATAATTTGCAGAGTTCTCAATTTCAAATAATGCTATTT
Organism: Pardosa pseudoannulata; assembly: GCA_032207245.1. Taxonomy (NCBI): domain Eukaryota; kingdom Metazoa; phylum Arthropoda; class Arachnida; order Araneae; family Lycosidae; genus Pardosa; species Pardosa pseudoannulata. Next base: position 138,898,200 of record CM063508.1, read on the forward strand.
TGAGGACGTATGACAATCAACATTCTACGTTATACCCTGCAATCCGAATTAAAATATAATCAATATAGGATGAAAGATGATCAGGTTTTCTAAATAAAGTTTCACTGCGTATTCTCGATTGAAGTCAATTTATAATGTGCATAATATATTAGCTAAATTTATAGAGAAACTTTTGTGAAGTTCTCAAAAACACAGCTTAAAAATTCTGAAAGTGATTGCTGTTAGAATGAGCTTGAAATTCGTTTTTCCCAAAAGGAAGCAAAAAGATGAGAGGCTCATTTATACCTTAAAATAAATTCATTATTAACCATTTGATACTACTGTCAGATCATATCCTTTATACCCACCATTTTTGCGTGTATGCATTATTCACGCTACATAAGAATGTTTGTATTTAATATATATATTTTAAAATATATTTGCACTATTTTATAAAATAATTTCCCGACAAAGATATTCTCTTTGATGTACCACACTCAACTGTTTAGTGACAGACTCGGATGAATACACACGAAATATAGTTTTTTATATGTAAAATATACTACTGATAGCTTGAAATTAATGTTGTAAAGCTTTAGGCATTATATTACTACAGTATTTTGTATATGCAAGACCAACACTCTATTAAACGTACCAAAATAAATTTAAATTTATTTTCTCATTAACAGATGAAAAACAATTCTTTTTAAGGGCTTAAATATTAATACTTTTTACATATTCTAAATGTCAAAAGGTAATTCTTTTAATTATAGATTATAAGAGATGAATTTGTTGAAACATATATATAGTAAATAGGCATGATTGAAAAATTATTAGTTATAAAATGCTGCAAATCTGACTTTAGGACTAGTACATCGGTCGGGGAACTTTTTTAATCATTACCCCAAAATATTTTTGTGTAAGTTGATATTACCCCATGGCGAAGAGGAAAAAAAAACGAAATCGCCTCTTTTTAGCATCTTTCATATTATAGCCCCCCATGATAATTTTGAAAAGAAAACAACTAAAAATTTTATTTAAACTTCATTTATTCAATTTATCAATGTAATACCTAGTAATCCATAACGGTATTGTAACAAATTATAATAATAATAATAAGACAAAAACAAACAATAATTAGAATTTAAAAAATTTTAAAAAAAGAATAATTGAAATTTTTTTTTCACGTTTTGGAGAAATGGTGTTGTTTTATGTTCGATACAATTGCTTCAAAATTAGGACTTTTTGATGTAAGAGGGATTTGAATGCAGTCTTCGGCGTTTAATCGATTTCTGTTCTTCGTTTTTATGTTCATTAGAGTGGAAAAGCCTTATTCGCACAAATATGTTCTTCCAAATGGCAGCAATTTTTTAACCCCCTCTTCATGTGCAATTTTGAAAGCCTTTGCAGCTTTTGAAATCCAAAAAGACGTCAAATTTGATTTACTCTCAAATTGAATACGTGCTTCAGTATTAGATCGAAGTTCAAGAATTGCTTCTGCCAAACCTGAAGATTCTTCTGGTATCATAGCAATATCACATTTAAAAGGATCTACAATCCAACTGATA
>CM063508.1:138902246-138904746 GCA_032207245.1 Pardosa pseudoannulata
CAAAACTTCATGAGGTATCCGCATCAGATGTGTAAATTTACATAACTACGAACAATAGTAATTCATCGTTTATTTCTCTAGTTTTAATTTATATAAAACCTCTATTTTATCAACCTGTTTATCAGTAAATTATTTCATACTATGATATAGAAATTACATATTATATTTTTTAAAGATTTTTTTCTTCTAGATGTATTTTATTAATAGAACAGTCATCCGTATATTAAATAAGGATATTGCGAAATAATTCTTTCAAATATATATATTTCAAATGACGATAGCTACTTTTAGATAAACTGTACATTTAAGGAAGCTCATTGCTTTTAAACACCTTTAAATATTTTTTCATTTTTTGATTTATTTTTTTTATTATCATCGTGAAAACAGAGGAATTAAGTAATTTGTTCTCGAATTTTATTTAATTAGTTCTGCTAAATTGATTTTTTTTTCTAAAACTTTTCTAAAACTTTTTTTCTTTTTTTGACACAATATGTGCAGATTTACAACAACGCAAAGTGAGTTTCATCAATAATTTTTGCTTATTTGTAGACAAAAATATAATTCTCTACCTATTAAAATTTTTAAGGACTATGAAAATATGACACTTACTGATTAAATGTAAAAAAAAAACTAGAATAATGTTTAAAAATTCGATTCTCATTTCTATAAATACTAAATTAAATAACAACTAAAAAAAGTTGGTTGATTTTCAGTGAAGATCTGTAATGTAATTACTATGAAAATTAATAGCCAATATGTGCCCACCATTTTTGAGTGTATACATTATTGACGCTACATAAGAATGTTTGTACTTATTTTAATATATTTATTTTAAAATATTTTTGCACTATTTTATAAACTAATTTCACGACAAAGATATTCTCGCGACATCTTTGATGTATCACACTCCACTGTTTAGTGACAGACTCGGATGACCTACACAGGAAAGGTAGTTTTTTTATGTAAAATATACTACTGATAGCTTGAAATTTATCTTGTAAGGTTTTAGGCATTATATTAATACAATAGTTTCTATATGTAAGACCAACACTCTATTAAACGTACCAAAATAAATTTAAATTTAATTCGTGACTAACAGAGGAAAAAAATCTTTTTAATGGCTTAAATATAATACTTTTTACATATTCTAAATGTCAAAATGCAATTCTTTTCATTATAGATTATATGAGATGACTTTTAGCAGCTAAAAATAGTTTAAAAATGTACAGCTATGAATTAATGTGTATATTTTACATGTCATTTGGATTTATTTTTTATGATATTTTCCGCTCACAAAAAATTGATTTTTGCATCAAGCATGTCTACAGAATTCAGTAAAATATTTTGTCTATTATAAAGCACCATAAAGTACTTTTTATCTTATTAAATAATTAAAAATGTACAAAATAATTCTCTTATAATTTTATTATCATGTAGTTTTTCTTCTATTTACAAATGGTATACCATGATGTATAAAATAACACCTTTTTGCTAATGAGGATATCTGCATAATCATAATTATTTAAATTGCATATTTTTTTAATTCGTGCAATCCACAACAACTTATATTTATGATATTCATAAATATATTTTCGGCCAAAATTACACTACTGGTATCATGAGTTTATATTTTGTTGTGTTCTCATGTTTCATTTAATTGTTAGAAACAAAAAAAATTTGTTTCGCAGTCTGTTATTTATTTGTCCTCATTATATTTTACACTAATTTTTTTTTCTATTTATTACTACTTTATAGATTGTCAACTTTATAAAAAGGAACAAGAAGGCAGTTAAAAGACTAAAGAATTTTTGTGAACGATATTAATTTTCTATGTTTGCAGAAATAAATGATGGAGCTAAATTGTACTTTTATCCCTAGGGGTATCTAGAGAACTTAAAGAAATTACGAAATTAGCTTTGCTAGTAATAAAAAATATATAATGTTAAACACGACCTGTCTCCAAAACACAAAAGATATCTTGGAGTTAATTTGGTGAAATTTAATACAAAATTTCATAAAGATTTTATTTTATTCTTTGTCTCGCACGTGGATAAAATTGCATGAATTTTGAAACCGAGATATAATAAAATTAGATTAATAGCTCAATAACTGTATCCATTTTGTAATAATAAGTTATGATTTGAAATATATTATATATTATATTAATATACATATTACTTATAGTTATATTACTTTATTAATTATAAGACCTGTTAAAATTCTTGAACTTTGTTAGAGACATATCATCAGAGACAGTAAAATATATGTAAAAAATATTTTTGTTTTTCTTTTTTTTACAGAAATTACAGTATAAAAATTTGTTAATCGAACGTTGAATAAAATATTGCTATAGAAATTCTTAAACTTTCTGGTGTTGCAAAAACTAGGCTCAGTTTTTTTTTTCAGATAAAGGGGTTGGGGGAGCCAATGACGGCTGAGAGACATGTAGCATATGATTACTTCTGGCATATGAAATTTACCGTCTTTAACGTTAGTATTT
>CM063508.1:138909746-138919746 GCA_032207245.1 Pardosa pseudoannulata
ACTCAACGTGCACAGACTCACAACTACACAAAGGGAATTTCATTTATAAATTTTGCTTTTTTGTAAACAATAAATGTTTAGGAATTATTCTCCGCCTATTTATATTTTTAAAAAGTATTAGAAATATTACACCAATGAATTGAATTTTCCGAAAAGCTAACGTAATTTTTAAAATTATATTTCAAAAACTATAAATACTAATCGAAATAATTAAAAATTAATACCGTAGCTAGAATATCATCGTAGGTCTCTAACGTATGTACTTAGAAAATATGAAATAAGTATGTGCAATAGTTTTTAATTTACAGCGAGCACATGTTGAAAAAATAGCATTTTCAGTAAAATGCATTTAAACTCATTCTACTTTCCTTAAAATATATTATATTAAATGCGAAAATGGAGTAGTTGTACAGTTTCTATTTGGAATAATACAAAGGTTTTTTTTTTATCTATTCATAAATGTACAAAAATTTTAAAAATGCCAAAAATAAAATATCGAATTTTGGAAGATGATTTGTCCTTTTAAATGATTGAAGAAAAAATTAAATTTAATGAAAACAATTTTTGAAGCTGATACAACTTGTTTTAAAATTGAAAGTTATCAAAACGTTTTGAAAATGAGTCATTTTTTTTAAAACTAAAACTGTCAAAATATATAATCTTAGAACTAATTGTCAGTTATGGTTACATAAAATTTTCTGGATTCCTGACATACTCTCGCCGAACGATGGCCGAAGATTAGAGTGTTAATCTTCAGTTCGGATTCCGCCGATGGCATGGCTGTTCGTGGCTGTTCGTAATCGGCTTTGAGCAGTATGCTCCAGTCTCATTAACCTTCGTTTAATAAAAAAGGAGATCGTAGCACTCCAAATAAAATTCTTGACAGACTGAAATGATGGTTCGTATTTTTAAACAGAATTTATATATTTCACAAATCGAATCTGAAAATATTTTATGTATAAACATAATTATCAAAGTGAAAGGATTTTCATGTCAGAAATTTCTCATGACCAGTAGATGTATGAATATATATCTTTGCCCTGTGACACCAATTTAAATCATTTCTGACAGGGTTAATTTTAATGAAATTAAAGGACTAAAAAATATAGGATTAGCAGAAAATAAGTTCCTACTTCTAAGGACTCTAGAATACGTTCTGTTGGTCCAAAGGAGATACAATAGGAACAGCAGATAATTCAAATGATGCATTTGATATTTATTATATAAAAAGTTTTAGTACAAACCTCCGCCTGTGGTTGCACGCTGAAACATATAAATACATTTAATATGCTTTATAAATGCTAAATGCTAAATAATATTAAAAAGTAGAATTAAAAGAGCTCAATATGTCCCCCTACATGTCCAACAATATGCTGTAATTGTAACACCATATATTTCCACAGCTGCATGAGTAAGGCTACTGGAATATCAAGAACATGGTGCTGAATTCTTTCCTCCAGATCTGGCACAAACGATTTAATTTGACGGTAGATGTTGTCCTTCAGGAAACTCAACAACTAAAAGTTGCAAGGGGTGATATCAGGCAAAACTATGATCTTGCGTAAGGCAAGTGCAGACAAGGGACGTCTTCGTACCCGCTCCACACGGAAAAGTTCATTTAGAGCTCCAACGGATTTCTGCTGGTTCAGGTACAACATTGTACCAGTAGAGCTTTTTCTTGCAACGGGGGTATTATGTGCAGAGATGAAACTAATGATCGACTTAACTAATGAAACTAAATAATTACTGGGTTACAGCATAACAAAAAAATTAATTTTTGTTCTAAAACACCATCATTTTTATGTAAAAAATGTCTAGCACACCATGTGAATTACCTGTGGTTATAATTGTATCTCATTTGGACCAATAGAACGTTTTGTAGATACCTCAGGATTGGGGAACTTATTTGTTGCAAACTTGTATATTAAAAGATAATGAGAGCACATTTTGACACTGTTTCAACTCGTTTTAAAACTAGAAAGGATTAAAAAAACTTTTTAAAGTGAGTCATATCTTTTAAAACAAAATCTGTCAATATATTTTACTTAGGTACTAAATTTGCGTTATTAGCGCATTAAATTCCTTCGACGGACTCAAACGATGATTGGTTTTTTCAAGCCTTTGTTTTATATTTCTGTAATAAATTCTGAAAATAGGACTTGTGTAAAGATAGCTTTTATAGAGAAACAATTTGCCCATAGAAGATTTCATCGGAATAAGCAAGGCAAGGATATAACGGGATATGTCGAAATATCTGCTGAATATTGTTACGGGTCTCCAAAATCTTAGTTTGGCGATATATTGTGATAAGAGCAAACGCCGATATCGCTAAAAGGATTTAAGTTTCTCCGCTGATGTCAGTTGTGAAATTCACTTTCCGATATCATGAATTATTGCAATGGAGTAAAAGCGCATGCGTGAACTAGCGCCTTGAACATGTGCAGTATGATCTGATCTCCTATTTATCTACATTGTGAAATTTTTTTCCAGCTTCAGGCAACTGTAGAAGCTATATAAATATTTAATCAGTAAGATGCAGAAAAAAATTAATTGGACCTAATTATTGAACATGTAGAACTCTATTATTGTCCCAAACTGTAAAGATAATTGTATTTTGTAACAAAAATATTATTGTAGTATTTTCTGTCATATTATTAATTATGTACTCTTAGAATAAAAATTTAAATGTTTGACTCGTTTATACTTTTTGCTTTTTTAAAATATTTCATGGTGAATAAATTTAAAATGTTTAAAGAATATTAACTTCTATTGAGGTAAAATACTAAAAAACGTTTCCCAGATGGTTTTACTTGAAGCATATATTTTATGGCATTTACTAGTAAAGTTTAAAATAATATAAAGATATTTACATATCGTAACTTAAAGGTTTCAGCAAGACCTAGTACCCATAATTACAAACAAGAAGGAGAAAATTACTTTACATGTGAGCTTTTCATTATTTAACTGTTTTATAGTTAGTTTAGTTAAGCTTCTGCAAATTCCTAATGGGAATTATCAGTTAGTGTGAACTCTACTATAAGTTTTGTTTCACACTAATATTAGATTTGACTCCTAGACTGAAATCAATTTCCTAAGTTTTATTCCTATGTAGTAATTTAGTAATAAAGAAGAAGCATCTTAATGCTATAAGGTATATTCCTTTGCATTTCATATCATCCCTATTACTTTTGTATTTCTTGTAAGTCTTTATTTGAATATCTATCAAGTCCTTGAAGCAAAGTTCTTGAGTTTTAAAAGCAGTAATGTCACTATTAAATTTCGTATTAACAGTTGTTACATAATTACAAACATTAACTTTTATTAAAGTGTTATTGTTGACATACGTTTTATACCTACTGAAATCCATGGAATGTTAAATAAACTTATTTACGAAACACTCTGTACTAATGCATCGAATTTTGCAAATACGAATGTCTCCATAATTGTGGATTAAAGTTATTATTCAAAATTTATTACAAATAGAATAGCCCATTTATTGTAAAATGGTAGTTCAAAGGTTGTGCGTGTAGAAAATGATCATATTTAGATGGTCAGATATAGCTTCGATAATTCTAAAATCTTCTTCAAATGGAACACTTTATATTAAAAAGGTCACAAAGCTTTTAGGATTCATTATGTACGATTAAAGAGTTTTCGTTTTGGACGATATTAGTTTCTGATTAGAATTTAATTTTAATTATTAATTGAAAGCTACAAAATTTGTAATGTACTTAAGATATGTTTTAGCTCATATAAAACAATTAAATAATTCCACTAATTATTCAAATAGAATAAAAATATAGGACAACTAATAAAGAATTTTTAAAAATGAATTTATGTGTTATTTACCAATCTGTAATATTTAAAAGAGCATATTTAAGGAGTTAGATTATACATTTATGTGTACATAATTATGGTATCAAAATTAATAAGCAGGTAATAAAAAATTTGGTTATATTAAATAGCTCATTGTATTTTACTCTAATATATGTTTATGTTCATACAAGTAGACATGTCTTTTTTGAACTACTTATTGCTAAAAGGATTTAACCCATTAGCGTCCAGTGTTCTCATATGATGACGTTGTAAAAAACCGCATTTCCCTTTATTGAGTGAAAAAATATTTCTTTTATTTACCAATATTTCTGATATCTGGAAGTACTATATAGTATCACAAATGATATATCTTTGGAATTAAGTAATAAAAGTGCGGGAAAGAAGTAGTAGAATTTTCCATTTGTTTGATAATCACATAACACATTTTGTATTGTGCGGTTTGGTAAATAATTTATGAGGTAAGTTCTTTCAATATGGTATAAATGTAATCTAGATAGTCCATTTGTTGCCATTAGAATTATTTATTATTATTTAGAGTTGTTAATGTGTCCGTAGTAGTCAGGAAAATATCAGATCAGATCAGATCAGAATCAGAATCAGATTTTAACAAAGGCCAAACAAAGGCAGTAACATCCAGATCCCATGGGCTTCCTGATGTAAAATTCGACAACATTCAGCATGTTATTGGTAAGAAACAAAGACGTTTTCAATATGATAACTGTTCTTCAAAACCTAGAACATATTGTATGAAATGCAATGCTACGTTATGTATCCAATGTTTTCCTCTTTTTCATACAAAAATTCAACCTTAAAGAAGTTAAATAGAAAGTTTTCTTGTATGTATAAAAATAAATTTCAATTCTTAACGTTATTTTGCCTATTACTTGATTTATACGTTAAAACTGTATAATTTTATGTAAAAAAAATCATTTGTAAAATGTTTACATTTTTACATACAAACGCCAGCTTCATCAAATGAGGACGGCTTAAAAAACATGGTTGCAGTTAAAAAATTTCAAAATGATTTTAAAATACTCTTAATTTATGCATTTCTACCCATATCAATCAATTTCAAGAAAGAATTCAAAAATTTGTTAATTTGGGCTTTAAAGGGTTAAGATTTTAGTAATTTATTTAGCGATTTATTTATTAAGTAAGCGAGTTTGATAAATCGTATACTTTTTTTAATTACCATATGATTATTGTATGTCATGTTTTAATTATAAACTGATCATAGGAATTTCCTAGATTATATACGTTCTTGAATCTCTTATAATTTCTTGCATGATTTCATAACGTAAATAAAAATTAGGATCATTGGATCTAAATCAACTTCAAACAAGTGGCTTAATACTTCAGAATACATGAAACTCATTTACTGAATTAATGTATATTCTGTTAAAATGTTGGATGAGTTATTAGTATGACTTAAAAACATTATTTTATTTAAAAGTAAATATAGGACAATGTCTAAATTATATAAGGTAGAAAAAATACATAGGAGAGTTCCTGGAAAAGATGAAGCTTATACTAATAAATAAGATTAATTAATCTATATCAGTAAAAAATTTGTATTAAGACATATAACTAAAAATAGGACAATAAGCTTTATCTAAAAATACTGCAGAAAACAGAATTAGCTGTGTTATGTGAGATAAAAATAAACAAGTCCAATTCAATAAATTATAGCTAATATAACAAAACAAAGTAAAATGCGTAGGAAAAATAATTACGAAAAATAAACCGGGATATAATTCAGTTGTTTAAATGAAAATAAAGAACAAAAATTAAATCGTAAATTAGGATGCAATTTTAATGTGTTGAGTTTGTCTGAAAATTATAAGAGAAGATTATAGTTTGATTAAAAAAATTAAAATTATTTATCTTTTATTACTTATATCGTATGCTTTAAATCAGAGGTGGCCCTTTTGCTTACTTTATCAGGCCCATTGAAAAATCCTGCATGCATTTTTTATAATCTATTATATGCGATTTTGTTGAAATCAACAGTATTTGTATGCATAGTGTACAACATATATTTGGGAAACAAATTTTTCGTTAATGATTTACACGAAAAAATAAATATCGATCACAAATTACTGACCAAAATCTACACTCGGTATTAAGGATTGCTACAAGTAATTTGGATCCAAATTTTGAAGAAATAATATCAAATGAAAATTCCAGATTTCACGTTTCTCATGAACTAAAACTATTCTATTTTAATTTTTGATGTTTGTCTTTTCTTTTTATAATTCTATTTACTATTATATTTACAAAATGTAATATAAATATAAAAATGTAATAACTGTGATCAAAATAAAATAATTTGTATCTTTAAGATATAAATAAATATCAAAATATAACCTTTCATTAACTGATTTATTGAATGACCATTAATTTAATATAAAGGATCATATTTCTTTAAAAATTACGTGACATATTTTACTGGGCACAAATTGTTCGCATATGCACCTAAGTAAGACAATTTATTATTACTATTTTTTTTATTAACTGTCAAATTTCTCTGTCTAAATACTTTAAAACGATACTTTTCGTTTTTTTTATAGCGAAGTGTTTAAAAACACTAGTGTTTTTCTCATATAAAATTCTTGGGCAAGGAAAAAACTCCACCCAAAACATTCGCGTGGGCACAGTGAACGCGGTATAGTCCTCCGGACCGACAGACATGCTTTAAATCATCAGAAATATTTGTGCCAATTTATAAAATTATTTATCTATAATTAATTGTATATAATTAGCTTTACTATGTAATTCGACTCTTCTTCATAACCAAATATTAAAATACTAGCATATAACCCATCATATGACGGGATCAGTAAAATAAGGATTAGAATTGTAAAGTACCCTATGAGGTAGGTAAAAAAATGGTTTATTTTTGGGTTGAGAATCATATGGTACAAGCTCAATAATTTGTTTATCTTTACTGACCAAAGTTACCAAATTTAATTATGTGGTAGGATAGACAGCAGAAGTTTTAATTTTGTCAGTGATTATTTGGCGGTATATATGAATAATGTCCAAAATTGTAGCTAATCGACTGCAAACAGCGTGGTTATGTATAAAAGACAAACACTGAAACGCACTAACTTTTTAATTTTCAAACATATAAAACTTAAACTCTAGATATTTATTAGCCGTGAAATAGTCTCCTAAACTTTTATGAAAATTTGTTGTACATACCGGTGATAAAATTTTCATTTCAAAAGATAAATAATCGATGATTAAATTTAAAATATAGCATATGTACCTAATCTATTTTTTAAACCAAATATAAAAGCGAATTACTTTTGTAATATCTAAATCAGTGATAAAACGTATGAAAATAATGCAGACTGCATTTAAATAATTTTAATTAAGAAGTGTTTAAATTGAATGGTTAAAGGAATGATGTGATATTTCTAAAAAAATGTTATTTTCATCTATTTATAATGTAATAAATTGATGAATTTAATAGCCTGCTTTTAACCGGGGAAAGTAAGCCTTGAAATAATGACAATAAACAATCGAAAAGGGGGGGAATAGGGGTTTTTGCACGTTTTTGAACTCGCTTTTAATTTTGCTAACACTTAACTCGTTAAGAATCCAATATGTATGCTTCTATCCATTCCAGGTCCGATCGCTTCATAAATTCGAGGACAGATAAATTAGGAAAAAGTTATTTTTATCTATATATTATATGATAAATTGACAAATAGATAAATTTAATCACCTGATCTTAACCAAGGAAAATAGGGATTGAAATAATGGCATTAAAAGCTCGAAAAGGGGGGAAGGTGGGAATTTCGAACGTTTTAAAGACGACAGTATTTTTTGCTTTGATATGAGTCATATTTATACCAATTTATTTTATAATCGGATCGACAGTTTAGGAGACCATAAACTTTACTCACTTTGAATTTTGCTATCCCTAACAACTCATCAAGGATCCAATATGGATGCCTCTATCCATTCGAGGTCTAACCGCTTCATAAATCGAGGACAGATAACTTAGGCTATTATTACATAGGTGATTTTCACACAGTAACAAGTATTCGTTCAAAAAGCAACAAAATCAGTTAATGATTTTTTTTCTAATGAACTATTAAATAATCCTAGTGTGGAAAATTTACAGATGGTTAAAGACCTTATTATGCATCAACCTGAACAAAAAAAAAACCTATTTAAAGGTTTTATTTATCTTAATAATATTAAAAGTAATATTATTATAATAAAATAATCTCTTTATTTTAAAAATAATCTCGCATACTCTCACCGGGAAAAGAAACAAAAATATTTTACTGAATTTAATGCTTTTACAAGGCATACAGTTTGAGGTACGATAAGTTCTTTACTGTATCTCTTTATTTGATGAAAGCAGCTAAAATAAAAGATTACACTTATAACTGAAGAAACATATCCATTGGTATAGATCTCAACTATTTTTCATGAGCTAGAGTTTTGTCAACACATTTCAATGGGATGATCTGATTTCAACGGAGATTCTTTTAACTCCCTATTCACTATTTCGATTTTGTCATACTACTACTTTAAAAAATACATAAAATATTTTATCTGGAGAGATATTACTATAAAAATAGTAATATCTATAGAATATGGCAAAACAGTCGAGCTTATTTCGCAAAAACTGGAATCTAAAATATTTACTTACAGTCAATAAGTTTTAATCATATATAAAAATGTAATTCTTTTTTACAAACTTGTTTTTTTAAGAAATTAAATACGAATAAATGTCAGTAATATCCTAAAAAGTTTTCTTTCATATACTTAGGTAATAGTCATATTTTAAACATACAACTAAAAAACAAAAGTAAATATAACTAATATTAATTTCATTTAAATAGAATAAATAAGTTCCAAAGATAATACTAATAAAATGTATAGTAAATAACTGTAGTAACGATAATAATGCAGAAATGTAAAAAGAAAGTAATTTTATTTATCTATTCTAGTTGATTCATATATTAGATACATTAATTTAATTAAAAACTATTATTTAATAAATTTACTGAATCTAAATACTTTATAAATTTTAACTGTTTGCATTTATGTATTGTTTATTTATGTATTATTTATATGCATTTATTTCTATTGTTTTTAAAAAATATTTTTAAATAAATTACGTTAATTATTTCTTTTATATGTTTTGCCTGCTTATAATACCAAACTAATTAAAAGTACAATTTATTAATACAATATACGCTATTTAACGAAATATAGGAAATTTAATTAAATTTATTAATTAATTAATTAAGATATTTATATTATGTTTAAAATGAAGAGCAAAATTCACACCTTCGGTATTACAGCCATTCTCAATCGTAACCAAATGATAAGTATTTTTAAGGAAATAAGATGATTTCAAAGAGCCTTAATATATCTACAAGATATATATATATATATATATATATATATATATATATATATATATATATATATATATATATATAGATATAATATAATATATACATATACATATATATATACATATACATAAATTCATATACATATACATACACACACACACACACACATATATATATATATATATATATATATATATATATATATATATATTATATACATATATATATATAATATATATTATACATATATATATATATATATATATATATATATATATATATATATATATATATATATATATATTATATATAATATACAATATGTCAGAATTTAAAATGTAGATTAATTTTAAGAGATTTTAATTAGGGATTCTTTTATTGAGAGTGACGCGGCAGTTAGACACATAAATACGGCTCACGCGCAGTGATCTGGGAGAGAGTAGTATGCATATTCCACGGTCAGACCTGTAGCTCCCCGAAGCAGCGAAGCCTGCCTTTGTTAGAAATTGGGCGCCAATATGAGACGCCTTTGAAGAAAGTAGTGTGTGATGAGATTTGAACAAAGATATGAAGTTGTACTCAAGACTTAAGTGACGTTTACTGGACCCTGTCATATATATATATATATATATATATATATATATATATATATATATATATATATATATATATATATATATATATATATATATATATATATATATATATATATAGCATCTAAGTTCTGACATTGCATCTGAAAACAAATGTAGAAAATGATTCCTTTAAAACGTTGA
>CM063508.1:138922246-138932246 GCA_032207245.1 Pardosa pseudoannulata
ATATATATATATATATATGTATATGTATATTTATATATATATAAATATATATATATGTATGTGTATATATATATATATATATATATGTGTGTGTGTGTGTGTGTGTGTGTGTGTGTGTGTAATTTATAACTAACGTTTCTTTAATTACACTAAAAAACTTTATTACAATATAATTTAAATTTATAGCTATTCAGCATCTAAAATTATATCCTTTCTTGAAATAATGACTTTGTATCTGTTTTAATAGTGGTAACCTATAAGACCGTGAAAACCACAATGTTTATTTGTGTATACATATTTGCGTAAAATTTTCTGTACAGAAAACTTTGTAAAATGATAGTTTGGATTTCATTCAAGTTGCGTAACATTTCAACTATATAAAGTTTTTGTTCTTAGTAAATGCCAGTGACTTGAAAAAAGATCTATGTTTGAATCGTTTGACCATAAAATCATCGGAATAAAATAACAACCTGTTAGATTTAAAGGAAGTAAAGAGTATTTTTTCCTTTTCCTTTCTTTTTTTCTGGAAACACGGTTTTAAGAGAGCGATAAAACATTGGGTGACAGTATGTATTGCTTTTCAGTATGAATAGGGTTAAAATAATACGATAAGTTAAAAGACTTAATACGCATTAGGCGGATTAAACCTTAGTTGTTTTTATATTCATGGAACTATTTAATTTATTAATGGTCTGTTTAAATTATACATTTACATATACGTTAAACCAGAAAAGATATAACTAAGTTTTTTTTAAAGGATGTTACAATCAAGTACTAAAAAAGTGTGTATTGTGTACTTAAAATTTGTGTATTGTGTATAAATACTATGGAAAAGAGAAAAAAGATTTTATATTATTAAGATATTTTACAGGTGTGATTTTATGTGTGTGTATGTACTTGTATGACGTGCATATTTAACGTATATTTATTTATATGTATTACAATTTTAATTCTTTCTAATTAGTATAAAATCAGATGTAATCCTATATTTCATCAATGAAAGAATGCTTTCAAATGATATCGGATGCTAAAGAATTTTATTTTTTAAATTTTTCATTTTTTATATTGTTTTTTCATATTGTTTTATTATACTTTTTTCTTTTAATCCTTGTTTTATATACTATTTTACAAAGTAATATATTATGACTACTTAAAAAATGACTTAAAAATAAGAATCGTAACCAAAATTAAAGTTTTGAATATTAAAAGCAAATATTTGATACGGGGAGTTTCAACTTTATAAAATAAGATTTTTTTACATTTAAGCAATTTTTTCATCGTGTTGGTAATCTTTATCATATGTTGTTAAATTCCTGTATGTTGTTATAAGAAGAACGTTATTTATCGCACCATATTTGCAATGATTTGTCAAATTGCAGCAAGTGTTATTATTCTTTTAATTATGCTCTCGTATAAAAATGCAACAAAATACTTTTAAAATATTAAATTTTGAATAGGTATTAAGTGACTTGCTTCATAATTTTGTCAAATTTGTACCTGCTCTGGGTGCTATCTTTCTGTTTACCACCATCAGCGTAAAATTTTTAATTTAATATAAAAAGACTCATAATCGAGACAAATTAGAATAGGAGAATGAACTTCTTTATCTTAAAATTATCCGTTTAAAATATTAAAACAGAATGAACAGAAGAAATATGAACTACAACGATTATTTCCATTCCTTAATCCTTCAATTTATTAAACAGAATATACGATTTGCTCTTATGAGTGTAAACAGAAAGTTATTCATTTTTTAAAGTTTATTGTTTCCCTGTGTTCCATGAACTTAAAATACTCAGAGCGTTCCTTGCTTGTTCACGCCAAAAGAAATTTTCAGAGGAAATTTTTATAAAGCGCTTTAAAAGATGTAGTGAAAATAGCAAGAAGACATTTATAATTTAATCTTAAAACTGTAATGTATTTTAATTAAAATTTGTAAGTAAATTTTGTAAATATGTAAATAACTAAAATAATATATGAATCTCAAAATATATTGTTTCTCTGAATTATTAGTGTTATTTATATAGTTATTATTAATGTTACATTTTATATTAATGAAAATATTAAACTAACTTAACGAACATCCATATTTTTGGTTCATTCGAAACTTAAATTCATGCGTTTGAATTCTGATTGATAATATTTGACGTACTGTGGAATTTAACGAAATAGTCGTAAAATTTAAAGCATCACAATTTATCTCGAACAGTAAAATATCATTATTTTGTAAAACTCTAATTGAGTATGTGTTTTATTCCAAAATAAATATCATCAATATATTAATTTATCAATTACTAATTTATTTTATTCATAAATTTAAATTAAAAGACTTTCTTGTCAGTTTCCTAACAACTTAAGTGTGTTTTAATTTACGAGAGTGCACTTTTCCACTATTTCACAAAGATTGGCATAAAACGTTATATCAGAGAAACAGAAAAAATGTTCAACTATACAGATGATTAGACATATCAGGCTTTTAAATAAAATAATAGTAGTTTTATCTTTTCAATGTGAAGAACAAGTAATTTAAATTTTAAAGTACATCATTTCCCTATGTTTCTTTGTTTCTGAAAATTTCTGTTGGATTTAAATACTCAGATTGCTTTTTGACACAGGAGTAAAAATAGTTTCAAAGAGTGTTAAATAGCATATTAAAAGAAGTATAGAAAAGTGTAAGAAAATAATCATAATTTACTGTAAAAACTCTTATAAAATTTAATTGAATATCCTTATTGTTAAACGTAAATAACTGGAAAATAGAGATCAACCATATGAATGATTCCGCAGAATTTTTTTTTTCTTGCTGAATTATTAGCACTATTTATAGGACGTTTTATATTAACAAAAACGGTTTTCAGTTTATTTAATGTACAGCCTCAAGATACAAAATAACCCCTTTTTGTGGTAAATTTAAAATTTAAGTACTATAATTTCATTTTCTAACTGGTACTGTTTCAGGTACGGTGAAATTTATGAATTGTTTGTAAAATGTCATCCCAAAAATAAAATGGCGTAATTTCATAAAATTCTAATTAGGTGTCTATTTCAGTCTAAATTAAATAGCCATCAATTAAGTTACAATTCTTCTATTTATGTACTTTATTTACAAATTAACTAAGTGATCCTTGCCAGTTAAGAAGAAATCTTAAGTTAGATTTATTACACGAGAATGCACTTCTTCTCAAACTTATAAGTATCGGTATAAAAGATTAAAACAGGAATGCTGGAAAAAAGCTGAACTGTAAAGATTATTAGTCTCCCCTTACTTAGCCGTTAAATATCTTACAGGATTTGTGGTTTGCTTTTATCAATGTAAAGGAGTAATTTATTTTTCAAAGTACATTATTACAGTTTTGCTTTGTTTCAGAAATCCTTTATGTAATCAAAATATTTACTAGAACGTATGGCCATGGGAAAAAATATTCCGAGAGAATTTTATGACCAGCATAAAACGTGCAGCAATAAATACATAAATGAATAAGGATTAAATACAAAAAAAATTATTCATAATTTTCTGTTCAAACTGTGATAAGTTAAAATTATATTTCATTGGATTAACCGTAAATAACTGCGTTTGAGGATAATCATAAATGAGTATTTCAGCAACTAGTTACTGTTTTATTGTAGTTTTATTTATAAGAAGAGCTATATAAAATTATATAGGTAAGTTAATGAATTTTAGTTTACATGGTCGAACAAATAGTTACTGTTGTATTGATTGTAGTGTTTTTATAAGAAGTTCTATATGAAATTATTTAGGTAAGTTAATGAATTTTAGTTTTTATGGTCAAACAAAATAGTTGTTGTTTTCTTGATTTTAGTTTTATTTATAAGAAGTTCTATATAAATTATTTAGGTAAGTTAATGAAATTCAGTTTGTATGGTCAAACAAATAGTTACTGTTTTATTGATTACTAATTTTATTTATAAGAAGTTCTGTATGAAATTATTTAGATAAGTTAATGAATTTTAGTTTTTATGGTCAAAAAATAGTTACTGTTTTATTGATTGTAGTTTTATTTATAAGAAGTTCTATATGAAATTATTTAGGTATGTTAAGGAATTTTAGTTTTTATTGTCAAACAAATAGTTACTTTTTTATTGATTGTAGTTTTATTTATAAGAAGTTCTATATGAAATTATTTAGGTAGGTTAATGAGTTTTAGTTTTTATGGTCAAACATATAGTTACTATTTTATTGATTGTAGTTTTATTTATAAGAAGTTCTATATGAAATTATTTACGTAAGTTAATGAATTCTAATTTTTATGGTCAAATAGTTACTACTTTATTGATTGTAATTTTATTTATAAGAAGTTCTATATGAAATTATTTAGGTAAGTTAATGAATTTTAGTTTTTATGATCAAACAAATAGTTACTGTTTTATTGATTGTAGTTTTATTTATAAGAAGATCTATATGAAATCATTTAGGTAAGTTAATGAATTTTAGTTTTTATGGCCAAACAAATAGTTACTGTTTTATTGATTGTAGTTTTATTTATAAGAAGTTCTATATGAAATTATTTTGGTAAATTAATGAATTTTAGTTTTTATGGTCAAACAAATAGTTACTGTTTTATTGATTGTAGTTTTATTTAAAAGAAATCTTATATGAAATTATTTTGGTAAATTAATGAATTTTAGGTTTTATGGTCAAATCTAAGCTAAATTAAATGCGTTTGGAGCTTGTTTAGTTCTGTTCATTCGGGGAATTTATGAAATAGTTACAGAAATTGCACCCCGAACTTTTTTCTTTTATAAAAAAATATAAACTCATTTGTTAATTTCTATTTCTTATTATTTAACTTTTTAGTAAATCATACTGTTCCTTGATAATTTATACGAGTATAACAAGTTAGGTTACATTTATTACACAATAATGCAAAACTTCTCAATCTTATATGTATCAGCATAAAATATTCAAGCAGAAACGTAAAAAAGCTGAACTGTAAAGATTATTAGTGATATTACCACTTACTTAAGCTTTAAAAAATTTACAGGATTTGATGTTTGTTTCAATATAGAATGGGTGTAGTTAATTTTTTATTATATGTTTACCCTGTTTATTTGTTTCTGAAATCTTTTGTACAATTTAAATGACGAAAAGCATACAGAAGATGTGCTTGCAGAAAAAACAAATGTACTTTGAAAATGTTGTGAAGTATATTAAAAATGAAATAATTACAGCAGATAAAATATTCATAATTCACTCACAATTTCATATTCACAAACTGCCGTAATGTTTAATTAAATATCATGAGTTTAAAAGTAAACATATAGGTTATTGAGAAATAAAAAAATTGATATTTATATATCTAGTTATTTTAATAATTTCTAATCCATGTTATTTCTAAGAAGCTTTATATTAATGAAGTTATACAGTCTATGTAGTGAAGTTTATTTTTTGGCGTTGGTTATATTAGATACAGATTTTATTAACTGTTTCATATGATTTTGAGTACTGCAAAATTTAAGACATAGATTTAACAATTTAAGAGAAAACATAATATTCCGGCAAGAAGAACACTATTTTGCAAATTATTTTTGATGTGGTTTAAAATGTTACGATCTATTGTTTTGCTACATGATGCCTAATGACCGAGACCAACTTCTTAAGGCTGGTGTCAAAATGATTTTGTGCTTGTTCGATTTTCTATTAAGATGCATAATTGAAGTATTTAAACAGTAAACACCAATTTATATATTAACTTCTTGAAACTCCATGTTACAGATATATCTAATACGTAAATGATGTCATTTATCCATTAAACTTTAATTTATAGTTTGATAGATTGATAGTTTTGATGATCGTTGCGATAGTACAATGCTGAATTCCAAACATTTTCTCTTAGAGCTATTATCAAATGGCGTAATACCGAAAGATGATCAAATGATAGGGCTTTGCCCTTCGGAACCGTAATTCACGGATTACAATCCCGCTACTGGCATGGATGTTCGTATCCGTTCGAAACCGGCTTTAAGCAGTACATCCTGGTCTCATTAACCCTCGTGTGCAAAATAGTAGATCGTAGCGCTATAAATCAAACCAAATGGTATAAAGCAATTGAATTTCTTCTGAAAGTTTTACTTGACACTAGATTTAAGGATGTTTATAATATACCTATTTTTACTGAAGTGAGCCAATTTGACTCATACAAGAAAGTTGAAGTTTTTTACAAAGAAAATAGTTGTAAATAAATTTAAAAAAATGTTTATTATAAAAAATATGGAAAAAAATTTTTACACATAAAATCTGTTTTTGAAACAAATTTTCCGCAAACATTTCTATTACATTTAGCACAATGGTTTCTACATCTGTTTCTTTTGCATGATTGTTGAATTTGACAATTCTACCGTGCGTCAGCAGCATGCATTTCTGTCATTGGAATGGAAGTGTTCTCGACTTCTTCTCTATATTTACTTCTTAGCTCTTCAGACAATTGGAAAATATCCCAGGCCTGATAGAATCTATGGAATTGCGTTTTCTGTGGAAATGGGGTATCTATGGGGAACTAGGAGTCCAACAAAACATAAAAAGGTTTGAACCTGAAAAAGAAACCCATAGAAAAGACAATAAAAAATATATTATTTGAGTGGGTGATGTATAGTGGAAATACGCATTATGTCCTTAACACGATATTTAATATATAAATTTAATTTAGCTTTTCGCCAACTTAAGTATAAATCTTAAAGTAAACACATTAAAAACGCATTAAAAAAGGAGAGGAGAAGTTACTGAATTAATGGATTTTATTGATATTAATATAAAATTAAAAAATTAATGGAAACCAATTTATTGAGTTTTTTTAAGATAACAATTAATAAAAAGAAAGGAGAAACAAAAATGGACTAAAAAATAAGACAATTGTGGAGGACGGAACTCCGAGCTCCTCTTCTCGTTTCGGGATCGAGGTCTCTCTCTCTCTTCTCCATCCTCTCTGTCCGGATGAGAACCGCCAGTCTGGAAAGATCATCAAAATTCCTTGTGCCCGGTGACAAGGTAGAAAATCGCCAAGAGCAGCACTAACACAAGCCAATGTGCGGGGTGGGTATATGTCATATCATGAAAAGGTCGAATTTATAAAACTATTGCAACGCAGCGCTCGCCAAAGAGAACGCCAAGTGACGCTCCTAGTATGTGTGATGTCATCTGATTGAATATCCAATGCGGCTTATGAGATAAAAAAATAGGTTTTTCGATTCAACAACGTGCTGAATGCGAGTATGGCGGGAAAGTTACAAACAGGGAATTGTAAGGGAAGCTTATAGAATTAAAGTAAACTAACTGAAACGGAATTAAAATTAAGGAAATGGAACGTTATGACAGGATTAATAAATTTCATGTTATGCTATTAACTTTTAAACCCTTATATATGTCGTATTGGCTCACAACCGTGAAAATAGGTATACCATATTTGATAATGTGAAATGAAGGGGTGTGCGGGGAAGAGGAGTGAAAGTTTACATATATTTTACTACTTAACTAAAAACCAATGTATGTTTTTGAAAAGTGATATTGAAGTTTAATATATATATATATATATATATATATATATATATATATATATATATATATATATATATATATATATATATATATATATATATATACACATTTAGTGATCAAATTTTTAATGAGTCAAATTGACTTGGTCTGTAAATCTAGTGTTAATGTGTTATCAGATGCACACATCTATTATTGAAATAAGCTGCATTAATTTCAATCTTTAATGTATCTGCTACAGCATATGAAATTCGCAAATTTCTGTTTGTAAAAATACATTTTCTTTGCATATAAATTTTAAAGTTTAGACTTTCATTTTTTAAAGCTATCTTTTCACATGTTTTTAACAGTTATTTTAGCAATCTAGACAATCTAACAGATATGTAACAATTTTTTAAGTTTAGGGTTGATTTAATACAAATTATTAACACACTCTATTCATAATTTGTCAACTTGTTAATAGCCTCTTTCTATTTCATCGTTCAACGCGAAATAAATCGAATTGAACTAAATCGGGCTGTAGCTAAAACAAATTAAGTGAGAATTATTACAGGAGAATGCCCTCATTTCAATCTTAAATGTATCCGCATGAAAGGTTAAAGAGGTAAAACAGAAAAAAAAAATCTGAACTTTAAAGATTATTACAGATATTTCCACTACCTTAAGCTTTTAAGAATCTTATGGGATTTGCGATTAGCTTTTATCAATGTTGAGAGGGAGTAATTTATTTTTCAAAATACTTTGTTCCCCGTGTTTCTTTGTTTCTGAGATATTTTCTATAATTAAAATACTCCTAACATCTAGCGAGTGTGGTGGCAGGATGAAAAATATTCCCTGAAAATTCTAAAGAATGTATTGAAAGATCAAATAAAAATAGAAGGAGTATATTTATAACTTTTTCCGATATATTTCAATTAAAGTTCATATGGTTATGCTTAAATAGCAGTGTAATGGCGAGATATTAAAGGAACATTTCTTTACCATGTATTTTTCAGCGATTAAAAATACCATCATTATTTCTAAATAGTTTTATATTAATGAAACTATTTCAAAAGCTTAAAAATCTATGTTGCCATTTTTAAAGTTAAATTAATAAATAGTTTTAAAAGATATTATTAAGCTTATTTCCTAATTGGTATGGTTTTAAGTACTGTGGAACCTCAGAATCAATTATTGTAACTGGACATGTATTATCCCGAAAGGAAAACTTGAGCCATTTTAGTAAAATATTATTCAGGAAGTGATTTATACTAATTTAATGGACAGTCTAAATCTTTATAAACTAATAATTAAGTATATCTCATTTTATACTTAATATGTTAAAATTATTCCTGCCATAAATGATAGCTATGAATCTATCTCGAAAGGAAAAACTGAGCCATTTTAGTAAAACATTATTCAGGAAGTGTTTCATTCTAATTTAATAAACAGTCTAAATCTTTATATACTAATCATTAAGTCTATCTCACTTTATTCATAATATGTTAAAATTATTCCTGCCATAAATGATAGCTATCAATCTATCTCGAAAGGAAAAACTGAGCCATTTTAGTAAAACATTATTCAGGAAGTGTATCATAATAATTTAATAAGCAGTCTAAATCTTTATATATTAATCATTAAGTGTCTCAATTTATTCATAATATGTTAAAATGATTCCTGCCATAAATGGCAGCTATCAATCTATCTGGAATAGCTATCTCAAAAGGAAAAACTGAGCCATTTTAATAAAACATTATTCAGGAAGTGTTTCGTACTAATTTAATAAACAGTCTAAATCTTTATATACTAATCTTTAAGTCTATCTCACTTTATTTATAATATGTTAAATTGATTCCTGCCATAAATGATAGCTATCAATCTATCTCGAACAGCTATCTTGAAATTAAAAACTGAGCAATTTTAGAAAAATATTATTCAGGAAGTGTTTCATACTAAATTAATAAAAAGTCTAAATCTTTATATACTAATCATTAAGTCTATCTCATTTTATACGTAATATGTTAAAAAAATTCCTGCCATAAATAATAGCTATCAATGTATCTCGAATAGCTATCTTGAAAGGAAAAAATGAGCCATTTTAGTAAAACATTATTCAGGAAGTGTTTTATGCTATTTTAATGAGCAGTCTAAATCTTTATAAACTAATCATTAAGTCTATCTCAATTTATTCATAATATGTTGAAATGATTCCTGCCATAAATGATAGCTATCAATCTATCTCGAATAGCTATCTCGAAAGGAAAATCTGAGCCATTTTATTAAAGTGTTATTCAGGAAGTTCTTCATACTAATTTAATAAAAAGTCTAAATCTTTATATACTAATAATTAAATCTATGTCACTTTATTCGTAATATGTTAAAATGATTCCTGCCATAAATGATAGCTATCAATCTATCTCGAATAGCTATCTCGAAAGGAAAAACTGAGTCGATTTAGTAAAACATTATTCAGGAAGTGTTTCCTACTAATTAAATAAACAGTCTAAATCT
>CM063508.1:138942246-138946556 GCA_032207245.1 Pardosa pseudoannulata
AGTATTCAAAACTTTATACTGATTTAAAAAGTGTTTGTGCCTACACTATTGTTGGAAGGACTTTTGTGAGTATTCCTTAAGAAAAAATAATTTTTTGGTTTATATTAAAATTAATTGCCATGTAGCCAAGACAAAAAAGTATAAAGGAAGTTTTTCCTTTAACAAAAGCATTTTATAATGAATTATATATACTTAATCTATAATTCTGCATATGGAATACTATATACAATTTTCCGTAAAACATAAATTAATATACAATAATAAAATTTGATAAATAATATTCATTAATGTACATATACATTAAAACTGAGTAATTTGGAATAAAACAGGTAATTCTCTTGTAATTTCTTCCTAACTTATCCGAATAAGCAAACAAAATAAGAATAATAAAGCAAAACAGTCTCCCTTTAGATTAATTAGAAAAGTCCATAGACTTGAGTTGCGACTACTAGAATGTGGAAGCTGGAAAAGCTCCAAAACGCATAATGTAAAAGGTTTGCAAAGCAGAGTAAAACAAGTATAATAGTTAAACTACTTCTTTTCTTCTACAATATAATAAAAGCTAGTAACTTAAGAGCATTTTTATTATTGTTTAAGATAATTTCTTTTGCAATTATTCTTCTTTCTTAGGATTAGAAGTGTTATTCAGGAAACAACATAGTGTGAAATAATAACATGAAATATGAATCTATAACTTGCATCTGAATAAAGCATCCATACATTATTATATCTAAAACATATAGATATATATATATATATATATATATATATATTTATATATATATATATATATATATATATATATATATATATATATATATATATATATATATATATATATATATATATATATATATATATATATATATATATATATATATATATATATATATATATATATATATATATATATATATATATATATATATATATGTATATATATATATATATATATATATATATTATATACATATATATATATATATATATATATATATATATATATATATATATATATATATATATATATATATATATATATATATATTAATAAAAATGTATTAAAATAAGCAGATAACACTATATTAATTAATTACCAAAATAATATAAATTCTAAAATATATATGGAATGAAATGATTTAACTGTTAGTTCAGGAGAAAAGCTTAGCTATTTACAAATGACAGCTGGGAAATTTGGGAATGGAAAGGAAATTTACATCGATTGCACAGAGAGCTTTTAGAAATGTGGGTTTTAAGTAGAGGACACTCTTTTGATTAAGAAAATTTATGAATGGGATATTATGGGATGATATTTTAAGAAATTAGAATGGAAGAGAGGTTTTTAGAGAGATATTAAAGTGAAATAATACATATATATATATATATATATGTATATATATATATATATATATATATATATATATATATATATATATATATATATATATATATATACATATATATATATATATATATATATATATATATATATATATATATATGTACATACATATATATATATATATATATATATATATATATATATATATATATATATATATATATATATATATATATATACATGGATAGAATATCAATATCAGAGTTATTAAGATGGATAAGAAGAAAAATTTAATATTTGTTTTAATATATTCTTTACTTAATAATAATTAGTATTGCAACAAAACAGTGAAATTACTTTTTCATTAATGAAAGGTTTTAAAATCAAGTATCGATGAAACGGAGTAGAAATACAATGCTACGAGGAGTACGTTTGAGTCTTTGAATAGTGTCCGTGATATTTTTAAGGATTTCTACATAAAAAAAACATAAAGAAATTTACTTGCCAATAATTTAGTTCTGAATGGAATTTTCGTGATAGGTTGAATTTGGAAACCACACAAATATCGAAACATGTGCGGAAAAATACCAATGAACTTTGAATTTAATCGTTCATCGCAATTATTTTCCGGTATTATATATATATATATATATATATATATATATATATATATATATATATATATATATATATATATATATATATATATATATATATATATATATATATATATATATATATATATATATATATATATATATATATATTATATATATATATGTCATATATAGTATATATATATATATATATATATATATATATATATATATATATATATATATACATATATAAATTGATTTGTGTCGTGAATTGTCATGGTAGTAGAACAATTACCAGTTACATTGTTAAATTATTGGAATACCCAATATAATTGATAATTGCGTTGCGCTCTCTTACTAAAGAAGTCTCATAGTTTCAAGTACATTAATAATGATTTAAAAAATTTAGAGTGGTGTGGTGTGGTTTAATTTTAAAAGACAACTATCACCTTTTACCAGTGATAAATACATTGAATTCTACAGTTTAATCTATATCTGAATGCTACAGGAAACTACGATTACCATGAATTTCGAACTTTTCAATCTTCGTTCCATACTGTTCAGAAGAAATTAATTAGTTTAAAGGTCTGATCTCACAAAAATAATTAGTATTTTATAAATATCAACCTTATGTTATTTTAACAATTAGTTACATTTGGTTCAGCTTTTCTTACCTCTTCCCCTGAGTCATCGTCAAATACATACCAGAACAGGACCGGTTTGAACTAGAAACTTCGGACTTCTCCCAGCCAAGAGAAAGGCCCGTTGGTTTGGGGAATTTCTGACCTCCCTCCGTTCTGGAGTGGACACCTGTTTTTTTTTCTCCGGAAGGCAGTCTGATTTTTTTAGAGGACAAGGTTGTGACCAGAGGAGAGTAGAAGGTGAACGCTGCTGGCATCCGCGGCTTGAGGGATAGACCTTTTGACAAAAATCATCGCCATATTGTTTTTTAGGGCTGGCGCTGACTCGAAAGCAGTCTTCGATATCTACAATTGATAAGTTGATTACAGTTGTATTCCTTAGACCAGGGATGCACAGACCGCGGCCCTCCGGTGAAATACTGGTGGCCCGCCAACAGCAAAATAATACTCTCGTACATTCGAAAAATATTGAATTCTATTCCGGAATAAAACCAAAAAAAATATGTTCCAAAAGTAAAGACGTCCATAAAACTTATGAAAACCATTCAAATACCGCGCCAGTTCATGAATGAAACGACGTCGCCGAATTAGTTCGAATAGTCCCGAACGATTTCTAAATTTAATAGAAGAAATTGGAATATTTCTGGCAGAAAAGCAAAGGGATGTCCCGGAACTTAAAAATCCTGGTTGGTTGTGTGATTTGGCTTTTTTAGTTGACATTACAAATCATTTGAATGTCTTGACACACACGGATTCAAGGCAAAAATTAACTGATATCCCAGCTCTACGCTCATGTATCATCCTTTCAATGCAAGCTGACACTTTTCAGATCGCAACTGAATTCTGGAAATTACAATCATTTTCCGAATTATAAGAAAATGGCCGAATAATTCAACAAAACTGCGATTAATTTCAGTTATGTAGAAAAGCTAGATATTTTGATTCAATCTTTTCAAGACAGATTTTCGGACTTTAAAAAAGAGAAACCTCTGTTGGACATATTCAGCAATCCTTTCACGATTTCAGTTGAAAATGCGCCAGAGTCAATGCAGTTAGAAATTATCGATATCCAAAACGACCAAGATTTACGCAACATATTCGACGAAGGAGACTTGTTGAACTTTTACCACTGCATTGATAAAAATGTGTACAAAGAGTTGCGCATAAACGCTCTGAAATGTGCCAGCTTATTTGGTTCTACCTATATATGTGAACAAACTTTTTCAATACTAAATAATAATAACACAAAAAATCGAAACCGCCTTGCAAATGAAAGTTTGGAAGCAGTTTTACGTGTTGCTACAAGTAAATGTGAGCCAAATATAAAAAATATTGTAAGCACTATGCAGTGCCACGCTTCAAATTAATAAATTATTTTTCAATTTTAATGCATTATATCAATTTTTTATTGTCTTTAATTACCTATACTTCTGGCGGCCCGCCATCAGTTCATGATTTGCCCGAGTGGCCCCTAGTCTTAATAAGTCTGTGCATCCCTGCCTTAGACATTTATTTAATTGTGTAAAATCATTTGACTTATTTGTCTATGTGTTTTATTAAAGAGTATTAACCCCTTGCCTGTTTTGCACGTACATGGTACTGGCGCGGTTACCGTGTCTTTAATGATTTGCCCGTACAGCTTACGGTAAATTTGATTTCTTTGTCGTTCTTACGGTTTAAGATGTATCTTTCGTATTTATAAGGTCAAATCAGTCGTATAGATGTCTA
>CM063508.1:138946656-138951656 GCA_032207245.1 Pardosa pseudoannulata
AATTAGTCATATAGATGTCTACAAGATGTTAGTTTTTCGAAGTGTATTCCATTTGGTTTAAAAGCACAGGCTTACTGATAGGTTTTGCATTATTCCTCGAGTTTTTATCTTTCAGTTTTTGGCTTAACTTTGGCTGAAGTTTTTAGAAAACTGGCCGAGAGATACTTTTTAGAGGTAGTTCCACCTACAGACAAAAAAACTAAGACCTACAAAACAGTTCATGTGTGTTAACGGAAGAAAAATGACAGCGGCAAAAGAATTAGAAAAATGACTAGAAATATTTGTTCCGGACTGTGACGTTGGACTAAATCTGATCTTTGAAAAAACAGGTTAAGTAAATGTACCAAAAGTGTACTAGTACATGAAAATAAATGTGTAGTAACTGTAATCGAAAATATTTGTATTTTTTATATGCACAACTGTAACCATAACTTCCATGTCTGGAGTACATGAGAGATAAACGATAACTTCCAGGGATAATATTTTTATTTGAGGTAAAAAAGTTGTTATATATGATTAAAATAATTAGAAATACTACTTTTTAATAAAATTTTCCAAGTTTCAAATGTAAAATGAACAAAATTATGCAATAAAAAAATGTGACACTTTTTAGATCGAATTCGTGAAAAAAAAATGAAACTGTTAAATGTTAATTTCTTCTTTCTCAAACACTAGGCAAACGTAACATTATTTTTACAGTTATGTGTAATAACACAAACCTATCGGAAAATATTGTTATTTTATTAACCTAATGTTGTGCATGGTTTCAGACAGCTATAATAATATATTCAAGCATTTTTAAACATATTATCATTTTTTAAGACCATATACGTAAAACTCTCAGTCTGCAGTGTCAAAATCAGGTGAAAAGAAAGTCACGGCATAACCATTTCTCTGTTTCTTTAAAGAAATCGAGTGCGCTAATAAGCGAAGTTGTTTCTTAAATAACTGTTTTTGACGTTTGTAAAAGTAAATGAAAAATGTATCACCATGATGAGAAGAAATGAGCCGACTTTCTACTCTAAATGCAAATGAGTGTTTATGAAAGTGGCATCGAATACGTGCATATGAAATATCCTATTTATAACTCCCCACCTTTTTGAAAAATTATCTCTCTCCGCTTGTCGAAAGGACACGCGCATGTGAGTTACGATTTCAATAATTGCGGATTTCTTTAACTAGGACAATTTGTATTGATTAATGAGTACAAATTGTTAATGTATAAGGATTTACTGTCAATACAACGTTATTATCGGAAGAAAAATTATAACAGCCATAGATGGCAGACATATGATTATTCTATTTGTTGTTTATATGACAATTCATTTATCCCAATATATATATATATATATATATATATATATATATATATATATATATATATATATATATATATATATATATATATATATATATATATATATATATATATATATATATATATATATATATATATATATATATATATATATATATATATATATATATATATATATATATATTTATATGTATATATATATATGTATATATATATATATATATATATATATATATATATATATATATATATATATATATATATATATATATATATATATATATATATATGTATATATATATATATATATATATATATATATAAATATATATATATATATATATATATATATATGTATATATATATATATATATATATATGTATATATATATGTGTGTATATATATATATGTATATATATATGTATATATATGTATTTATATGTATATATATATATATGTATATGTATATATATATGTATATATATATATATATATATGTATATATATATGTATATGTATATATATATATGTATATATATGTATATATATATATATATATATATATATATATATATATATATATATATATATATATATATATATATATATATATATATATATATATATATATATATATATATATATATATATATATATATATATATATATATATATATATATATATATATATATATATATATATATATATATATATATATATATATATATATATATATATATATATATATATATATATATATATATATATATATATATATATATATATATATATATATATATATGTAATTGAATTTGAACGTGGTGTTATAATCGTCGCACTAGAGATGAGACATAACATCTCTAAAGTTGCGATAATGTTTCGATTTTTCATTGTGACAATTTGACGAGTGACCGTGAATATTGGGAAACTTTTAAAACACCGCCGAACGATTGCCGATTGGTTTGGGTGCTGGCCTTCGGTACCGGAGTTCATGGGTTCGAATACCACATTGACATGGAATGTTCGTAGCCGTTCGTAACCGGCTTTTAGTTGTAGGTCCCGGTCTCATTAGCCGTCATGTTGCAAAATGTAGACCGTAGCACTCCAAACCAAACCAAACCCTTAAAACATCAAATCTACGATATTGCTGATGTCGGATAAAGATAGGGAAAGAATGGAACCAATGGAGCAACGTTTAACAAAAGAAACATTTATATGCGTAAAATAATCAGGAAATTTATGAAAATCCAGAAATACAAATCAGATACAAGTCAAGTATTGGTCTATTTGCCCCCGTTAGATATTGACTAAAAGAGCTATTTTCAATTATTATTTTAAAAGTTATTTTTAAACATAATATCAAAAGGAACTTTTTCAGTTCTAAGGTAGCCTATATTCACTTAAATCATAAACGTTTGATCGCAGAGACTTCCTAGGAAACCAGAAAAGGAGGTAGAATACTCAATTACAAGTTCTCAAGATCTTCTTGAGTAAAATACAGTAAAATGCGGATATACGTTGAGATATGTAATAGTTCATAATAAAAGATGAAACATTTAAGATCATTTTTAAGACATCTCTTCATTCTAACCTTAAAGGGTCAGTGTCTCGTAAGAAAACGCAAGGGCAAGTAATTAAAAAATGTCCGATTATTTCCAGGTTAACAGTGACTACATGTGGCTCACCTGCTTAACCCATTGTATCAGGGACACTTACTAGTACGTTTTATTGACGATTGATACTTGAGCGCAGGTCACGTACTAGTACGCGTTATTGTAACAACATGATTTGTTTGTGGATACAAAAATAGCGGTATATTCAGGAAAAAGAAGTCGAATGTTCTTGTCTTTTATTTTTTTATAATATAAAAATAGTTATATATAACATAATTCGAAAAAATTCAAACTATATACTACTATTTCTATTTGATTTTTCATATTTACGATACTTTTATAAATTTATCCACTAAAAAAATATATTTTGTTTACAAAAATCTTATGGTTGTTATTTATATATTTGTTTATATATTTCAATATAAAATACTAAAAGTTGTTTAAAAAATTAAATAATTTTCGATCTATTGAGATTTAAATGAATAACTAAATTTACACGAAAAACGGCCGCTCCCGGTACAATTCCGCTACGAAATGTATCCGCACACAACGTGTTAATAATAAATCAGTAAATGTTATTTCGGAAAACACAGCGTAATCTTTATACTAATTGCAAGCACATCTCCAGTTTTGAACCAAAAATATTTTCATTTATTCTTATTTTAAAATTCAGTTGCCAGGATTAAACAACGTACTAATATTTCTTATATTACTGGTAACTATATTTGTGTTATACTACTACTGTTTCATTTTACATTTCCTGATCAAAATTTAATTAAAAATGAAATCACTCTGTTTTGACGTAAACAAGCCGATGATGAAATCCTATTGTCTTTTATAAATACTGAATGCGATTCTAAATAATTTTCTTTTTCGATTTCTTTTCTATGCGGTTTTTGATTAAAAGTAATACCACCGACCACATTTTTCTAAAATACGGTTTATGTTGCTTGTATCCGTAGGCATCTCGTTGGCGAAATAACTCTCTCTATAAAGAAAAGACTGATTTCATTCCACATCGAAACATAAGAAATGCATCCCTTTTTGCTACATTAGGTACGTTCCGTTGATTAACTCTCTTCAGAATCCCATGGAAAGATTCTAATCTATATAAGTTTTTATACACCAATTATTCCATTGCTAACAGCGTTATCTTTTATAACTTATTTAGCTTTTATGTCATCCAAATAATAGTTTTATTTGTAGTTACATTTGTACATTTTAAATGATGTGACAAATCAACTTAGGCACTTTTCCCTTAATCCGCGCAAAGATAAACCGCCAAATGTCTCCAAATATATATTTTTAAATTTCTTCAGATTGCATTTCTTAAATTTATAATGCATATGTTGTGCTAATTACATCGTGATGTATTCTTTCATTTTTGAAACTGTTTATATTGTTAGCGTAATATAACCAAAAAAATTAATAAAAATTTAACAATAAACATAACATATTTTCAAAATTACTTTTATTACTTTAGTGTAACATAATCTAAAGATTCATGTTAATTTAAAAATAAACTTAACATTTTTCGAAGTCCCTAATACAGTTAGTATAAAATAATCTAAAACTTAATGTGAATTTAAAATGTAATATAACATTCACTAAGAAATCTTATCTAAAAAATCTTAAATATTATATCTTATTATATATATATATATATATATATATATATATATATATATATATATATATAAGATATACATATATATATATATAATACTATATGATATATTTTATTTATATATACTATATATTATATAATGTTCACATATATAAATATATATAATATATATAGATATATAATATATATATATATATATATACATATATATATATATATATATATATATATATATATATATATATATATATATATATATATATATATATATACATATATATATACATATATATATATATATATATATATATATATATATATATATACATATATATATATATATATATATATATATATAAATATATATATATATATTATATATATATATATATATATATATATATATATATATATATATATATATATATATATACATACAT
>CM063508.1:138956656-138966656 GCA_032207245.1 Pardosa pseudoannulata
CAACCTCACTCTGGCTTCCTCCATCCTAAAATTTTGCTCCATGTGCCTATTCTGAGCTGTGTGATAATGAACCAATAAAAGAAAAAAAAGGAATTCATGCAAGTTGTCATTGAGAATGATTTTGAATGTTTTTGTGGTGATTATGAGGATCTCTCTCTATATATAAGACGCATTTCTTTGCCTGTGTGTTTGTTCCCTTATAACTCAAGGTCCAGACAACCAAATAACGTGGAATGTGGTACACGTACAGAAAATTACATGGGAAAAGTACTTAAACAGGTTTCGTTCCATCACATCCTCACTCTGGCCTCCTCCAGCCAAAAGTAGTGCTCCATGTACCTGTTCTGAGCCGTGTGATAATGAACCAAAAAAAAAAAAAGGAAATCATGCAAGTTGTTCATTGAGAGTAATTTTGAATATTTTTGTGGTGATGTCTTTCTATATATCAGACGCATTTCTTGCCTGTTTGTTTGTTCCCTTATAACTCAAGATCCAGACAACCAAATAACGTGAAATTTGGTACACGTACAGAAAATTACATGGGAAAAGTTCTTAAACCAGTTTCGTTCCATCACATCCTCACTCTGGCCTCCTCCAGCCACTAGTAGTGTCCATGTGCCTATTCTGAGCCTTGTGTGATAATGAACCAAAAAAAAAAAAAGGAAATCATGCAAGTTGGTCATTGAGAATAATTTTGAATATTTTTGTGGTGATGTCCCTCTATATATAAGACGCATTCTTGCCTGTGTGTTTGTTCCCTTATAACTCAAGGTCCAGACAACCAAATAACGTGGAATGTGGTACACGTACAGAAAATTACATGGGGAAAAGTACTTAAAACAGTTTTCGTTTCCATCACATCCTCACTCTGGCCTCCTCCAGCCACTAGTAGTGCTCATGTACCTATTCTGAGCCTGTGTGATAATGAACCAAAAAAAAAGGAAATCATGCAAGTTGGTCATTGAGAATAATTTTGAATATTTTTGTGGTGATGTCCCTCTATTATATAAGACGCATTTCTTACCTGTTTGTTTGTTATCTTATAACTCAAGTTCCAGACAACCAAATAACGTGAAATGTGGTACACGTACAGAAAATTACATGGAAAAAGTTCTTAAACCAGTTTCGTTCCATCACATCCTCACTCTGGCCTCCTCCAGCCAATAGTAGTGCTCCATGTACCTATTCTGAGCCTTGTGTGATAATGAACCAAAAAAAAAAAAGGAAATCATGCAAGTTGTTCATTGAGAATGATTTTGAATATTTTTGTGGTGATGTCCTCTATATAAGACGCATTTCTTGCCTGTGTGTTTGTTCCCTTATAACTCAAGGTCCAGACAACCAAATAACGTGGAATGTGGTACACGTACAGAAAATTACATGGGGAAAAGTTCTTAAAACAGTTTCGTTCCATCCCAATCCTCACTCTGGCCTCCTCCAGCCACTAGTAGTGCTCCATGTGCCTATTCTGAGCCGTGTGATAATGAACCAAAAAAAAAATAAGGAAATCATGCAAGTTGTTCATTGAGAATAATTTTGAATATTTTTTGTGGTGATGATGAGATGATGAGGATGTAAGTATATAAGTGACGCCATTTCATGTGTAGGGTGTGTTTGTTCCCTTATAACTCAAGGTCCAGACAACCAAATAACGTGAAATGTGGTACACGTACAGAAAATTACATGGGAAAAGGTTCTTTAAAACAGTTTCGTTCCATCCCACATCCTCACTCTCGCCTCCTCCAGCCAAAAGCAGTGCTCCATGTACCTGTTCTGAACCGTGTGATAATGAACCAAACGAAGAAAAAAGGAAATCATGCAAGTTGGTCATTGAGAGTGATTTTGAATATTTTTGTGGGGATGTCCCTCTATATATAAGACGCATTGATGGCCTGTGTGTTTGGGTGCCTTATATAACTCAAGGTCCAGACAACCAAATAACGTGTAGGAATGTGGGTACACGTACAGAAAATCTTACATGGGAAAAGTTCTTAAAACAGTTTCGTTCCATCCCAATCCTCACTCTGGCCTCCTCAGCCAAAAGTAGTGCTTCCATGTACCTATTCTGAGCCTTGTGTGATAATGAACCAAAAAAAAAAAAAAAGGAAATCATGCAAGTTGGTCATTGAGAGTGATTTTGAATATTTTGTGGTGATGTCCCTCTATATATAAGACGATGTTCTTGCCTGTGTGTTTGTTCCCTTATAACTCAAGGTCCAGACAACCAAATAACGTGTAATGTGGACACGTACAAGAAAATTACATGGGGAAAAGTACTTAAAACAGGTTTTCGTTCCATCCCAACCTCACTCTGGCCTCCTCCAGCCAAAAGTAGTGCTCCTGTACCTGTTCTGAGCCTTGTGTGATAATGAACCAAAAAAAAAAGGAAATCATGCAAGCTGGTCATTGAGAGTAATTTTGGATGATTTTGTGGTGATGTCCCTCTATATGATGACGCATTTCTTGCCTGTGTGTTGTTCCCTTATAACTCAAGTGTCCAGACAACCAAATAACGTGGAATGTGGTACACGTCCAGAAAAAATTACATGGGAAAAAGTACTTAAAACAGTTTCGTTCCATCCCAACCTCACTCTGGCCTCCTCAGCCAAAAGTAGTGCTATCCATGTACCTGTTCTGAGCCTTGTGTGATAATGAACCAAAAAAAAAAGGAAATCATGCAAGTTGGTTCATTGAGAATAATTTTGAATATTTTTGTGGTGATGTCATGATAATATAAGAGTGATGGCCTGTGTAGTTTGTTCCCTTATAACTCTAGGTCCAGACAACCAAATAACGTGGACCCATGGGGATGGACCTCACGTACACAAAATCACATGGGAAGGTTCTTAAACAGGTTTCGTTCCATCCAACCTCACTTGGCCTCCTCCAGCCAAAAAGTAGTGCTTCCATGTACCTGTTCTGAGCCGTGTGATAATGAACCAAAAAAAGAATAAAAAGAAATCATGCTAGTTGGTTATTGAGAGTGATTTTGTATATTTTTGTGGTGATGATCTATATATGAGGATGTAATTTCTTGGCCTGTGTTTGTTCCCTTATAACTCAAGGTCCAGACACCAATAACGTGGAATGTGGTACACGTACACCTCCAGAAAAATTACATGGGGAAGGTTCTTAAACAGGTTTCGTTCCATCCCAACCTCACTCTGGCCTCCTCCAGCCAAAAGTAGTGCTCCATGTGCCTGTTCTGAGCCGTGTGATAATGAACTAAATAGGAAGAAATGGAAATCATGCAAGTTGGTCATTGAGAGTGATTTTGAATGTTTTTGTGGTGATGATGAGATGATGAGGATGTAAGTTGTGTGATGGTTCCCTTATAACATGTGTCCAGGGTGGGACAAACCAAATAACGTGGACCCATGTGGTAGGATGGACACGTAAAAAATCTTACATGGGGAAGGTTCTTAAACAGGTTTCGTTCCATCCCAACCTCACTCTGGCCTCCTCCAGCACTAGTAGTGCTCCATGTGCCTGTTCTGAGCCGTGTGATAATGAACCAAAACAAAAAGAAAAAGGAAATCATGCAAGTTGGTCATTGAGAGTGATTTTGAATGTTTTTGTGGTGATGATGAGATGATGGGAATGTAAGTAAAGTGATGGCCATACATGTGTGTTTGTTCCCTTATAGGACCTCACTCCAGACAACCAAATAACGTGAAATTTGGTACACGTACACAAAATTACATGGGGAAGGTTCTTAAACAGGTTTCGTTCCATCCCAACCTCACTCTGGCCTCCTCCAGCCAAAAGTAGTGCTCCATGTGCCTGTTCTGAGCCGTGTGATAATGAACCAAAACAAAAAGAAAAAGGAAATCATGCAAGCTGGTCATTGAGAGTAATTTTGGATGATTTTGTGGTGATGTCCCTCTATATATAAAGTGATCGCATTTACATGTGTAGTGGAGGAGGGGGGGCCGGTGGTAGGACCCTTATAACTCCTCCTCCAGACAACCAAATAAACGTGGAATGGACCTCACCTCCAGAAAATTACATGGGTAAGGTTCTTAAACACGTTTCGTTCCATCCCAACCTCACTCTGGCCTCCTCCAGCCAAAAGTAGTGCTCCATGTGCCTGTTCTGAGCCGTGTGATAATGAACCAAAAAAAAAAAAAAGGAAATCATGCAAGTTGGTCATTGTTTGTGATTTTGAATGTTTTTGTGGTGATGTCCCTCTGAGATATGACGCATTTCTTGCCTGGTGTGTTTGTCTCCCTTATAACCTCAAGGTCCAGACAACCAAATAACGTTTGTGGATGGTACTCACCTCCAGAACAATACATGGGGAAGGTTCTTAAACAGGTTTCGTTCCATCCCAACCTCACTCTGGCCTCCTCCAGCCAAAAGTAGTGCTCCATGTGCCTGTTCTGAGCCACGTGATAATAAACCAAAAAGGAAATCATGCAAGTTGGTCATTGAGAGTGATTTTGTATGTTTTTGTGGTGATGATGAGATGATGAGGATGTGAGCAAAAGTAATGGTCAGACATGTGTAGGGTGGGAGAGAGGGGGCCCTTAAACCCTCAAGGTCCAGACCCAAATAACTTGTAGGATGTGGTACACGTACAGTTACAATGGGAAGGTTCTTAAAGAGGTTTCGTTCCATCCCAACTTCACTCTGGCCTCCTCCAGCCAAAAGTAGTGCTCCATGTGCCTGTTCTGAGCCGTGTGATAATGAACCAAAAAAAGAAGAAAAAAGGAAATCATGCAAGTTGGTCATTGAGAGTGATTTTGAATATTTTTGTGGTGATGATGAGATGATGAGGATGTAAGTAAAAGTGACGCCATTTACATGCCTGTGTGTTTGTTCCCTTATAACTCCTCCAGACAACCAAATAACGTGGAATGGGTACTCACCTCCAGAAAATTACATGGGGAAGGTCCTTAAACAGGTTTCGTTCCATCCCAACCTCACTCTGGCCTCCTCCAGCCAAAAGTAGTTATCCATGTGCCTGTTCTGAGCCGTGTGATAATGAACCAAAAAAAGGAACACATACAAGTTGATCATTGAGAGTGATTTTGAATATTTTTGTGGTGATAATGAGATGATGAGGATGTAAGTAAAAGTGACGCATTCTTTGCCTGTGTGTTGTTCCCTTATAACCTCAAGGTCCAGACAACCAAATAACGTGGAATGTGGTACACGTACAGAAAATTTACATGGGAAAAGGTTCTTAAACAGGTTTCGTTCCATCCCACATCCTCACTCTGGCCTCCTCCAGCCACTAGTAGTGCTCCATGTGCCTGTTCTGAGCCGTGTGATAATGAACCAAAAAAAAAAAAAACTGAAATCATGCAAGTTGGTCTATTGAGAGTGATTTGAATTTTTTGTGGTGATGTTATATTAAGACGTGATTTCTACATGCCTGTGTTTGTTGTCCCTTATAACTCAAGGTCCAGACAACCAAATGTTTGTAGGATGTGGTACCTCCAGAAAATTACATGGGAAGGTTCTTAAACAGGTTTCGTTCCATCCATCCTCACTCTGGCCTCCTCCAGCCAAAAGTAGTGCTCCATGTACTTATTCTGAGCCTTGTGTGATAATGAACCAAAAAAAAAAGAAGGAAATCATGCAAGTTGTTCATTGAGAGTGATTTTGAATGTTTTTGTGGTGATGAGATTCTAGTTAAAGTGATGGTCATTACTTGCCTGTGTGTTTGTTCCCTCCTAACTCAAGGTCCAGACAACCAAATAACGTTTGGAATAGGATGGTACACGCAGTTTACATGGGGAAGGTTTCTTAAAACAGTTTCGTTCCATCACCCAACCTCACTCTGGCCTCCTCCAGCCACTAGTAGTGCTCCATGTGCCTATTCTGAGCCGTGTGATAATGAACCAAAAAAAAAGAAAACTG
The DNA here is from genome assembly GCA_032207245.1 of Pardosa pseudoannulata. NCBI lineage: Eukaryota > Metazoa > Arthropoda > Arachnida > Araneae > Lycosidae > Pardosa > Pardosa pseudoannulata. Next base: position 138,962,525 of record CM063508.1, read on the forward strand.
AAATCATGCAAGTTGTTCATTGAGAATAATTTTTGAATATTTTTGTGGTGTGATGTCCTCTTATGATCCGTGGGATATATAAGACGCATTTCTTGCCTGTGTGTATGTTCCCTTATAACTCAAGATCCAGACAACCAAATAACGTGAAATGTGGTACTCGTAAACAAAATAACATGGGGAAGTTCTTAAACAGGTTTCTTGCCATTCCTCACTCTCGCCTCCTCCAGCCAAAAGTAGTGCTCCATGTGCCTCTATTCTGAGCCTTGTGTGATAATGAACCAAAAAAAAAAGGAAATCATGCAAGTTGTTCATTGAGAATAATTTTAAATATTTTTGTGGTGATGACCCTCTATATATAAGACGCATTTCTTGTCCTGTTTGTATGTTTCCCTTATAACTCAAGGTCCAGACAACCAAATAACGTGAATGTGGTACACCGTACAGAAAATTAACTGGGAAGTTCTTAAACAGGTTTCTTGCCATTCCTCACTCTCGCCTCCTCCAGCCAAAAGTAGTGCTCCATGTGCCTCTTATGAGCCGTGTGATAATGAACCAAAAAAAAAGAAGAATAACTGAAATCATGCAAGTTGTCATTGAGAATGATTTTGAATATTTTTGTGGGTGATGTCCCTCTGATATGTAAGTTAAGTTGATGCATTTCATGTGTAGGGTGGGAGAGATCCCTTAGTAGGGACCCTCCACTCTCCAGACCCAATATAACGTGTAGGAATGTGGACTACACGTACAGAAAATTACATGGGAAAAGTACTTAAAACAGGTTTTCGTTCCATCACATCCTCACTCTGGCCTCCTCCAGCCACTAGTAGTGCTCCATGTACCTATTCTGAGCCGTGTGATAATGAAACAAAAAGAGAAAATAAGGAAATCATGCAAGTTTGTTCATTGAGACTAATTTTGAATATTTTTGTGGTGAATGTCCTCTATCATATTAAAGACGCATTTCTTGCCTGTGTGTATGTTCCCTTATAACTCAAGATCCAGACAACCAAATAACGTGAAATGTGGTACTCGTAAGCAAAATAACATGGGGAAGTTCTTAAACAGGTTTCTTGCCATTCCTCACTCTCGCCTCCTCCAGCCAAAAGTAGTGCTCCATGTGCCTCTTATGAGCCGTGTGATAATGAACCTAAAAAAGGAATCATGCAAGTTGTTCATTGAGGAATAATTTTGAATATTTTTGTGGTGATGTCCCTCTATATATAAGACGCATTTCTTGCCTGTGGTGTTTGTTCCCTTATAACAAGGTCCAGACAACCCAAATAACGTGGAAATGTGGTACACGTTACAGAAAAATAACATGGGAAAAGTTCTTAAAACAGTTTCGTTCCATCACATCCTCACTCTGCCTCTCCAGCCACTAGTAGTGCCTCCATGTGCCTGTTTTGAGTTGTGTGATAATGAACCAAAAAAAAAAAGGAAATCATGCAAGTTGTTCATTGAGAATAATTTTGTGCATATTTTGTTGTGGTGATGTCCCCCCCACCCCCCCCTCTATATATAAGACGCATTTCTTGCCTGTCCGTTTGTATGTTCCCTTATAACTCAAGATCCTGACAACCAAATAACGTGAAATGTGGTACTCGTAAGCAAAATAACATGGGGAAGTTCTTAAACAGTTTTCGTTCCATCACATTCCTCACTCTCTGGCCTCCTCCAGCCACTAGTAGTGCTCCATGTGCCTATTCTGAGCCGTGTGATAATGAACCAAAAAAAAAAGGAAATCATGCAAGTTGTTCATTGAGAATAATTTTGAATATTTTTGTGGTGAATGTCCTCGATATATACGAGACGCATATTCTTGCCTGTGTGTGTGTTCCCTTATACTCAAGATCCAGACAACCAAATAACGTGGAATGTGGTACACGTACAGAAAAATACATGGGAAAAGTACTTAAAACAGTTTCGTTCCATCACATCCTCACTCTGGCCTCCTCCAGCCACTATGTAGTTGCTTCCATGTACCTATTTGAGCTTCCGTATTTTGTCGATGTTGTTACTTTCTTGTGCCTCTTATGATCGATTTAGAACCAAAAAAAAAATAAAGGAAATCATGCAAGTTGTTCATTGAGAATATTTTGAATATTTTTGTGGTGATGTCCCTCTATATATAAGAATTGCATTTTCTTGTCCTGTGTGTTTGTTCCCTTATAACTCAAGGTCTCCAGACAACCAAATAACGTGGAAATGTGGTACACGTACAGAAATAACATGGGGAAAGTACTTGTAAAACAGGTTTTCGTTCCATCACATCCTCACTCCGCCTCCTCCAGCCACTAGTAGTGCTCCATGTACCTATTCTGAGCCTTGTGTGATAATGAACCAAAAAAAAAAGGAAATCATTGCAGTTGTTCCTTGAGAATAATTTTGAATATTTTGTGGTGATGTCCCTCTATATATAAGACGCATTTCTTGCTGTGTGTTGTTCCCTTATAACTCAAGGTCCAGACAACCAAATAACGTGGAAATGTGGTACACGTAAGAAAATAACATGGGAAAAGTTCTTAAAACAGTTTCGTTGCCATTCCTACATCCTCACTCTGGCCTCCTCCAGCCACTAGTAGTGCTCCATGTACCTATTCTGAGCCTTGTGTGATAATGAACCAAAAAAAAAAAAAAAGGAATCATGCAAGTTGTTCATTGAGAATAATTGAATATTTTTGTGGGTGATGTCCCTCTATATATAAGACGCATTTCTTGCCTGTGTGTTTGTTCCCTTATAACTCAAGGTCCACAACCAAAATAACGTGGAAATGTGGTACACGTACAGAAAATTAACATGGGGAAAGTACTTAAACAGGTTTCGTTCCATCACATCCTCACTCTGGCCTCCTCCAGCCAAAAGTAGTGCTCCATGTACTCTATTCTGAGCCTTGTGTGATAATGAACCACAAAAAAAAAAGGAAATCATGCAAGTTGTTCATTGAGAATAATTTTGAATATTTTTGTGGTGATGTCCTCTATATATAAGACGCATTTCTTGCCTGTGTGTTTGTTCCCTTATAACTCAAGGTCCAGACAACCAAATAACGTGGAAATTGTGGTACTCGTACAGAAAATTACATGGGAAAAGTACTTAAAACAGGTTTCGTTGCCATCACATCCTCACTCTGGCCTCCTCCAGCCACTAGTAGTGCTCCATTGTACCTATTCTGGAGCCTTGTGTGATAATGAATTTCCCTTAAACTCAAAAAAAAAAAACGGAAATCATGCAAGTTGTTCATTGAGAATAATTTTGAAATTTTTTGTGGTGATTGATATCCCTCTATATAATAACAGACGCATTTCTTTGCCTGTGTGTTTGTTCCCTTATAACTCAAGATCCAGACAAACCAAATAAACGTGGAAACTGTGTACACGTACACAAAATAACATGGAAGTTCTTAAACAGGTTTCTTGCCATTCCTCACTCTCGCCTCCTCCAGCCAAAAGTAGTGCTCCATGTGCCTCTTATGAGCCGTGTGATAATGAACCAAAAAAAAAAGGAATCATGCAAGTTGTTATTGAATAATTTTGAATATTTTTGTGGTGATGTCTCTCTATATATAAGACGCATTTCTTGCCTGTGTATGTTCCCTTATAACTCAAGATCCAGACAACCAAATAACGTGAAATGTGGTACTCGTAAACAAAATAACATGGGGAAGTTCTTAAACAGGTTTCTTGCCATTCCTCACTCTCGCCTCCTCCAGCCAAAAGTAGTGCTCCATGTGCCTCTTATGAGCCGTGTGATAATGAACCAAAAAAAAAAAAAGGAAATCATTGCAAGTTGTTCATTGAGAATAAATTTTGAATATTTTTTGGTTGATGTCCCTCTATATATAAGACGCATTTCTTGCCTGTGTGTTTGTTCCCTTATAACTCAAGGTCCAGACAACCAAATAACGTGGAATGTGGTACACGTACAGAAAAATTACATGGGAAAAGTACTTAAAACAGTTTCGTTCCATCACATCCTCACTCTGGCCTCCTCCAGCCAATAGTAGTGCTCCATGTACCTATTCTGAGCCTTGTGTGATAATGAACCAAAAAAAAAAAAGGAAATCATGCAAGTTGTTCATTGAGAGTAATTTTGAATATTTTTGTGGTGATGTCTTTCTATATACAACACGCA
>CM063508.1:138971656-138974156 GCA_032207245.1 Pardosa pseudoannulata
CGGAACTAATGCAATATTTCTTGTCTGTAAGCTGAAGATTTTTTTTTGAAATTTGAGAACTTAACCCTTAATAGCCCTGTGTTTCCTTTTGGCATCATACACGATTTAGTGTTCTAAAATAGTAGTAGAATAATGTTGAAGTTCTAATACTTAATGCTTGCCAATAAATTACATACTGAAAATAATATTTATAATTTTAAACATGTAAATGATATCTCTACTGCCTTTATGAATATGGATAGATTTATTTGTTCATTTGTTTGCTACCTGTGCTTTTTTTTTTTTTGGAAGCTTCACTTCTTCAGAGATCACTTTTCTTCAGAGATCAAGTTAAAAGTATTACATGATTTTAATTGTAACCTATTTTTTTTAAATGTATATAGATTCAGTTTTATTGAATATTATGACAAAAAATTCAAGAAGCATTTGTAGATACAAGTAGTTTTGTAGTAGTTTATAGTTATAGTTTTTTTAAAAATGTATATACAGTCATGTTTATGACATCTTCAATGGTTTTGATAACGACTTTCGTGGATAATTTGTCTCATATTGTCAAGTGTGATAAAGTAAAGGATTTATTTTCTATTCCACATTTATATTTGTTATGCTAGCCAGTAACATTTGTAATATTTGTAATAAAAAGATTGAATTACTTTTAAAAATACTTAGTAGAAATTCCTTAACATAGTTGTTAAAATTCATGTGAGTTTATAGTTATACAATTTTATCTAGAAAAGCCCTGCGTTAACGATTTTGAAAAAAACCCTGCTTTAACGATTTTAAACAATAAAATATACTTAATATATGATATTTTAAAGTATTTTTCCCGCTATTTATGTGAGAAGGGAAAACAAAAAACAAAATTCATTGATTTTTAAAAATCGGCTATTGGGTTAAATAATTTCCGATTTTTCAGGAGAGAGATAACGGTTGAAAAAATTCTTAAAGAGGGTCAACACCGTGGTCCTACCCATTTACATTTCAATACTGATAATGTGTGATTTACATAATTATTATTTTGGATTTTACAAAGAAACACAAGAAAATATTAACAATGATTAACCCCAGTCACTACTAAGAGTCTAGGGCTAATGTGAATTTATCAATTTATATTTTTTCATTAATTGGTAGACAAACTTAGGAGCTTTACCTTTAAAAATTTTTTGATAGCGTCCCCTGGTTTTCTATCATCCTAAGAGTATGACTTACGTAATAGATTGCACCGAACCAAGAGAATATAAGTGCCAGGTTTGTGGATACGGGAAGGAATATAATGATGTTATTCTCAATCCCCCTACCTCCTAATCAATCTTATGACTGACATGTAAACTTTCTGTAAGCCATGATCTTTTCTTTTCAGTTTATAGTATAAATTAAGTTTAAAGATATTGTTTCATAGTTTAGAGTTTAAATTTAAATTTAATAGAAATAAATATTGATTTAAAATTTAAATGGTAATACTCACCAGTTTTCCTAGAATATTACTTTGAATATGTGTTTTATTTACGGGTGGAATTTTTGCAGTTTTAAACTTCTCTTGCGTCCTAAAATGTGAGGAAGAAAAAACTTTTGAAAACGGAAATCTACAAGTGTAAATGATTGAATAATGGGGGGGGGTTGAACTTCCTTCTTTATCTCATCTCTCTTATTCCATTGCACTGAGGCAGAAGATTTTTAAAACCACAAAGAACATTTGGAGGGAAACAATTCTGCGACTGTAGTGACATGTTTAAGATACTTTTCTGCGATTTCTGAATAAATAAAATGTAGGAACATCTATATAGAAACATTTTAATTGAAAAATAGGAAAAGATCAGTGGTTTTACACCAGAAATATAGATGCCGTTTTGACACTTGAAGACATGCTATTATGGTAATGCAATCGTAATTGTTAAACACATTTAAGTCGCTTTACTTAACGATGATCAGGGTTTTATCACCACATTAAAGTTTGATTAACGAATTATAATTAAAATAAAGCTTAGAGACTAAAATGTAAATAAAAACATGTTTAATGTCACAGCAGATATTGGCATGAACGAAATTTGCTATAAATAATACAAAGAGAATAATATAATATAAAGAGATATTTTAATAACATTCATCTCATTTACTATAATTATTACCTCAATAGACAATTTAGTTAATTCTGAACTAATTTAAATAATTTCTGAAACAAAAAGTACTTGAAATATTCTAAGAGAATTTCTAACTTTCAAATACATTCAAAATAAGATGTAGATAAAATAGTTAAAGAGTTCGCAATTTACATCGCGTTATTATTTGTTACCATATATTTGAAGAATTATACACATCCCTTTTACAAATAATATAATCATAAGTGCAAATTAAATTTTCAATACACGAGAGTATAAAATAAAAATAGTAAACAGTATAAAATAAAATCCAGATGAAACTAATGCATTTATAAAAATATTTGCTTTATAAAAATTTTAAAAAATTATACCTATTTTCAATGGAGAAATACATATTTTAACTT
>CM063508.1:138979156-138991656 GCA_032207245.1 Pardosa pseudoannulata
AAGAATCTTTAATCTTCTTAGTGGTTTCAAATCAATAAGAAATATTTATTAATGTATCATGAAAAAAAGGCACCTTATATGTCTATATATTTGAGTAATTAGTTTCCAAGCTGTTACGCTTTATGAACAGATCATGTTTTGCTATAATTATTTTTCGATTTATTTAAGTGTTTTTAGACTTTTAGTGTCTTCTCTTGTGTACATTCTTGTTGAGTAATAAAATATATTATGTATCACTAAAGTGTTTTATTTTTTTTAATTAGAAGTTCAGTATCTGATAAAGAAAGGGTTATTAAATAGATATTTTATTTTTCAGATTAGGCATACAACGAATATTGCACGATTATTTGATCACTTACTTTCTTCTTTTAAGTAGTCACTGTAAACAAAAGCAGGATACACACACACACAAATATATATATATATATATATATATATATATATATAATATATATATATATATATATATATATATATATATATATATATATGTGTGTGTGTGTGTGTGTGCGCACATATAATATTTAAACTGAAATAATAGAATAAATATCATCTTTACTAATATATTTTTTCTACATTTTTGTTCTGTGAAATTTTATAAAAGAATCTTTAATCTTCTTGGAGTGATGTCTTGGAAATCAATAAGAAATATTTAAAATGCTTCGAGGAAGAAAAGGCACCTTATATTTCAAGATATATATCCTGAGTAATTATTGATTTAATTGTGGAATTACGCTTTATTAAGAAGAAGGATCATAATTTTCTATAATTAAAGGTATTTTAGGGATTGAAATTTAAGGCACAAAAATTTTAGACATTTATTTCCCTTTTTTATGAAACCTATTAATGTCAATAGAAAAGTAATAAAATATATTATGTATCATTAAAGTGTTTTATTTTCTTAATATAGAAAGTTCAGTATTGCCTGATAAAAGAAGGGATTATTAAATACATATGATATTTTATTTTTCAGAATTATGGCAGTTTAATTGAACTAAAAGTATTGTTTTACAAATTCGCCATCTTTAATAATGCAGAATTGAAAAGTATATTAAAGACATCTGTAGAGTTAAGGAAAACTTTATATTCCAACGTCATTTGAAAGGCAAAAGGTAAGCATTATTTTTTTCTGATATTTTACTGTCTTATAGATGTATATAATTAATATTTTGTATTATTTTATTTGTAAAATGCTGCTTAAGTATTTCTTTGCTGCAGTTATGTATTTCCGGTAATTTTATATTTTAAAATATCTTTGTATTTACCGAAACTGCTAATAAATAATGATAAAACTAATAAATAAGATAAAAATAGAATAAATTCTGAAACTTTATATATATATATATATATATATATATATATTTATATATATATATATATATATATATATATATATATATATATATATATATATATATATATAGATATATATTATATATATATATATATATATATATATATATATATATATATATATATATATATATATATATATATATATATATATATATATATATATATATATATATATGTGTGTGTGTGTGTGTGTGTGTGTGTGTGTGTGTGTGTGTGTGTGTGTGTGTGTGTGTCCAGGATTCAACGAGGAATTTTGATAATTTGTATGTGATTTTTAAAGGTGAGTAGGTCCACCCTAGATTTAGACAAGAAAAGAAGTTCTGTCTAAAGAACCCTACTTACGAATGATTTCTCTCAATAAATTAAATTAATTTTGATATTTTTTTTGTATTTATGTTTGTGAATGTGAGTTTAGACATTTTGTTTTAAGGAAATAAAAAGTTTCCATTACTACATTGATAAAATCTTGCTCTTAAATTAAAAGCGTATTTTAGTGTGCATAAATACTCTTCATATTTTTAAACGGAACATATGTAAATAGAATCGCTTACATTATCAATAATAGACTTGGTAGACTCTGGATTCATGTATCATGGCGTGTTTTGCTATGATATTGGTTTCCACAGGAGTTAAAAATTCAAACTGAGTAACACTGTTTGATTAGATTGCCTGTTGTGTTTAAAGCATTTTAATAAGGTAAAGAAAAGACGTAGGTTTCAACACCACATTTGATGTTGTAATGAATACTGTATCTGAACTAAACTGAAGAAGTGCTAAATGGTTTTCTTGGGTAAATGCATAGTTACTTTCAGAGATTTGGTAATGCGTGTAATGACCTAATCCAGATACCCTGGCCAGAGTTAACCTACGTACAGCTCAGGAATTGACCTATTTAAATAAAACATTTGTTTAAGCATAAAATAGGTAACAGTGAAAACATTACATAATGCTTACCACTTCCATTCGACATGAGCATCTTAATTTTTAAATGTAGATTACTGTTATTTCTATTTCCGACATTTATCTCTTAGAGATCAATAAACAAACAATGCATCACTTGCTATCCATTGATACTACATAATTGCTACTGTATCCTAAGGAAGATGTCTCAGTATCAGGTTAAATACACAGGCGAAAGGTAGCTTTAGTTCGAAGGCTATTCATACAAAATCGACTACCTAAAGATTTTCACTCTATTTAGTCGGTTTAGTTGGGTCTGTTCCATCAAAAGCAGAAAACTTTTATTTTTATTTTCCTAGAACACTCGCTTTTCCAAACTCTTCTCGGTTTAAATTTCATTTGCCCATTTCTACAAACATTATCTCCTAATTCGCCAAATTACTTCTCTTTATTTTATCCTCACTTTGGTTCTTATTTAATTATCTGGATTTTCTCCTTACAGCAGCTGAAGGTATGAGAATCCCTTATCCATAAGGAGTGCCATCACGTTTTACATTATAATTTTTACTTTATTACATCCCTCGTTGTCCGTTTGACCCTTTGTATTTAATATGTCAGCATAAATATTTGACTCTCGCATTTTCATATAAAACGATTGGCTTAACTTCTCACCTTAATTTTTTCGTATTTCGATTCATTTTTATGCAGTCAAATAATTTGGTGTAATCATTTGAATGGTTGGTTCTAAACTGGTATTTTCTAAACTAGTTCTAAACTAGTATTTCCTAGATTTCTAGCTACAACCTAGTTCAGGTATTCTTTAAAATGCTCTATGATTTGATAAGTGTCGTTACGAATCTTAAAATAATTTAACGGGATTCTCACATTTTGTGCTGAGGCTGTCTACTTGCCTCTATTAGAAACTTCAAGTTTGTTTTTTCTTGTAGAGATAGAGGGGAAGAATATAAAAATGTTTCTTATTTTCTCATATGGAACGTGTGTTGTAATATTATTTTATTTATTATTATATAGAAATTACAGCAAAGCTATTCATGGGACAAATAGTTATTCATTTCGTATCTTTGTTAACTGTTTATGTAATCGCATAAAGTTCATGAAATTGTTTACGAGAATAACCAAACTGAGCTAGAATAAAAAAAGATTCTATCTTTCGTTGGTTGACTTTATGCTTCCGAATACCACTGTTTCCATTGATTTCTTAGATATTTGGAACTGTCTTTAGCTGTACGATTCAAACCAACAAATCAAGGTAACAATAAAGTATCAACCAACATAAAAAAAGAAAGAGAGAGATATAGAAAAAAGTATAAAACTCCACGTCTTAAGAGCAAAAAATCTATTCACTATTAATACTTACTTAATTTGAAATGATTACACACATTGGGAATGAGTTATATTTTTACTAAATCCTCGTACCAAGACTATCTAAGAAATTAAAGCCTTAAATACATCATAATGTAAGGTAAAAATGTAAAATAAATTTTTCGTGAGTTTGAGTGAATTTATACAAATTTTTATAAACTTGTTTGAAGATTTATTAAAATTAATTATACCCGTAAATTTTATATAATGAACGTAGGGTTAAAGTACGATAATACTATTTTTTAAAGTTTTAGCAGAAAAAAAATTAATGAGGAATAAATCTCAAGATTTGGATAATTATTAACATAATATTTAGAAGAAAAATTCATAATAAATATAAAGTTCATAATAGATACATTTAATTTTCAAAAAGTATTTTTTGATAATTTCTTATTTTATCTTAGCTTTTTTTTAGCATAATCTGTATATAAGTTGAAATTTTGAAAAAAAAAATCAGCGGTAGCTGGTGTTTCTGTTGGGTGTAAGAAATTGAATTTTTTCTCAGATGTAATTTACCGCACGGGAATGACTTTACAATAATAACTTTAAATTCAGAATTTTTACAAAATTTTTATTTGATAAGTTTCAATTTTAATAATTTAAATTATCTTACGTTGTTTCAAAGCAAAGTTTTTAAAAAAGGTTTATGATTTGTTACTAAAACTATTCCCTTTTACTAAATTTCGACGATAATTAAATTTTTGTAACTGACATATAGAGTTTTTAAAATCTTAATTTCTTTTAAGCTATTGATACTTTTTTAAAAAAAAGTCATTTTTTTCAGTTAAAACATAGAGATATTTTACGACATTTCTAAAGTAACGTTAGATTTAATTTGAAATCTCCGAGCTATCAGAAATATTACAGTCAAACTGAGAATAAAATGGTCATTTTTTGAATATGAATGTCTGTTTATTGTTGCTTAATTCCTCAATAGAACTCAACTTACTATACAGTAATAACTTAGAACGGTACTAAACTGTTATATTGACAGTGAGATTTGAACTTAAGGAATATTTTTCCTTACACAATACGACGTTATTAAATAAAAAATACAAAATTAATTAATTTTATGAGGATTTTACTGTAAGCCTCTGATGATATTTTCTAATGATGTGTGAGAACTGAAACTACTATTTGATAAGCACAACTATTATATGCGTAAATAATCCAGATTAAGTTTAAGAACACACAGAAATGTCTAGACAGTCTGAATTTACTTTAGAAGTATTAAACTTACTGCTCTTACTAATAACTTATTGGTTCATATTAATGTTAGAAATCTGTGGTATAATTTCAAGAATCAAAGTTAATTTTTGGATACATTCATATTTTTAAATATACTATACTTAAAGTAATAGTGTATTAATATTTTCAGCCCTTTTAAACTAAAAAACGTACTTAAGTTGCTAAATGATTTGTTCATAAATAGGAAAGCTTAGAAATATTATAATCACTGCATATTTATCAATAACCAAAAGCAATACCTAAATCATACAATATTCTGAAATTATAAAAACATCGAACACGTACTATGAAACCATAAATATTATGTTATTATAAGCGAATAATATGAATAAGCAGAGAACTAATTAGGAAATTATTTATTTACTTTAATAACGAACCTTCCTTCGTAACTTTCGTATAATAGCAAAACGAAAAACTGCCATGGATTTGAACTTGAATCCATTTCTAAAATTAAATCTAAAAATATGCTTTTCATTATTTTAATTCATTTTTCGAAATTAAATTTTTAAATGTTATACTGACGTATAGTTTTTGTGCATTGATTGATCCATTTCAATCAGTATTTAACAACTTATTTTGATTACTCATAAATTATTAAATTTACTGTTTATTGATTAAAAAGCTCAAGTAGAGCATATGTTAATATCACAAAACTTTCATTTCAGTCCTATGAGAGTGAATATTCTGAACTTATACAGCTATGACTACGAAAGTCTATATTCAATTTAATAGAGTGCCTCATTTTTGGATCATTTGTTTTATAAGAATAAAAAAAATTGTCAATCATTTCGATTGCTATTATACAGAAAAGTCTGCAGTATCTCTATACGTTTTCAGATAGCTATCAGCTTTCATTTTGTATTTTCCTATGCATTTCCGATAAATATTTCCTCGGATAACACATTCATGTTTTGATTTTTCTTAATCATCAATAAAAGCATAATAGATACTTCTATTTTACTTATTTTTTACTTGTGTTCATACACTTAGCTATTTATTACGTTGCAACTCATCTAGCTTTTAATTTAACACTGCAGCCAACAATTTTTTATCTGTGCAGACACTCAGCCTATGTGTCAAACAAGCTTGTAAAATTTTATCTGCTTTGTAGTAGTTAGATCAGTTTAAATAACTCATTTATCTCATGCTGTAATTGTAAATATGTAATACAATATATATATATATATATATATATATATATATATATATATATATATATATATATATATATATATATATATATATATATATATATATATATATATATATATATATATATACATATATATATATATATATATATATATATATATATATATATATATACATATATATATATATATATATATATATACATATATATATATATATATATATATATATATATATATATATATATTATATATATATATATATATATATATATATATTTATATATATATATATATATAAATATATATATAATATATATATATATATATATATATATATATATATATATATATATATATATATATATATATATATATATATATATATATATATATATATATATATATATATATATATATATATATAACATATATATATATATATATATATATATATATATATATATATATATATATATATATATATATATATATATATATATATATATATATATATATATATATATATATATATATATATATATATATATATATATATATATATATATATATATATATATAATATATATATATATATATATATATATATATATACATATAAATATATATATATACATATATACACATATACGTACATACTTACAAACATACATACACACATATACACACACTTACATACATTTATACACATATATACAAGCATACACACACACTTACATACATACATACATACATACATATATATGCAAACACACACAAATATATATCTGTGTCCGAGTGTATTTCTTTCGTCAAGTATTTAGTTACGAAATCTAGTGTCCAATTGCATGAAAAAGTTACCAAAGTTTCTTGTGCCATCTTCACGAGAATTAATAAAGTATTTCTAAATGCTGGTATTTTTAGTATTTATACTTAATACATTTAAATAATTAAAAATTTTAAAATTAAAACAACTTAATAAAACTTAATATATTTAAAACATTCTTATAGTACTATAATAAAAAGGTTACATTCTTTGGGAATGCGATTTTCTTACATATTGAATTTTGGAATAAATGTCTGCTATACTTAATCCGTGAAACGTTTCCGCTTAAAATAACACTTTATACACGTCGTATAAAGTGTTACTTTTAGTAAAAGATATCGTATCACGGGTAAAGAGATTTAAGAGGGTCCCACTGGGATAGAAATTAAGTACGTGAGGTTCATCTGAAATGAAACTTGTGTTATAAAAAAGGGGTTGGATTACAGGTACATGGCGAGATAAGAAACCGAATAATGTAATGTGCATAGTGGACTAGCATGTCCAAACGATGGTGAAATGATTCTTCATTTTTTGAACAAACTTTTCAAGTACATTTTTTCATATAGAAACTAATATTATTCATTTACATATAAACAACAAATTACGTCTATAAAAATATTTGTTTATAAGTTGTAAAGAGTTATATAGCAAATTACTTCCTAAAATTGCCTGTCCCACTCTCCCAATTAGGTTCCTTCATTAATTTACTATGTAAAAACACACTTTATTTTTAGTGTTATTGCCATGTAATCATTCCTCTAATTAAAAGAACATTACTTTACTTTATTTATAATCCCTATTTTAAAAAATGTAATGAAATATTTCAGCTAAAATTGTTAGGAAATACCTTTAGGGAAATATATTTTTTTTCTGACATTAAAAATAAATATTAACACAATCATATATTATATCGTTAACTCGTATGCCTCTTAATTTATAAGCAGAGAGAATATTAATTTTTAGACAGAAATATTTAAATATTATAGGACAGTATGTTATTTATTGTTGTGATATTTCAGTTTTTAAAAGGGGAGAAAGTCATATTCACATTCATTGTAACATGAAAGGATAGAACACATTCATATATATATATATATATATATATATATATATATATATATATATATATATATATATATATATATATATATATATATATATATATATATATATATATATATATATATATATATGACAAGATCCACAAAACGACACTAGAGTCCTGAGTACATTTTCATAGCTTTATTCAAATCTCAGAGCACACTATTCATCAATGATCTTCAATGGCGTCGCACATTGGAGCCTAACTTTTAACAAAGGCAAGCCTAGCTGCCTCGGGAAGCCACAGCTCTGTCTGTGGAATGTTCACACTGCTCTATGCTCTAGATCACTACGAGTTAGCCCTATTTATGAGGCTAACTCTTCACAGTCACTCTCAGTAAAGAAGCCCTAATTAAATTCTTTTAAAATTTGTCTACTATTTAAATCCTGACTTATATATATATATGTGTGTGTGAACATAAAAAAGAGAGAGATCAATTTCTCTGTCTTTGTATACACACACACACACACACACACACACATATATATATATATATATATATATATATATATATATATATATATATATATATACAGGGTGTCCCCGAAGTCCGTGTACAAACTTCGAGGGGAGGTAGAGAACATCGTTAGGAGCCAAAATGACATAGGAAAGCATGGGCGGATAGCAATAGGTGGCGCTATACGCGACCTCTCAAGATCGGCACGTGCGATTTCCTCAGTTCAGACACAGACAGCGTGCGATGAACGTGAATAATTTTACGAACGCCGAGTTGGCAGATATCTCTTTCATCTACGGTCTAGGGTGCATCAGAACCTCGCAAAACATGGATTCTTCAGAGCCACGATTGAACGTTCTGGACCGCCACGAACATCACGAACACCCGTATTCGAAGAGGGTGTGTTAGTGAGCATTTGGACCGGAGATTTCCAATCAGGTGGATTGAGCGTGGTGGCCCAGTCGCTTGGCCTCACAGATCCCCTGATGTATCTGTTCTGGATTTTTTTTCTCTGGGGTGCCATGAAGAGCTTTGTGTATAACACGTCCCTTCAATTCTGCAATGGAGCCGGTGACATGAATATCCATTGCTGCTTCTACGATCCGTGAAACGCCCGGCATTTTCGAAAATGTCCTCCAACCATGTCGCGTCGATGTCGTGCGTGCATTCATGCCAATGGCAGCAATTTCGAACACCTCCTGTAATACTTGTTATTTATTATTGTTGTTTTTTGTATAATAAAGCGTTTTACACTACAATATATGTGTGTGTCCTTATCGTCTTTGTGTCTCTTTATTTAGTAAGGGTTACGTTTCCGCCTATGCTTTCCTATGTAATTATGAATCCTCACGAAGTTCTCTATCTCCCCTGAAAGTTTGTACACGGACTTCGGCGACACCCTGTATATATATATATATATATATATATATATATATATATATATATATATATATATATATATATATATATATATATATATATATATATATATATATATATATATATATATATATATATATATATATATATATTTAATGAGTAGATGTAATGCTGTTTTGTTCAATGTTATCTAATATTAATGGTTCATTTATAGGTGCTATCATTAAGGATTAATTTTTGTAATAGAATTTGAAAGTATCAAAAGATGAGCGTATTACAGATTAGCAAACAGAGGTGGTTTTTGTTTAACCTGGTAGGGGTTTTGTATGTCATACAAATGAAATAAAGGGATTGGTAAGACATATAGGGGTGAATACAATAAGTACATACGTAACATAAGTAGAATACAAAAATAAACGGGAGCTATATGTACGTTGGCTTTAACCCTTTAACGCCCAAATTAACAAATTTTGGAATTTTTCCTTGAAATTGATAGATATGCGTAGAAATGCATAAATTACGAGTATTTTAAAAGCATTTTGAAATTTTTTAACTGCAACCATGTTTTTTAAGCCGTCCTCATGTGAAGACGGTGGGCGTTTGTATGTAAAAATGTAAACATTTTAAAAATGATTTTCTTTTGCATAAAATTATACAGTTTTAATTTATAAATCAAGTAATAGGCAAAATAAAGTTAAAAATTAAATTTTTTTATACATACAAAACTTTCTATTTAACATTTTTAAGGTTGAATTTTTGTATGAAAAAGAGGAAAACATTGGATACATAATGTGGCTTTACATTTCATACAATATGTTCTAGGTTTTAAAGAACAGTTCTCATATTGGTAACGTCTTTGTTTCTGAGAAGCACATGGAATCTGGATGTTACTACCTTTTTTGTTGGTATTCCTGGCATTGCTTTTGAATCGGCTCCCTTTTTCAAATATGTTACTGCAACATATCTTCTAAAATCTTTGATTAGCACTGACTTAGAAACAGGGCTTCGAACCGGAACTGAACCGAAAACCGAAAACCGGAAAAAACCGTTATTTTGGTAGGAACGAAAACCGGAACTGAACCGAAAAAAATATCGGTTTATTTCGGTTCGATATATCTTTCAGTCATTTTGTTACTGTTACCAACTTATCAATATTTTCTAATTTAACGTCAACTTTATAATTATCATTACATGTATACTGCTTCTCGATTTCCTATTTTGATATTCACTAGTATTTTTCTGTTTCAGTTTCGCATGAAACTACTTGTAGAAGACATATTTAATTCAGTTGATTAAACTAGAAGTATAGATGATTTTTTAAGAAAAATATCGAGTTATATTTTATTTTTCACATCTCAGCATGCGATCATCCACGGATGTTTGTATAGACTGTTTAGATCAGGGAGGAGTAAATAGACAGGAGAGGCCCTAAGTGACGTAGCATGAAGCATCTATCAAATCTTCTGCGCATCAAATGGGTGTTTGGTAATGGCGGTGATTCAAATGTTTCGTAATAGTAGTATTTCATTAGGCCTGCTGTTTGTATCAATTCACATAGTGTACCAATTAAAAAAAGAATAAAATCTTCTAAATTTTGATAGAATTACATTTTTTTATGATATAATTATATTTTTAGTACAAATAAGAATATACATAAAATGAAGTTATTCATTTGGAACTGAAACGAAAACAGTTATTTTTGGCGGAGCGAAAACCGGAACTGAACCGATATTAATTTTTTAGTTGAACCGGAACGAAAACCGGAACAAAAAAAATTACGGTTCGAATCCCTGCTTAGAAACATTGATCTTTTTTTAAATGACAAAGCCATTTACAACAGCCATATTTATCATCCTGGTAATAAGGCAAAAGTTTCATTCGTCCATACAACTGAATCTTCTCTATTACGTTTACGGGAATTGTTTTCCTTTATTTTATCCAAAATAATATTATTATGAGGTATTCTGGTATTATCTGTGCCATCATTATTATGTGGTATTGTAATTTCTAATGTGCCTGCAACGTCTGATGCAGCAGGAGTACCCAAATTATCATCAAATTGTTCTTTATCAGTTAGATTATCGACATCAGGAGCCATTGCTATAATGTCTCCCACTTTTCTTCAGAAAAAAGATAAGCAGCTGCATCTTCTAAGGTTTTAAATATTTTATTTCTACTCCTTTTTTAGTTTTTGTACATAGATTATCTGCATAAAAATGTAAAAAACACTTGACAAAAAATTCTGAATACTGAATACGAATTATAGCCAAACGCCTATCGTCCTCAAACGATAACAGACAATTTTTCCTGATTACTACGGACACATTAAAAGCTCTAAATAATAATAAACATTCTAATGGCAACAAATAGACTACCTAGATTACATTTATACCAAATTGAAAGAACTTACCTCATAAAGTATGTGCCAAACCACACTATGCAAAATCTGTTATGTGATTATCAAACAAATGGGAAATTCTACTGCACTTTCCAGCACTGTTTTTGCTTAATTCCAAAGACATATCATATCTGAGACTATATTGTGCTTCCAGCTATCGGAACTATTGGTAAATAAAAGAATATTTTTCACTTATTAAAGGGAAGTGCTGTTTTTTACAGCGTCATCATACGAGGACACTGGGCGCTAATGGGTTAAATCCATTACTATATTCTGCTAAATAGTTTTTTTTCTGATGAAATTGTACTGATGAAATTGATTTCTGATGAAATTGTACTTAAATTTATTGCTATTTATAGAAGAACAGTGTATTATTTTTAAACAAGGGAACTAGAAAACATTACGTTTAACCCATATTGTACCACAATAACTAAATATTTCTGTAAGTTAATAAAACTTAATCCTTATCATTAATATGGTGTAACTAAGTATATAAAACCAAATTTTTGAAAAAATATTTTTAATTTTTTATGTAATTGGCTGTCTTATAAATAGGACAACGATCCATTACACTACTGAAACTTAACTAATATCACTTACATTGCATTAGGCTGATTCATAGGGGAAAAATGTCTGAAACAGTCAAAGCAAAGTCCAACATTACATTTTAAGCATAATGTTGTAGGTTTTCTCTTGCAGTTATTGAACTGGCAGTAAGAGAGTAAGTTTATCTTGCAAAAATCTCCAGTTTTCTGAATAGAATATATATCTATTTACCCCTCGTTGTGTCCAGGTGTGTG
>CM063508.1:139001656-139006656 GCA_032207245.1 Pardosa pseudoannulata
TTTTAATAAATTACTTTTAAAACAATGGCTCTTTAAACTACTAAAGTTGATTAATATTTATTATAAAAGCTGAACCACCACTGAATAGTTAAATTAATAACTGCATAAATTTTTAATGAGGTTAATAATAATAAAATTGTTTTGAAAGTCCACTGTTACATTAAAGTCAATTTCTAGTAGTTTTGACAATGCATAATTTCAATTCAACCCATATACTCTGGATAAGGCAACACCTTACATTTTGGGTTAATATCTTTTTATAATTGATGGAGATCGAAATACTACTTTTACCAAAAAATTCACATGCAAAATTATGCTAGCATATGATGCAGTGCTAATTATTTACGTAAAGCAGTCTTTCATTTACTGATGATTCTATTATTACAGAAGTCATATTATTTATTCTTGTTTATACAACAATGTCCAACAGCATGAACTTCTTGATATCGTATTAAATAACTGTATACTTTGACTACTGACGAGAGAGTCTTATATGTAGCATGTGATATATATTACATTGCTAGAGACAAAGAAGACTTGAGAGACAAAGCTAATAGAAAATAGATGTACTTTTCAAGGATAGAATTGTCTGAATACCTCGTTTATTCTTTATCTGTACCAGTAAAAAGTTAATGGAGTTTATTTATCTTGTCATCCGGCAATATTATAAAAATTGAGAGATGACACATTTTTAATACTTCAATTTTTCCTGAAAAGGATCAGTCGCAAATACATGCAGTCCGCATATAGACTAAAATTGATATTTTAGCAGAACTATTAAAGTTTACTTCAAGGCCTAAAGTAGAATAAAATAGCATGCGTGCAATTGAGAGATGTTTATCAGTTTCGTACATGCAGAATATATATGCATACAGAGTAGGTTACAGAGTATTAGCACAGTGTTTCATAGTAGTTTGATAAACAAAGATTTTACTTATGATGAAACACTAACAGATATTGGCATACATATCAAAGGCTCATTTATCTAATGATTTGATATATTTGGTATTGATTTCATATTTGGTTTTAACTGTTTGAAAGCATTGCAACACCTACATACCCTACATGTTTATACGATCAACATACAAAAATAATTATTTATCAATTTCATTGATGGTATAGAAAGAATATCTCTGCGCTATTATACATAATGAGAAATATAGTATTACATGAAGATAAAGTCATTTAACGTAATAAAATTGTTCTTTAATCTGGATAAACTACAAATTTATAAATTTTTGAAACTGTTACTAAGTCATAACTAGTATGTCATAGTGAGAGTAGTTGTGAGCTGTTGAGTTAAACATTCTAGAAATGTGTACAAACATAAATATTCACCAGTTGAGGAATATATATCATTTCACGAAATAGATATACTATAATTGTTACTTATAAATCATTAAGTTTTTATATTTAATGAATGGATACTTTTTTTTCAACGATGTTACATTTTCTTATTTACTTTACAAACATCTTTGACCACATGTGATTTTAAATATTTCATATTTAAAATAATATAATTTTAATATATTTTCATAATTTTAAGTAATATATTTCATTCACTTAAACATAAATGAATGAAAATTACTATGAATATAACTAATCATTTATGTCTCACCATGTCACATTCTATCTTGTACAGTTTAATTTCCCCTTCTACACTCGAAACACTTCGGACTTAAAAGCCATCAGTCACTGTTGGTACACTAGAATATAATATATTTAACTGTTTTAATTAGTTTCAATTTATAATTTAAAGATAGCTTATCACATAAAGTAGTCAGAACGCATCATTTGAATGGACTCCACTAAACGACACTAGAGTCCTGAGTACATTTTCAGAGATTTATTAAAATCTCAGAGCACACTAATCATCAATCATCTTCTATGGCGTCGCACATTGGCGCCTAACTTTTAACAAAGGCGGGTTTATCTACCTCGGGTACCCACAGCTCTGTCTGCGGAATGTGCACACTGCTCTCTGCTCAGATCACTGCGAGTGAGCGTATTTATGTGGCTAACTCCTCACGCCGAGTCACTCTCAGTAAAGAATTCCTAATTAAAATCTTTTAAAATTAATCTACAATTTAAATCCTGACATGCATACAGAGTAGATGTATACAATTAGCATAGTGTTTCATAGTAGTTTGATAAACATAGATTTTGCTTTGATGATAACAGATATTGGCATACATATCAAAGTCTTTCTAATGATTTGATAATCAATCTTATTTGGTTTAAACTGTTTGAAAACACTGCAGTACCTACTACATGCCCTGCATGTTTATACGATCAACATACAAAAATAAATATTTATTGATTTAATCGATGGTAGAGAAAGAATATCTCTGCATTATTATTAATAATGAGAAATATAGTAGTAAATGAATATTTAACTTAATAAATTGTTCTTTAGTCTGGATAAAGTAAAAATTGATATATTTTTTAAACTGTTACTAATTCATTACTAGTATGTCATAACGAGATTAGTTGCCAGCTCTTCAATTAAACATTTTGTAGAAGTGCACAAAAATAAATATTCATTCAAAGTATAACTTTTCACGAAATAGATATACTATAAATTTTACTTATAAAGCCTTAAATGTTTATATATAATGTGATGCATTATTTTTTTCAACAATGTTACATTTTCCTATTTACTTTGCAAACATATTTGACAACATGTGATTTTTTAGGTAATATTTCATATTAAAAATAATATAATTTTAATATATTTTCATAATTTTAAGTAACATATTTCATTCATTTAAACATAAATGAATGAAAATTTTCAACTACTATGAATATAACTAATCATTTATGTCTCACCATGTTGCATTCTATCTTGTATAGTTTAATTTCCCTTTCTACACTCGAAGCACTTCTGACTTAAAAGCCATCAGTCACCGTTGATACACTAGAATATAATATATTTAACTGTTTTAATTAGTTTGAATTTATAATTTAAAGATAGCTTATCACATAAAGTAGTCAGAACGCATCATTTGAATGGACTCCACTAAACGACACTAGAGTCCTGAGTGCATTTTCATAGCTTTATTAAAATCTCAGAGCACACTAATCATCAATCATCTTCAATGGCGTCGCATATTGGCGCCTAACTTTTAACTTTTAACAAAGACGGGCTTATCTACCTCGGGTAGCCACAGCTCTGTCTGCGGAATGTGCACACTGCTCTCCGATCAGATCACTGCGCGTGAGCCGTATTTATATGGCTAACTCCTCACGCCGCGTCACTCTCAGTAAAGAATCCCTAATTAAAATCTTTTAAAATTAATCTTCAATTTAAGCCCTGACATGCATACAGAGTAGATGTATATACAATTAGCATAGTGTTTCATAGTAGTTTGATAAACATAGATTTTACTTTGGTGATCAAACCCTAACAGATATTGGCATACAAAGTCTTTTTTTTCTATTGATTTGATAATCAATCATATTTGGTTTAAACTGTTTGAAAACACTGCAGTACCTACATACCCTGCATGTTTATACGGTCAACATACAAAAATAATTATTTACTGATTTAATCGATGGTAGGGAAAGAATATCTCTGCATTATTATTAATAATGAGAAATATAGTATTAAATGAATATGAAGTCATTTAACTTAATACAATTGTTCTTTAGTCTGGATAAAGTAAAAATTGATATATTTTTGAAACTGTCATTACTAGTATATCATAACGAGATTAGTTGCCAGCTCTTCAGTTAAACATTTTGTAGAAGTGCACAAAAATAAACTTTCATTCAAAGTATAACATTTCACGAAATAGATATAGTATAATTTTTACTTATTAAGCTTTAAATTTTTATATATAATTAATGCATAATTTTTTTCAACAATGTTACATTTTCCTATTTACTTTATAAACATGTTTAACAACATATGATTTTTTTAGTAATGCTACTAGAACAAAATATAAATGAATAAAAATTTTCAAAGGTAACTAATAATTTATCTGTCACCATATCACAATCTATCTCGTATAATTTAATTTCCCCTTCTGCACTCGAAACACTTTTGACTTAAAAGTCATCAGTCACGGTTGATATACTAGAATATAATATACTTATCTGATTTAATTAGTTTCAATTCATAATTTAAAGATGGCTTATCACATAAAGTAGTCAGAATGCATCATTGCAATGGAAAACAAATGTGCGAAAAGATTAAAAGTTTCCTGATTATAATACACTATTTTGTAAATATGTCCCCATCTTTGTAATGGAAGAACGGATATACCATAAAAATCTACATACAGTTATTTTCCCTTTTTCCATTTCTGACATGTTCTTAGTGACCATTAAATTCAAGCAAATCATTATAACAAAGTATAACATGTTACCAAATTAATTATTTTATACAGTGCAGTGAATTTTTAGAATTTCCTTACTACGCAAACATCTAGATTTAAAAATATGTAATTATGTAAGTAATTATCAAAAGGGTAATTTCTATTAGCAGGCAATGTAGGTTTTTTCAACATTTGCTGGATTTACTCTAAATACAATTAATTACTCCCATTAAGTATCCTAACAGCTTATTTTTGATAAATTAGGAAAACAGCTTCTTTGCCACCACTTACCTAATAAGTTTCAAAACAACATTTATTAAAAAAAGCTTGCGAAGATGACATAGCAGGCATTAATATATTGTACATGTTCCTTTTTTTTAAATTAGCAGTGTAATATTTTCCCTACTTTCTTAAGATGTTAAAATAATAGATGTAATCTTTTTCTCATAGAAAACAGACCACCTTAAAAGCATAATTACTTACCAGGATATATTTTTAAGCTACTCATTATTCTTTAACTCCTTGATATTTTTTGTGTAGGACTTTTTCTTAATTCTACATCAAGACAATAATTTAGAAATAATATTTTTATTTAAAAGTAAAGCTATATATCGTTTTTGTGGTATAAAAATGAACTTTATTATTGTATAATAATTTTGTATAATCAAGAAAGTTTTTAGA
>CM063508.1:139019156-139021656 GCA_032207245.1 Pardosa pseudoannulata
TATATATATAAATATATATATATATATATATTATATATATATATATATATATATATATATATATATATATATATATATATATATATATATATATATATATATTATATATATATATATATATATATATATATATATATTTATATATTATATATATATATATATATATATATATATATATATATATATAATATATATATATATATATATATATATATATATATATATATATATATATATATATATATATATATATATATATATATATATATATATATATATATATATATATATATATATATATATATATATATATATATATATATATATATATATATATATATATATATATATATATATATATATATATATATATATATATATATATATAGATAGATAGATAGATAGATAGATAGATAGATAGATAGAGAGAGAGATAATGTTGCCATATTTATCAGAGACACTATGGTAGACAACAGATCATTTAAATAACATTAATTAAATTTGCTAGATTTAAATTTAATTATTCCATTTTATAGGCAAAAATGATTGAAATATTAGGTAAGTTTTGGCAAAACCTTTTACTATTCCATTTTAATTTCCTCTGATGTGCTACGAGTCTCTGAGTCCTGTTTAAAGCAACACTGTATATAATCTAGAATAAGGAAGGGAAAGAATTTCACAATTTTAGGCTATCTAGTTTAAAAACGCCTAAAATATGTGGTATTATAGCAGAAAATCCTCTACTTTGCAAGCGAGAGCTCTCCCTCAAACCTAGCTCCATGCGCTTGCTGTCTTTGATTGCATACATTTCACCGAATTAGGATGAGAAATGAAGTTATAGACAGATAACATTAGTTTAACAATTTTCGCGTTCATTTTTTATCATTATATAACCAAACATGTATATAATATCTACCTGTAACATTATTGCTGAGAATGGATAAACCAGAAAAAAGATAGGGTTTCTAAATTACTGACATTATTGGCCATCCTCCATATCTGAGTGACAAATCAGTCGAGAATTTTCCACGTCGTAAGGAGGTGTCAGTGATAGTTCATCATTTATTCTGATGGAATCTTGGCTCCCGGAAGTATCTCCATCGAGCCGTAAAAATCTCAGAGATCACACTTTGCGGAAAGAATTATTATGATATCTTCCGTACTGAATAATAGCCCGAACATTTGGAAATTGTTTTCCTGGATTCAGTTAAATATTCTCAGTTTAGTATATTAGAAATGTATTTGTATATATATATATATATATTGTCACGAAGATTCGAGTGAACACACCGATTAACTTAACAGATGAATTTATTGAAGCTAAGTAGCAACTCACAACTTTACAAGATTGGGAAGTTGCCTACAATTAGTGGGTATCAGTTTTTATACCCCAATAGAATATTCGAGAAATAACTAATTTACATATTAAAGAAAGATCTGGAATGTTCAAGAACATAAGGAAACAATAAATAACATTTTTAAATTAAAAATCCGCACTTTGGATAAACCGCCATGGCAATCATCGAACCCGCAATCTGCGGGTCTGGATCGCGCGCTTTGACCATTCGGCCAGTGAGCTCGTTGGACAATTTTCTTTATGCGGCAATATATATGTATAAATGTATACATATACATATACATATATATATATATATATATATATATATATATATATATATATATACATATATATACATATATATACATATATATACATATATATATATATATACATATATATATATATATATATATATATATATATATATATATACATATAATATTAAAATCCTTTTTTTAAGTATTTTAATATTAATTTAATTTGTTCATAAAGTAAATTCGGGGTTTGCGTGGTAATTCTGATTTTTCCCTCGAGACACGCTATAGCCTTAATTTAGCCTCTGTCTGTACTACTTTAGCCAATAGTTAGCGCGTTCTCTTTAAACATGGGTATTTTGCATCACGTTATCAATTGTGGTTAGGGATTACTCGTTGTCTTTTTAACTTATATATATATATATATATATATATATATATATATATATATATATATATATATATATATATATGTGTGTGTGTGTGTGTGTGTGTGTGTGTGTGTGTGTGTTTCTGGGCAAGAATAATCCTATAAGTAGTTAGCAACAATGATTTTGCAGTCGGGATATTCCCCAAAAAGGAGCAGGCGGCAGTTAAATTTGGAACATATTTGTCAGTCAAAGGTGGAGAGAAGAATGATACAATGAAACACATGATGAATTACAGAGTTGGCCCCAAATTGAGATTCGCGACGAATTATTCTTCCCCAGAGAACGCAGCTTACTCAGCGTTATTATAAATCAGACAGGAACTTATATCATTTATAACAGTTGACGATTCGCTGGAGACAGCTGAAATATATGCCGAGTGGGTGGAAAACTTGCATTTATTTCAGAGTTAGCCTTGGGAAGTGGGTTCAAAGAATTCAATTCGTGAGCACTCCTTTTAATAATATATTTTATGA
>CM063508.1:139026656-139034156 GCA_032207245.1 Pardosa pseudoannulata
TGTATATATATATTTAAGCATACTACCTATAATTCAATTATCTAATATACCTATAGATCTAATCATATAATTCTATTTATTACCTAATTTAATATCTAATACTGTATATAATTCTAATACTGTATACTGTATATATATTTAAGCATACTACCTATAATTCAATTATCTAATATACCTATAGATCTAATCATATAATTCTATTTATTACCTAATTTAATATCTAATACTGTATATAATTCTAATACTGTATACTGTATATATATCTAAGCATACTATCTATCATTCTATTATCTAATATACCTATAGATCTAGTCATATAATTCTATTTATTACCTAATTTAATATCTAATACTTTATACTGTATATATATCTAAGCATACTATCTATCATTCTATTATCTAATATACCTATAGATCTAGTCATATAATTCTATTTATTACCTAATTTAATATCTAATACTGTATATAATTCATAATATTATATTCTGTATATAATTCTAATATAGGACACTGTATATATATTTAAGCATACTACCTATAATTCAATTATCTAATATACCTATAGATCTAATCATATAATTCTATTTATTACCTAATTTAATATCTAATACTGTATATAATTTATAATATTATATTCTGTATATAATTCTAATACTGTATACTGTATATATATATATACATATATATATATATATATATATATATATATATATATATATATATATATATATATATATATCTAAGCATACTATCTATCATTCTATTATCTAATATACCTATAGATCTAGTCATATAATTCTATTTATTACCTAATTTAATATCTAATACTGCATACAATTTATAATATTATATTCTGTATATAATTCTAATACTGTATACTGTATATATATCTAAGCATACTATCTATAGTTCTATTATATAATATACCAATAGTTTTAGTCATATAATTCTATTTATTACTTAATTTAATATGTAATACAGTATATAATTTATAATATTATATTCTGTATATAATTCTAATACTGTATACTGTATATATATCTAAGCATACTATCTATAGTTCTATTATATAATATACCAATAGTTTTAGTCATATAATTCTATTTATTACTTAATTTAATATGTAATACAGTATATAATTTATTCCACTGGTTAAACGGTGGAAAGGCGAAATGTGCTTCTTAAAAAAGGAAGAAAAGCACATGCCCTTGAAAATCGCGGGATGAGCAGTTAGAGGGTTAACATCATCCCAAAGGAAACATATTTAATTTCCATTTTGAAATTGATACTTTGTAGAACAAGATTAATTTATTTATCTTTGCCATTTCTTAAATACTTTTTAGAATAGTATTTATACATCTTCTGCAGTATCACAAATATTTCGTAATTTAAAATGCTGCTGTACGTGTAATAATGAATCAAAGGCTATATTTGTGAGCTTCTCATTCTTATTTGATTATTAACCCTTTTACAGTTTCATTTTTTCCAGAATTCGGTCAAAAATGTCACATTTTTTTATTACATTTTTTTGTTCATTTTACATTTTTAAGTAAAGATATGTTATTAAAATTAACATTTCTAATATTTTTAAGCATTTATTACAACTTTTTTTCTTTCTATGAAAGCATCATAGAACTGAAGTTTACCTTTAGTCTCATCGATTTCCAAGTTAATTTTTGGAATTCCAGTGAAAGCAAATCTAGGAGGCGGATCCGAAGGATTATCACAATTAATTTTTAAAAAAAATGTCTTGCTTGACTGATTCCATCCATACTACTATCAGAGTCACTACTATCGAGGTCATCTAGTAAACATTCGCTACTATCATTTACAGATAATTCAGTTTCTGATTGAGTCACAGTTCGAATCACGAGAAATTATCTCCATACTCCCCGAATTATCCATTATTTAAAAGTAAAAATATATTATTCAACTCTTACATCAATAAAATTATCAGTCGGTTAGTAAGATATGACCAGAAAGCTATACACTGAAAGATAACAATTCGTCTTCTGATACAAAACATGCGAAAAAACTAGCGCTTTTTAATCAATCGGAGTAGAAAAAACAATAAACTGCAAACTATCATTTACTGGACATCTATACGAATAATTTGTTACTAAAATTGGAAAAAATACGGCCGAAACAGTGCAAGAGAAATAGAAATCAAATTAACCATACGCCGTACGGGCAAATCAGTAAAGTCCCGAAAGCTGTGTCCGTTCGTTGTACGGGCAAAACAGGGAAAGTGTTAAATAAGATGTAAAAAGCTTAATTTTGATATTTCTGCACGTAAGAGAATTTCTTTTACGCTGACCCAGGCTTATGCCCATACAGCAGCACACACTACTGACGCCAGTCAATCACAACAGCAACCCATAACAGCTACCAAGCTGCTGCTGACCTACGAGAGGCCCGTCATGGTTCGAAGCTTACTTTGGACTCCCCCAGCAATGAACAAGCCTACAGAGGCAAGTTCTGTCTACCAGGGAAGACACTAGGAAAAGATCACTCAGGCACCCCGGGATCGTGAACCCCGTACACACCTAAAGGAGGTGCGCCCCTGGGGGGTATTTCTGCACGTAAAATAAATCACATATTAAAGATAAGAAATTAGAGTATTTAATTTCACTAGGAAAAAAGCAAAAAATACATACCCATCAAATAAACGCACAGCTGTTATTAATTCTAAATTAGCATTTCATGTTAAAAATGAAATTAAATTCCGAACTAGCTGTCAAATTTTTAAAAATATATCTGAATAAACTGTAAACAAAATTATGATTTCAATGAAATCAAAACAAAACAAAAAATGCATGATGTTTAGCGCCTAATGCCAAAACATATTTCTCAAATCAAGACAATGTGCATTTCATTGTAGGGAAATTATTTGGCAGTTAAAAATAGAAATATATTGTTTAAATTGATGAAGCTTGTATTTACATTTCTAGTTTCAATGGAAAAAGATTAATTTACCACCGAAAAAGAAGAGGATTTAAAATGTTGATTCAGAGGAAACAAGAACAGTTTTGTTACAGTTTTGTGATTACTGTTACATTCTAGAAGTGAATATATGTTCTGATAACGAAATGTTTAAAATAAAGTAGAAAAATATCAAACCTATTTCGGATTTTTATCAGACATTTTGTTATTATGCTTGTTTAATACAGCTAATTTTAGAAAATAATTTTCATTGCCCAAACAATCTACAGAGTATTAAGTCATATCAACTGAAGGCTACAAACTACACCTGTGAATCTTCTATTCATTTTTTAAAAATAAATTATAAATAAACTATAATTGAAGCTATTTTCTTCTAATACATTATCCAAAGTTCGTAAGAATTATTTTATTTGAACATTTAATTATTTAAGACACACATACCAAAATTCAAATGTCATCTGGTTCCTAATCGAATAGCTTAAAATTCGCATGTTCAACTCAGTCTATTTTTTACCTGTCTGAAGTGGAACAAAGTTTAAAATCTAATAGAGCAACAAGTAGTGTTATCCAGCAACAAGTAGTGTTTCTCAGCGTTTTGAAAAAACTTCAGGATTAAACACTTGCAAATATCGGATGTTTGCAATACGTTTTCTGTTTAACGTTATCAGTATATACCCACGAATGTATGTTTAACAGTCCCGCCTCTAGGAGATGGACATTTTTGAGATTGCTTCAGCTATTCTGGGACCAGAGGTCTTGGTTAAAGAGGACTGTTGTCTGAACGAAAATGGTTAAAAAGAAGATTTTTTTTATTTGTCAGTCCCATCCTGGAGCCACTCTGCAGCAATTCTGAACTTATGGGGTGTCGAATTGTCCTGCAGGAATTCCCCAAGTCCATCAGAATGTACAATGGACATGAATGGGTGCAGATGATCATACAGTATGCTTACGTACGTGTCACCTTTCAGAGTTGTATCTAGACGTGTCAGTGGGTCCCACTTCAACTTCACGTGCTCTATATGATCAAAGAGCCTCCACTAGCTCTACCAGTCCCCTTTTGATATGAATATTCCATGGATTCATTGAGGTTTTCTCCATACTGGTACACGTCCATCCGCTCAATACAATTTAAAACTTGACCAGGTAACGTGTGTCCATTCATCAACAGTACAATGTGTGTTTTGATGGGTCGTTATGAGGTGTAAAGCTACGCGTCGTTAAAATCTGTAGCAATTTGCAGAAGAATTTCACTTCTGTCACATTTAATGATTCTTTGCAGTAGTTTTTGATTTCTTTCTTACACAATCTTTTCTGGCCGGAGTGATGTTGGAGATTTCATGTTCTACCGGATTCAGGATATTCACAGTACACTCGTAAAATAGACGCAAGGGCAAATCCAAATTTCATTGGTACCTTGGAGATTGTAAGTTCTAGCTCTCGTGCACTGTCTATGACATCACGTTCAACCTCATTTAAATCTTGACATCATACCATAGTAACCGATCTAACAATTACGCCAGACGCTTGTTTTCATATATAGGCTTTGGCGACCGTAAATTCGCATTCTAATTGGTTCTTTATTTCTTTGCTTGCATACGAATGCCTATACCAGTTTTTTGGCTCTTCGGTGAACTCTGGTAGTTTAAAAGTACTATTACGGATCAACATATTAAAGAAGAAAATTCTTCTGTTTGTCGTTTTTTTTTCTCGCTATATATATATATATATATATATATATATATATATATATATATATATATATATTAACACATATATGTTTAAGGAATATGCATTTTATATATAGATTTTTCTTTAGGCTTATGAATAGGAATCATGCCTTTTTTTAAAATTGGATCTAAAAGTGGAAACTTTAACTAATAAAAAAATTAAATAACTCTAAGTAGATCCTTTGAAGTCTCTCTTTAATAAAATACCGAAAAAAAATACAAGATACATTTTGTAAAGAAACTAATGCGAAGCATCACAGCATAAGATAGATTATAAACAGCTTCATATTGATTTATATTTTTAAATATAGATTATTAGATTATTGTTATTGAATTTAAATAATACTCTCAATTTTTTTATTTTTATTAAATAAAAGAAGAAAATGAATAGAACCATAGTAAGAAAAGTCTTAACATAGCAACTGAGCATAAAATATCAGACTAATTAGCGTTTTATATAATTGTCGAAAATACCAAAAACGGAGTATTTATTAAATTTTTACTAGATATTAAAGATAGTTTGACAGCAGAACCCTTAGGCTATATTTTAAATAGGATTTTTATTGTGTTCCTTTCTATTTTTAACCAGCTGTAGTTTGGAGGAATGCAAGCTTGCTAGATTAAAAACAACTTGGTTTTGGAGGCCAATTTACTATAATTTTGAATGAGGTGGTACCATTTAATTGTTTTTAATTTAGTAGTTATTTCAATCCTCTTATTTTAAAAAATGTTTTCAGAACATTCATCATTAAATTCTAGCATGCATATTCAAATCTGTCATAGACTAATATGAATTATTCTATGATTCTTCGATATCGTATTATACATTTTTAGTTATAAAACAATGAAATTTTGTAAACTATTTTCTACTTAAGTATGTAAATATTTATATGCTGAAGTATATAAGAGAAGAAAAAGTTATTTTTAATGAGAATTCATTATATGTACTGTAAAAATTATTTTTACGGAGAAATCTTAGAAAGAAACTATGTTATGAGATAGTTATAACTTTAGTTAATGGTAATCCCTGTGACAGTTTAAGAAAGTCATCTTTAATCTTATTGCATTTATGTGTATCGTGAATCATGCCAATATGACGTTTATAGTCCTAATTAGTTTTTATGTGGTGTTGTTTTAAAGACGAAAAAATTATGTGGAACAAATCAAAACCCTTGACTAAGATTGTTTGCCTAAAAAGTTCAAACTAGTTATTATCAATAACTAATTGATTATTCATGTTTCGCAAATTAATTTTTTTAATTTACTCTAACTCAATGAAGATACTTTTTTATAACTTGACTGAACTATTTCTTATATCTATCTATTTCTTATTTTATAATTATATTATTTATTGCAATAACTGGTTATTCTCAATAACTAACTGACATTTATGTTTTGCAATTTAATTGTTTTAAATTTACTCTAACTCAATCAACATACTTCCTTACACGTTGACTGAAATATTTCTTAGTTCTATCTATTTCTTAGAACTGTTTATATTTTATAATTATATTGTTTATTGCAATAACTGGTTATTATCAATTACTAACTGACATTTATGTTTTACAATTTAATTTTTTTAAATTTACTCTAACTCAATTAAGATACTTCCTCACACGTTGACTGAACTATTTCTTAGTTCTATCTATTTCTTAGAACATTTCTCATTTTATAATTATATTGTTTATCGCAATCTCATTTTACAATTACATTGTTTATCGCAATCTCATTTTATAATTATATTGTTTATCGCAATAACTAGTATTATCAATAACTAACTGATCATTTATCTTTTGCAATTTAATTTTTTAAAATTTACTCTAACTCAATGAAGATACTTCTTTACACGTTGACTGAACTATTTCTTTGATCTATATTTTTCTTAGAACTGTTCTCATTTTATAATTATATTGTTTATCGCAATAACTGTTTATTATCAATAACTAACTGATCATTTATGTTTTGCAATTTAATTTCTTAAAATTTATTCAAACTCAATGAAGATACTTCCTTTCACGTTGACTGAACTATTTCTTAGATCTATCTATTTCTGAGAACTGTTCTCATTTTATAATTATATTGTTTATGACAATCTAAACAAAAAAGGTGATAAAACATATAATATAAATCTAAATATTTTCTCGTATAAACTATTTTTAGGTATAATTTGTGTTTGATTTATATTTTATATTCTGTAAGAAAATTTAAATTTAAGACTTTATAGAATTTTGTACAAAATATGTATTTTACAAACCCTTTTATCCATCATAGTCATATAGACAAAATGGGAGGTAATTTTTCGATAATTTTTCACAGTGGGCATATGTTCACTTTTATGGAATAAAATACTACCAAAAAATTTTAGTATGATGAAACCATATAAAACTGGTTAAGGGCTTAATTGTTTTAAATATAGATCTTTAAGTAATATTTTTAAATCACAAATAACTTTTATACCCACACATTTTCAGTATATAGAAAATAGGATCCATACACAGGAAAAGAGTTATATCGTGTTACAATCCCATAACCATTTTTTCTGACATATGCTGTGGATATTATTTTGTATGTTTTAATTTTTTGTTGTCTCCTTTAGCTACTTTTGCTCTCTTACTTTTGAATTTTATCTATCAAATCTTGATAGGCTAGTTTATGATATGATTTGGTTTTTAAAGTAAAATTTATATTTCGAAACTTTTATTAAAATTTGTCTAAAAAGGAATATATAGAGAAATCATAGGCTAGCACCGCAACACAGATTTTTCATTTTAGTTCGTGGAAAATGTGTATATATGGTCAAAGCTCATTTAGAGAGAGTTGAAGCAATGCAA
>CM063508.1:139039156-139049156 GCA_032207245.1 Pardosa pseudoannulata
TGCATTTTAACTAACCGCTAGTTGTTTATTCTTCAAAATATGAGTATCATCATTTTGTTTATGTTTATGGAAACAACTACGTTGTTTTTAAAGTCAATAAGTTATACTTAAAATTTTTTATAATATTTTATGCAGAATTGATGCGCCTGGAAAATTTTCAATTAATCTAATTATGAAACAATTAATAATTAATAAGTCCAAATATAATTAATATTTTGACTTTAAATTTTTAAAATATTTATATATCAATAGTACTAAAAACATAGTCAATCTTCAAGGAAATTCATTTCAAAGAAAAAAAAGTTTGCTCTAAAGGTTCACTGTCGCCTTTAGACTAAGCGTTGTAATAGTGTAGTTATTCGTATTATTGATATTTTTCTTTATATAGAGTTCAAAATTCAACCAAAAAAAGAGGGCACAACTAGATGTTATAACAGTTCTACAAAATATTTTCTACATCCTGAGGGTAAAAGGTTTTGAGTAATGTAAGATACACGCGTACATACGTAAGTACACACGGACGTGCATATATCAGAGACAACGGTTAAATTACAGATTACAATTTTACTGTAGGAAAATTTTGAATTTAGTCAGAACATCGAATAATAGTAATTCAACTCATAACGCATAATGTTATTGGTGGATTTACAATAAAAATTACTTTAGAATTTTTCTTATTTTAAAATATATGTTAATTCAATTGCAAATTAAGTAGTTTTGTTCCAACGCAATTTAAGGAATTAGACATATTGCATTTTCGTTCGAGAAAAATATAATTTAAGGCAGAGTAACTTTATTGAAATGGTCTATTAAAGTGAGTTTCCGCAATAATTAAAAAATAACTTTGAAAACATACCTGTAGAGGATAAAATACCATTTTCAATTTCCTTATATCAATAAGATTTTTAAAACTTCTGCATCTGCTTTTGACAAGACATTTAATACAGTTTATTTTTGATTATTTAATGAGAGTTCTTCGCAATACACTTGAAAGGAAATTATTTCTGTTTTTTCAACGAATGTAAGTCAGGTAAAAAATATGTTTTATCCCGTATAAGGTTAAATATTTACTTTACATAAGTAGCATCTTTATAATTTCTTATGTAAAAATAAATATGAAGTATTATATTAAAGTTTTCAGGATGAAATTAATCTAGAAATATAATTTTTCCTCCTATGCATAATAATTTTAATATATCTTTGGGTGATTTTAAAGTTATAGTTTTTAATAAAATATTTTATGATGGTAAAGCCTATATTATTATACATTAAATAGCTTTAATTCCAAAACATTACTATTTTAAACTGTAATATTGTCTATTAAATTAGTTTCACCCGCATTAGTAAAATGTTGTAAAATTTTTTGTTCTTTAATAAAGTTTATTCGTATAACTGATTAGGAAATAATCAAAATATCAATATGTTTTGGTTTCTTTTTAAAATATCATTATTTCAAGCATGATTGATATAATTTTCGTAAACATAAATAGATTAAAGTTGTTACATAAAAGTACCATTACTAGAGGTTGTTAAAAAATAAACTATTGATCGCATTAAAATTAAATTTTAGTTCTTCAACAATTAAAACTTCTGGTATTTATTCTTCACTTATTTCAGATCATAAAATATTTTAATATTTTTTTAATTCCATACTAGAGGTAGGATCTTTTTTAACCCTTAAAAGTCAAATCTGCATTAGAAAGTAATTTATGATACCGAAAAATATTGCAGTTTTTGTATAGTTTTATCAATTTATTCCAGTATATAGAAATGATAAAGAGCAATCTCAAGTAATATATATATTATTCAGCAGAAAGTATTCATATGTAAACAATTTTATATTAATATTAGGCTAATAACTTGTTATAATATTAATATTTAATTATGTTTGATAAGCAATTATATATTAAAATAATATTCCAAAATATTTATAATGTTAAAGTATATTTGAATGATATTGTCACATTATAAGGAAATACATCTGGAACATATATCATAGTAACAATACAATTGACTTAATACTCAAATTGTCACGATCTATATACTTAAATATTAATTTATACAGGCGCTAGCTTTTATGAAAGCCACCCGTTCAAGACCTGTGATCTAGGCATTCTCACAGAGAAATTCTCAAAAAATTTTAAGTTATGTATATAATAATTTTAATTAGAAAATAAATTATTATAATTTTTACTAAATTATACTAAATGTATAGAATTTTATAAAAAGAAAAGAAGCCTTATTGCATAAGCTTGTAGCGATCTACTTCTTTTAAAATTTATCACCAAATAAGCTAGGTTAATTTTCATCAAAATAAATCGGAAAATCTACTATATATTAGAAACACCTATCATATATCCCGTCATATGATGGGATCGGTAAAATTTTTAATTTTCCAGAATTGTAAAGCTCCCTATGAAGCAGATAAAAATGGTTTGTCTTATAGCTGAGAATTACCTGGAAAACTGTCAATAATTTGATTATCTTTACTGACCGCATGTTAATTATAAACTTTAATTTATCTTGTCATATTACGTGATAGGATAGACAGTAGAGGTTTTAATATTGACGGTGATTATTTGGCGGTATATATGAATGATATGAAAAAATTAGCAAATCGATTGCAAACCATGTAGTTATGTATAAAAAACAAACAAACAAAAGAACGAACTTCTTAATTTTCATTTATATAACTTAAATGTTAGATATTTATTAGTCAGTGAATTAAACTCTTCGACTTTTATGAAGATAATTTGATGTTAATACCGTTGATAAAATTTTCATTGC
Organism: Pardosa pseudoannulata; assembly: GCA_032207245.1. NCBI lineage: Eukaryota > Metazoa > Arthropoda > Arachnida > Araneae > Lycosidae > Pardosa > Pardosa pseudoannulata. The sequence goes on from CM063508.1 coordinate 139,041,944, forward strand.
AACACAAATTAGTCGATGATTAAATTCAAAACTATCCCATATGTACCTGATCTATTATTTAAGCCAAATATAAAAGAAAATTATGTACGTAATATCCAAGTTAAGTTCAGTGATAAAACGTATAAAAATAATGCAGATGATATTTAAATAATTTAAAATAGGAAATGATTAAAATAAAATGGTTAAATGAATGACGTCATAATGCTATAAAAAGATGTTATTTTTACCTATTTATTATATGATAATAGCCTGCTCTTAACCGGGGAAAATAGGGTTTGAAAAAATGGTACTAAATTCGCAAAAAGGAAGGAAGAGTTGAATTTGAACGTTTTAAAGATGACAGTATTTTTTTGTTGTGATATAAAGCATATTTTAACAATTCGTTTTAGAATTGGATCGATAGTTTAGATAAAGATAAACTTTACTCGATTTGAATGTTGCTAACCCTAACTCATCAAGAATCCAATATGGATGTCTCTATCCATTCCAGGTCCCACCACTTCATAATTCGAGGTCAGACAGACAGATAACTTAGGCTATTATTATATACGGGATTGGTGTAATATATTGTATGTTGGAGGTAATATCTGGAACTACCAAACCAATTTTAAAAGTTTATTTACTTAGAAAGGTACACCAATAATAAGTATAATAAGCTGTATAAAAAAGAATAGTTTTTGAGTTGGAAATCGAAATCTTTGTAAATCGAGTCAAAAGAGAAAAGCTGCTTGCCTGATTGATTTATTGGCGTATATTGACGAAATGATTAAATATATGTGAATATATTACAATAGTATTAAATGTCAAAAGTTAATGACATGATAAATCTAGATTTTGGATTAATTTATAACAAATTTTACTATAAAAACAAATTAAAAATAAGATGAACTTAAGATGAGCTTTTAGGGTAACATCTGGGAAATTTTCGATGTTGTATACTATTAGAATTCATAATAGTCAACTAAAGTGTTTTTAAAAGACCACGTGACGTCGCTGGTTATGTATACCCAGAAACAAAAGGATGGGCTTGAAAAGGCGAGATGTAATTATAATCAATTAATTTAACAGTTATAGAAATATATCTTTAAAACTATAATTATCTTATTTTGTATTTACTTCCTTAAAGTTCCACCTTAAAAAAATAATTCATTGCTGACTTTTCCCAGAAAGCTCGGGTCGAACGCTGACCGATTGGTTAGGGCGCTAATCGTCGGTACCAGAGTTCGTGGGTTCGGATTCCATTATGACATGGATGTTCGTAACCGTTCGGAATCGCCTTTAATCAGTAGGTCCCGGTCTCATTAGCCCTCGTGTGCAAAACAGTAGACCGTAGCGCTCCAAACCATACCAAACCAAACCCAAAAAGTTCGGTAAAATTATTCTTTTATTAGGATTGTAAAGAGGTGACAGTCAGATGATGTCATAATTCTTAATATTCTGTACGAAGAATGATGTAACGAACATTGCTGTAACGAACTTTCTGTAACGAACACTGCTGTTAAATGTAGGCTATTCTCAATATAAAACAATTAAATCAATATAAATCTTTTCCTATTTTAGTATATCTTCATTTTTTCAGCACAATTAATTGGTAATACTCAATAGAAACTAAATTATTAAGATTACATTATAATTATTTTTTAATTTATTGTAAATTTTAAGGGTCGTCACTTTAGTGTTTCAACCCATTATGAAGTAGTTAATGTTACATTCTTTTAACTCAAATGAGAGCAATTTTTCCTTGAACATAATCTTATTTTAATGCATTATTTCTATTTTTATACATTTTGTATATCGTACTTTACAAAGACTATGAAATCCCAGGGTGTATAAAAGTAAATAAACTTTTGATTTGTTTAATTTCTTATGATATATTTATTATATTTATAATTCTATATACATTTTTATACATATTTGTTATATTATTGACGTTATATTTGTTATATTTATAATTTTTTATAATATATTTGTTTAACTTATGTATGTATATTGAAACTGTATTTTTAATGTTTTCTTTCAAAATACTTATTTGGAACTTATGTCTTTTCTCGAGTTAGAGACAAATCTGTAACCAATAAAACAAAAAATCCCCAGTGTTGTTTTATAAGCAATCAAATCCGTAATTGGTTGGTTTACATTTAAAAATAAGGATCATCTTTTTAAAATATATTAGGTAAAGGAAGAATGATAAAATTGTTTACTGATTAATACATCTGGATGAAAATGAATGCAAAGTAATATTTTAACCATTATAAAAATTCGTCTTTGCTCTTTGTATTCATTTGAGAAAATATCAAGAATATAAAGGATATGATTTCGTGTATTGATTGATTTTTGGTTCTCTTTTTGAAAAATATCTGACATTTCTCGAGGGGACAGATGTATGGGGCATTGAAAATATAACAATGATTTAGCTTTCTTATGAGAGTATGCCCTAAGGGAAGTTGTTGGCTTTTTATAACAAGATGCAGTTGTATTTTATGTATCATTTCTGTTATTTAGTTTGTATATACTAGGAACAAAAATGTAGAATTTAAATGAAATATATTTTGGGAAATATAGATATTTGGACAAGACTACAAAAAATCGTAGGATGTAGAACTTATATTCGACAGAAAAATAGAATATCAAATTCTCAAAAATCACTATTTTGTTGTGGATATATCTTTTTGTGTATTAACAAAGAAGAATATATCTGTTTATCATATATATATATATATATATATTTTTTTGGATGCATTTTCTTTTGTCAGATGCTTTTGAAACCAAATATGTAGCTGAATGGATTATAATGAAGAGATTGCCGAAATGAGACATTTACAATAAAAAACAATGTGATTTATAAATTAAAAACTTTTTTTATTTATTTCTAATGCAGCGGGTAATAGATATATATGTATGCTATCGTATAGAGATTTTAAAATCCTTAAATAATATAATAACAATGCAGTAAAATTACATTACAATTATACAAGAACACATTGCACAAAAAATGTATGTGAAAAAATATTATACCTTTAAAAGGCTAGAAAAAGATAAACTATGTAGATTGTTTAAATGGTCTCTATCCACCGAGTATGGGAAAAGATACTAGTCTGAGAGAAGGCTGAATAAACGAGAAGATTTATAAAAGCACCATTATAGCACAGGGAGGAGGCTGGACTATTTCGAATCTGTGAAGATATACATATAAGTAGATGAATGAAAAAACATACTTTCAAGATTTATGTATTACTTGATTTATAAATCTTAGTGAGTTATGATTGTTCATTACTTTCTTATGGCTTATGCATCTACAAAACCACATATTCAATAGATGTAAGGACAATTATTTAATAAATATTTGTTAATAGCAGATTTCTGCCCAATATGTATACATATTCAGTAAAACAACATGAGAAAAACCCGACAGTTTTCTGTATAATTGCCGTACGGATGGTACCATATTTAATTTACTCGTAATATTGGCGTTCGAAAATTGGGTACCAAGTTGAATAAACCGTAGTTCTGATTTTTTTCGAAACACTGTTAATTTTGTAGTAAATCTGAACAATTCTGATTCAAATTTTCTTGATTTATATTGAAAAAAGGACCTTATAGCATTGTTAATAAGTTTAAAGAGCCTCGCATTTTTCACGTTTAATAATAATAACTTCTAAAGCTTTACCATTACGACTGAAATAACCATATATGAAATTTTAGGTTTCTTTTTCAAATAAGAAACCTACAATTTCATATATTCGCTCAAGACGTCCTACTTTGGTACTAGGCAAGTGACGCGGAAGACTCTACTCGCGTTTTGGGAAAGAAGAAGAATACCAGGTCACTATTACATATTGTTTACTTAGAATTTCTTGGTACAAGTCACTGCCAAATTGATGAGTCAGAATAAAAGAAAACCTACTAAGAAATGCCGTGTGTGTTACAAGAATCAAATTAGAAGTGAGACTCACCAGCGGTGTAAACTATTCAGTATTCCTTTGCACTTTGTTTTGAAAAGTACCACTATCTTGAAGATTATTATCTGTATAACTTATTAATGTTTTGCTTTGATATTTTCTTAATTATACTTTTTATGATATTATTTAACACTATGTAAAAAGTGGATTTTAATTAGGAATATGTAAGAATTGCAAAATGAAACAAGTTTATTAAATAAAAAATAAATGGTTACTTCACGCACAGTTTTTCATTATTAAATCGTACCGGAAGGGGTTAAATTGTTCTCTATACTAAAAATTTTGAATTTGAGTACAATGCGTTTCTTTTCTTTTACTAACTTGTCCTTTCTCAGCCTTTGAAAATTTGTTTAATTTACAGTTAAAACCATTTTTTTATTTAATAAAATATGGAATACGCTTATATATTTATAGCATTCTGCACTGAAGCATATGGGTTTACTTCAGAGAAATTATTTTTAATACAATTATTGATGATTGTAGCTTTCTATAAATATTACAAAAGTAATGCAATCCTGCTTTATTTAAACTATAAATATTTCTCAAGGATTGAAAAATTATATCATCTGTAACTTTAACATGTACTTGTATTTCAGAAGGTAATTTTAAGCTCAATGGGTTCCGAAGAAATTATTAAATATATTAGCCTTAAAGATTAGTCATATAGAAAAGAAAAATAATATTTTCTAGTGAGTAATGTAATTGAGATCTCCCAACTCTCTTTCTTAAAAGCTTTGATTAAAAGCCTTTTATAAGCTAAAATTAGTTCTGTATGCCTTCAGTATAAATGGCTTACAGTTCTAATCTTAGATCCTGAATATACTTCTTAACATAGCAAAAAAACCATTATACTTATAAGAAGATGTTTATCGTGGAAAAATATATTAAGTATTGTATTTATATAACATTTCAAATACTGTACAAATTGTTCTACAGAAAACTTAGTAATAGAATTAGTTTGGATCTAAAAATGTATTTTAAGTAAATTGTAGGCGGCACAAAGCAATGTTATAAACTATTACTTAGAGACATAGAGTTATGAAATTTTGTACAAATGGAAACAGAAATATAACATTAAAATATTTTTAATTAAAGAAGAATTTGGAGACATCACTGTTAATAAATGTTTTGTAAATTTTTAAATCCTGCATAATAATTATATTTCCATTGATTTATATAAAATGTTCACCACACATTTCTAATATACATGAATGTAGCTATGTATATTCATCTAAAATTTTCATTTCATTTAGGCTACAAAAATTTAGAGAAAGTTTAATGAATGTTTTGTGAAAATTCAAGGAGAGACAGAAAAATACTTCTCTCTATATTATTATTCAATCTATGAAATATACCAGAAATGTAGATCGGCTGTTTATATAATTATAAGGCAAACATTAAATTTAATGTTAACATAGTTCTTTTAATTTTATGTATGTAATTCTCAACTGATTTCCTCTATTGTTATATATATATATATATATATATATATATATATATATATATATATATATATATGTAATAATATCAATATCTAAACCCTAAAGCGTATACAAAAATTATCCCTTTTCCCCATTCATTATTCTAGATCTTAATTTCTTCTCTTTATATTAACCATATTACCCAGCCATCCAATTATAAACTAGGATGTTTTCATTCCTTCAGCCGAACCCCGAAATTCTTTCTATGATTCCCAAAACAGAAAATGATATAGCTGGCATTTTTAATTAGGAAGTTATAAATTTCCCATGAAAATTTGTAACGATCAGCAGTAATGCTCTTCTGACACGCCACACTTTGCAGATGGCTCGAGTCAAAGGTTACCTTCTATAAGCAATTAAAACACTTGCCTCAGCGTTTTCCCACACACGGGTATTAGTCGTCTCTCGCAGAAGGTTGGTATTACTTAGTGATATAGAGCGTTCTGACTCCGTCGGGTTCAGACGTCTCTGGATTCTGTGCTATTTTTATCGGATGAAATAAAAGTTGAGTTCGGCCACGACGAATGATGTGCTTCTTTCTAACGGACGGTTAACGGGACACTTGGCAGCCCAGCATGCCCGGGCTGAGGAAAATAATAGGGGCAATTTTAAAATGAGTTTTCAAGTGTAAAGTTCGGGGCTAGTTGGTCCCTGGACTGATTACACACACACACACACACACACACACATATATATATATATATATATATATATATATATATATATATATATATATATATATATATATATATATATATATATATATATATATATATATATATATATATATATATATATATATACCGAAGAGTCATTATCACTCACTCATTAGTCCTGCAACTCCCGCACACTGAAAGTGGGTAGTGGGGCAGCAAGAATTTGCTTTTTCAGGTGGGACCACATTGGATTCGTGTCAAGATCCACATCGGATTCGTGTGTTGGAGGACAAGATATGACTTGAAAATCACTGAAATGTTACTCGAACTCCCTGATGATTTTACCTTTATGACATGGTGCATTATCCTGTTGATGATTACCATCCCCACCGAAAATACTGTTGTCATGAATAGGTGAACTTGGTCTGCAACGATGTTCACGTAGCGCACAGATGTCAGAGATTGTGTTATGGAAATTATTTTTAACACTATTATTGATGATTGTAACTCTCTATAAATACTACAGAAGTAATGCGATCCTCCGTTATTTAAATTGTAAATATTTCCTCAAGGATTAAAATATTACATCATCTGTAACTGTAATATGTATTTGTATTTCAGAAGGTAATTTTAAGTTCAATGGGTTCGGAAGAAATTATTAAATATATTAGCCTTAAAGATTAGTCATATAGAAAAGAAAAATAATATTCTCTAGTGAGTAATGTAATTGAGATCTCCCAACTCTCTTTCTTAAAAGCTTTGATTAAAAGCCTTTTATAAGCTAAAATTACTTCTGTATGCCTTCACTATAAATGCCTTAGAGTTCTAATCTTAGATCCTGAATATACTTCTTAACATAACAAAAGAAAAAAACATTATACTTATAGAAGATGTTTATCGTGGAAAAATATATTAAGTAATGTATTTATATAACATTTCAAATACTGTACAAATTGTTGTACAGAAAACTTAGTAATAGAATTAGTTTGGATCTATAAATGTATTTTAAGTAAATTGTAGGCGGCACAAAGCAATGTTATAAACTATTACTTAGAGACATAGAGTTATGAAAGTATGTACAAATGAAAACAGAAGTATAAAATTAAAATATTTTAAT
>CM063508.1:139054156-139056656 GCA_032207245.1 Pardosa pseudoannulata
CAATGTAGGAAGCATTATAATCACAAAATCTTATGGATTTAAGATTTCGATATATTTATTTTGGAAAATGCATTGAAATTATTAAATTACTATTAAATTTTAAAATTATTATTAAAATTAACAAATTATTATAATTAACGTTTTCAGTAATTTTTAGAAATGGAAATATTATATGAAATGGAATTTTAATCGCTTATATATATGAGGTATTAAGTTTCACTCAAAAGTATAAAACTTCATTATTTCAGAACGTTATTACACAGTAACATTTATAATTCTATGTACAATGTAGGAAGCATTATAATCACAAAAACTTATGGTTTTAAGATTTCAACGATATTTTTATTTTGGAAAATGTATTGAAATTATTAAATTACTATTAAAATTATAAAATTATTATTAAAATTAACAAATTATTATAATTGAACTTAACGTTTTCAGTAACTTTAAGAAATGGAAATATTATATGAAATGGAATTTTAATCGCTTATATATATGAGGTATTAAGTTTCACTCAAAAGTATAAAACTTCATTATTTCAGAACGTTATTACACAGTAACATTTATAATTCTATGTACAATGTAGGAAGCATTATAATTACAAAAACTTATGGTTTTAAGATTTCAACGATATTTTTATTTTGGAAAATGTATTGAAATTATTAAATTATTATTAAAATTATCAAATTATTATTAAAATTAACAAATTATTATAATTATTATTATAATTATTAAATTATTATTAAATTATCAAATTATTATAATTATTATTAAAATTATTAAATTATTATCACAATTATCAAATTATTATTTAAATTATTAAATTATTATTAAAATTATCAAATTATTAGTAAAAATATTAAAATTATTATTAAAATTATCAAATTATTATTAAAATTATTAAAATACTATTAAATTTATTTTGTGAATAACTAAATATCTTTTACTAGTTTAAATGCCTTGTCTGGAAAGAACGTAGAAGGAAATTATAGCACTTATAAATCCTGATGTAAAGTTTTCCTATTCTGAACTATATTTTTGATTATTTATTTTCTTGTGACGACTTAAAGAAGTATATATTTAAGGATAAACTCCACATACAATAAAAAATAATTAACGGAAAAATGTTGAAATTTTATATGTAGAATTTTTAGCTTTTAACTTCTTTGAATTTTTAACTATATGAAGACAAAAATTGCCTTTTTAAAATATCTTATAGTATACTTTAAAATTTAAAACAGCAAATAATTTAAGCAAATTTACATAGTTTTATTTATATTAGATAATTGCAGTTTTGACTGCAAATATCCTTTTGCCTGATAGTATTATTTCAAAGGTCTTATTTGATTTAACTTTTCATTTTCCGTGTAATTACTTATCTAGAATAGGATTACATTTCCATTGTATTGAAACTGATTTGGAGACGTTTGATTGTATTTCTAAAATGTATTCAAGGAAACTGATATGCAGGAAAATAAATTGAACTTAACGTTTTCATTAACTTTAAGAAATGGAAATATTATATGAAATGGAATTTTAATCGCTTATATATATGAGGTATTAAGTTTCACTCAAAAGTATAAAACTTCATTATTTCAGAACGTTATTACACAGTAACATTTATAATTCTATGTACAATGTAGGAAGCATTATAATCACAAAATCTTATGGATTTAAGATTTCGATATATTTATTTTGGAAAATGCATTAAAATTATTAAATTATTATAAAATCATTAAATTATTATTAAATTTATTTTGGCAATAACTAAATAAGTTTTACTTATTTAAGTGTCGTGTCTGGGAAATACGTAGAAGGAAATTAACGTAATTATAAATCCTGATGAAATGTTTGATTATTCTGGACTATATTTTTGACTATTTATTTTTTGTGACTACTGTAAGTATATATTTAAGTATAAACTTCACATAAAATAAAAAATAATTAATTAAAAAGTGTTGAAATTTTATATGTAGAATTGTAGCAATAGCTAGTTTTTAACTTCTTTTTTTAATGTGTTCTACACTCTTCATAGCGGAATATATCATTTTAACGGTTAAAATACTACCTGTAACTGATCTCAATAATTTAAGAATAGAAGAGAAAGATATTTCTATATATAAAAAAAGTTGTAGCTATAATTTTAAAGTCGGTTCCTGACACAAAGTAAAGTAATCAGTAAAAACTTAGTTGTGATTTGAAATAATATTAAATAATGAAAAACTTTAATAAAATTAATTTTATCACTGTTAATTACATGTAGAAAGAAATACTTCATTTTTACTTGAACAACCTCAAGTGACTTAAACAATCTAAGTTGTGTCTCCTGTCACAAAGTATTGCAATTAGTAATAACTGAGTTGAGTCTTGAAATAATATTAAACAATGAAAAACTGCAATAAAATGAATATTATCAATGTTCTTTACATGTAGAAGAAAGTACTTGATTTTTACTCTAACAACCTCAAGTGACTCAGACAAACTTAGTTGTGTTTCCTGC
>CM063508.1:139061656-139084156 GCA_032207245.1 Pardosa pseudoannulata
ATATATATGACTCCCGGGCCGAAGGATTATACCGCGTACCCTGTACACACGCAAATGTTTTGGAGTTTTTTCCCTACCCAAGAAAGGTTTTTGACAAAAACACTATAATTATCATTTTAAAGCATTTGAACAGTGAAATTTGACAGTTTATAAAAGATAATAGTAATAATAAATTGTCTTACTTAGGTGTATATGCGAACAATCTGTGCCCTGTAAAATATGTCAAGTAATTTTTAAAGAAATATGATACATTATATTAAATTAATATTCATTAAATAAATGAGTTAATGAAAGATTTTATTTTGATATTTATTTATATCTTAACGGTACAAATTATTTTATTTTGATCATAGTTATTACATTTTTATATTTGCATTAAATCTTGTAAATATAATAGTACACAGAATTATAAAAAGAAAAGACAAACATCAAACGTTAAAATAGAATAGTTTTAGTTAATGCAAAACGTGAATTCTGTAATGTTCATTATTTCTTCAAAATTTGGATCCAAATCACTTGTAGCAATACTTAATGTCCAGTGTAGATTTTCGTCAGTAATTTGTGATCGATATTTATTTTACGTGTAAATTATTAACGATAAATGTTGTTACACGCTATGTATATATTGTACACTACGCATACAAATACTGTTGATTTAACAAAATTGGATATAACACCGCGTTTACACGAGTCAAGTAGACGATCAAGTCAAGTAACTCCGCGCATGCGTAGTATTTCTTAGTTTACTTGACTCACATGCAGTTTGAATGCATGCGTTTACACGTAGTCAAGTTGCGAGTCAAGTAACTTGCCTCTAAACAAGAACTGCTGCAGACTATTAACAGAATATTTTCATGATTTCAAATTTTTGCGAAAATATTCTGTAATGATATAAGGAAATTTTATACAGTTTTGAGAGTATCTAATTAATTCTATTTTTTAAAAATTAATTTGGCTGAAATATTAAAGTTTATTTAATTAATTTACAATGTATATTCATTTATCTTCTATTGCAAAACTACGCTATGGTCTAATTCAACGCCCCATCTGAAGTATGTTAAAAATATCCCATCTAAATACTTCACCGCAAGTGTAACCTCCAACCTCTCTCCTTAACAGATTTTCCATTACCTATGGTAAGTTAATTTGCAGTATTTCCACCAAAAGGAATGACAAATAGCATCCTGATTGTATACAAGCGAGAGAGAAATGCGATATTTTAAATTAGTTTCTTTGAAATCCGCAGAGAAGTACAATTGTCCAGTAATTAGTACAATAAAATTACTCGTGTAAACGCGGTGTAAGAGATTAAAAAATTGCATGCAGGATATTTCAACGGGCCGGATATAGTAAGCAAAAGGCCTGGATCCGGGACCAGTGCTGGCTTTTGCCCACCTCTGCCGTAGGGTACAACAATATCATTCCCTGATAGTTCACTAATTCTATTTTTTTAATAATTTGGAATAAGTGTTTCTGTAAACTGTTGAAGCATTAGTTCTCTTCTTAATTATTTACTTTGCCTGGCAGCCAAAACAAAAGGGAAATTAGATTCAGTTTTGTAAGCCTCGTCAGTAATGTTATCCAATTAGCTACAGAAGTACCTTTTTTTTTAAGTAACAACATTATTGCTAATAAAAACTATAAACGTTTCATCAAAAATAATCTCGGATCTTATGAATACTTAAAGCATTTCAGCACATATTTCTAACTTTCAAAATCTTTTAAAATTTCCAGACTCTTTACCTTACAGTATATAAATTGTTTATTTTCATAGAAATGTTAATTTTGTCAGTTTTGAACTTTAAAATATTACCTTAGAAGCTTTATACAGAAAAAATATTTTAAATAGTCTTATTCTTTTTAGATATTAGTTTTTTCAAATGTAAAAGTTTCATTTATAATCCTAAAAGGTATTCAGTAAACAGAATAACTGTATTATATTTAAGAGACATGCCCACGCAGCAGTTTAAAGAAATTTGTATAAACACATAAATTAATAATTACTAAACATTTATATTTTGTTTTGAAAATTTACTACTTTTATATGTATGGCTGGCCTCAAACATATGAGTATAGATAGATTAAAAATAAAAAGCAATAAATTTTAATAGATAACTTGCTCCGTAAGGAATTTATAAACATTATAATGCTTATATTTTATGACATTAAAGTTAAAATATTTTGCACAAATTTTAATAGCATTAAATCTCACTTTCTATATAAAAAATCATACATTTTAAAAATATTTCTTTTAAAAAAATTAGTTAAATAGAAATTTTTAGTGTCATTTAGTCTCATTTTTATTATACTCCTACAATATGCTTACCAAAATATCCTACTATTTATTGATATACATCTGTTTCTGTAATCCATATTAAAATTTTATTTAAATAATAAAAATGCAATATAAATATAAACAGTCTCAATTATTTTTGAACTTAAACTTCCAGATATAAAATTATTTCCTATAAACTAATTCTTCAATCCATCATAAAATATTCTAAAATAGTCAAAACATAAATTTAAGTGATAGTTATGAGAAAATAGCGAAAAAGGAATATTTTTTATAAAAAGTTGAAATAATTGAATTTTTAAATACCTCATTCTTAATTTTTAAAAAAAGATTTTATATTATAAAACCTTCAAAGTATATGTTCACAAAGTTTCAAAATTCTAAGTAATTAATTTACAATAGTGTTCTGCAATACCCACTGTCCCGATAATCTTTAACTTCTTGGAAATATATCTTTTACTTATAGCATACGTAGTTTTTAGAAAACTCTTTGAAAAGTCCCAGTTTAATTAATACTGCATTTTAAAAGCTCGCAAATATTTGAGCTGCTATAATACCTGAAATATTAAAGTGTATTTAATTAATTTACAATGTATATTCATTTATCTTCTATTGTAAAACTACGCTATGGTCTAATTCAACGCCCCATCTGAAGTATGTTAAAAATATCCTACCTAAATACTACACTGCAAGTGTAACCTCCAACCTCTCTCCTTAACAGATTTTCCATTACCTATGGTAAGTTAATTTGCAGTATTTTCACCAAAAGGAATGACAAACAGCATCCTGGTTGAATACAAGCGAGAGAGAAATGCGATATTTAAATTAGTTTCTTTGAAGTGCGCAGAGAAGTACAATTATTCAGTAATTAGTACAATAAAATTAAACAAAATTAACAAATTAAATAAAAATAAGGTTATATAAAGTTACAAAACAATAAGATTTCCTGAGTAAAATAACTATGCGACGGGGCTGTTAAACAATAGATTAAAGAATAAAGAAAAATGAAAAATAACTTCTGTTTAGTGTAGAAAATGTTTTATATTGCGTATATAAACTAAATTTTAAAATATATATGGATATTAAAATCTTAAAATTAAAAAAAAAACATTAATTACATATATAATCGAATGAGACACAAATTTACAGCAATTGATAATAACTTCAATGTGAAAAATTAGCGATGAAATATCTTAAAACTACTTAACTCCTATTGGCAATAGTGTTTTGGTATCTATCTATTTATCTAAGTATACACACACACCAGGGTGTGCGTGTGTTTCCCGTTTGCCAGGGTATGCCAGGGTGTGCACTGCACACCCTGGCAAAATTATGAGAGACAATAATTTTTTGCACCTATGTCTACCTATCTTCATATGGTATATAATAAATATTATTTATAATATATTCAAATATTATGTTGATTTGCTTGCTTGTATTTCCGCAGTGCGTGCGGTACTAGATGCTCCATTACGTAGCGCGCAAACGAACATAGGAAGTTCTGATGTGTACGCACTGCGCACTAAATTGAAAATCCCGCTTTATATGTATGGGCTACTGGAGAAGAACAGCATACTATGGCACTGAGGCAAGTGCAGCTATTTTTCCTGCACTTGGCATTCAGAAACAGTCGAAGGTTCGGTTTATTAAGCGTGGTATTAGAGCGGGGACTTCCGTGCTGAAGCGATTTTGGTATTTTAACTGATTAACTGGCCATACAATTTTGCAGACGGTTAATGTCTAACTTTATATATTGTAAGATTTTGTTTTCATGGAAATATAAAAGTTGTATTTCATTAATATAAAGTAAAATGTTTTAGTGTAGTAAATAAATTTCGGTGATGTATTCTATTTAATGAAACAAATAGCTGAAAAACAATGTTGTTTTGTGTTAAAGAAAGAATTTTAACAAAACAGTCCAAATTTTACTATTCATTGTGTCTTACAATATATAAGTTATATCTGTAACACCATATACCTGGTTTTGTTTTTAAAAATTATAAAGATGTTTTTCGCAGAATATATGATAAAAAAAATTAATAAATATAATTTAATCGACTGACCAAACAAGAAACAGTTCGCTCTATTGTGACAGCTTGCAGCGAAATCCTCTGCACGTGGAATAGACGTTCGGTTTGTCGGCACTAATGAGCACCCGGATGAGGCACCGCAGCGGCGTTGCTTTTTCGACGCCGATAGGACACCATACATCAAAAGACATGATTTTTGCTTCAGTGCTAGTAGAATTCTCATAAGTTTGGCTGTTTTTATAGTTATAACTCGACTAGTCGTTGGTAAATATTTTATTTATTGTATTCTTTAAATTTATATTCATAATAAATAACCCGTTTCAGAATGGAGAACTGAGCTGTATCAATAATTAAAGATTTATTGGAAACTTCATGTTCCCTGCACACCCTGCATGAAAACCTACCGCATGCCACTGATATATATATATATATATATATATATATATATATATATATATATATATATATATATATATATATATGTGTGTGTGTGTGTGTGTGTGTGTGTGTGTGTGTGTGTGTGTGTGAGAGAGAGAGAGAGAGAGAAAGAGAGGTGGAGAGAGTACCTGTACGTACATTAAAATGAGAAAAGAAGCTGACAATTCCTTCTTACTTTATGCTATGAAAAAATAATTATTTTTCACCTGACATGTCCTAATACAGTTTAACATGGTTTGAAAATTTTAAACTTCCACCGCATTAATTTTGACACTGTTTATCACCATCTACAGAATTCTAAATAAATACGTCAAAAAACATTTTTTCAAAAATACTCAGGGGTGATAAGTTTTGGAGTCTTTAAGTCAGTTAGGCTTCAGTCTCAATATTTTTATAAATACTGTTGATTTTTAAGGCATCGCTTGCATTTAGATTCCAATTTTCCATTTAGAATTATCTTATTATTATTTAAAAATATATACTAGACATATCTGAGTAGTCTTTTATCGATTGATATAATTAATAGTTTATTGGAAATGCTTTTATATCATTTTATTGAATTTTAAGAAAAATTTAGACTTTTCTATCATTTATATATGTTTCAGTACCTAATTGAAATCTAAAGTTAAAGAGATACGCAGATTTGTATTTACGTAAGAGAAGCTTATGTACTTTTATCTTAGTTTTGTATTTTATTGTATTATCTATAATTCAACACTGAATAATAATAAATGAAATACCTTTTAGCTATAGGTTTTTGGTTGATTATAATTTTTTAATTAAGCAGTTTTATGTTTCTAAGCATTTGAAAATTATAATTCAGTTAGGATAAAATTACATCGCCATGATTTTTTTTAGACCTGATAAAAAATATCGTTAAATGTAACAAGAAAAATGTGAGATCTTGGGTCTAAGGTATAATACAAGGAAGAATCCAGTCTAAGGAGCCAAGTCTAAGTTGCCATCATGTTCCTTAGACCTGATAAAAATATCCTTAAATGCAATACAAAATGTAATGTCTTGGGTATAAAGTATAATACAAGGAAGAAGCCAGTCTAATGACCAAATCTAACTCGCTATAGGGTTCTTTAGACCTGAAAAAATATAGTTAAATGCAATTAGAAAAATGTGATATCTTGGGTATAAGATATAATACAATTAAGAAGCCAGTCTAAGGAATCATGTCTAAGTCGCCATCGTATTCCTTAGACCTGATAAAAGTATCGTTAAATGCAATAAGAAAAATGTGATATCTTGGGTATAAGGCATCATTAGAGGAAGATGCCAGTCTAAGGAACAATTTCCAGAATGTCTGGACATTTAATATTTAGGCTGATCTTGAGATGAAATTAATGTCACATATATAAGATTAATATATTTGTAAATAGTACCTAATTTAGTGATAGAAACTACTAGCAATTAAAACTCACTTAGGATAATCAACTCAATCAATATCTCAGATAAACAGTTTTAACTTATGTTTTATTAAAAATTTATTAGTTCTTATAACAAACATAAATAAGTTTTATACAATTAGAACCTAACTGAAGATTTAAGAACATTTTATTGTAATGAGAATAGAATATTTTAGTCAAATTTTATATTAGAAATAAAACATTATATTAAACACTTTTTAGCTCGGTATGTACTAGTACAATTTTTATATTTAAATTAGCTTGTGATGGTACACTGTTAAACAAAACTGCAATAGTGTTTAATAGCACCTGGGGATAGTTAAATAGGTTCGTGTTTGCAATGTTCTGCAAGTTCCCAAAGTCTAATTCTGGAGGTAAAAAGCCTGGGGTCTTCCACCTTGACATTATTTCTTCTTATATTCGAGGGTTTTCTTTTAAAAGTCAAACACCTCGAGACAATGGATACCATCAGTCTATGAGAAATTTTATGACTTTTAAATTGACAAGACACCAAGCAATTTCGTTTTAGAAATAAAACATTAACAGTTATTAACACTTTTAAAAGTCACTATATCTATACAATATTACTACCAAAGTACGCATGGTTTATAAAGTGTAAATATTATTGTTTCGTCGTAGATTGGGATAAGATCTTCAGATCTTAAGATTTTCTTCCATCACATATGACCTAAAAAGACAAATGCTAACTACATTGTTTGAAAGTCAGTGAATATGCTTCTAATTTTCTAAAAAACTTACGTTTAATATTAAAACATACTTCATACTATTTTTTAAAAAAAGTTTATAGTTCACTGATAAACTACATAATATCTGAATCCAGATTTAATGCGTATTGAATGTTATGAAACTAATTAAACTTTTGCTGAAAACGGAAAGTTTTGTATCAAATTCGATCCTTGTGTTATAATTTGGATAGGAAATATAAAAATATCTACACTACACAGTGATACTCCTTTAGGTTAAAATTCAACTAGGAATTTAAGATTTTTTTTCAGCATAATTTGAGTACATAGATGTGCTGTAAGTAGCTGTTAAAATACAATATTAATTATTTTAGAACTAGTATATAACCCGTCATACCGCGGGATTAGTAAAGTTTTTAATTTTCTAAAATTGTAATGTACTCTATGAGGTAGGTAAAAAAAAAGGTTTGTTTTATGGCTTAAAATTATAATAGTATACCCTCAATAATTTGTGTATCTTCATACTCCTTTAAAGTCTTCCGATACTGTGAATGCAGTTTAGACTCACGTTGAATTCATTTAGTCCTTTAGTATTTATAAAAAACAAACACACAAACGAACAAACTTCTTAATTTTCAAAAATATATAAATTAAACGCTAGATATTTAATAGTCTGTGAAATAGATTCATAGACTTTTATGAAAATAATTTGTTGTTAATCCCGGGGATAAATTTTTTAATGAAACATAAAATAATCGATGATTAAATTTTAAATTATCTCATATGTACATAATATATTATTTACTTCAAATATAAAAGAAAATTATTTAAGTAAAATCTAAGATCAGAGATAAAAGGAATGAAAATAATGCAGACAATATTTAAATAAATTAAAATGAAAAATGATTCAATGAGATGGTTAAAGGAATAACATCACAATGCTGGAAAAAAATGTTATTTTTTACCTATTTATTATGTGATAAACTTAATAGCCTGCTCTTACCGGGGAACATACGGCTTGATATATTGGCATTAAACGCTCGAAAAGGGGGAGGGGTGGATTTCGAACGTTTTAAGGACTTGATTTGAATTTTGCTAACCCTTACTCCTTAAGAATCCAATATGGATGCCTGTATTCATTACAGGTCCAACCACTTCATACATTCAAGGACAGACGGACAGATAATTTAGGCTATTATTATATAGGGGATTTTTATATTCTTTTATTAAGAAAATTGTGTAATGAAAATGACCAAAGAAATATCTTGAAATTATGTTAATATTATTTCCATACCACGAAATTTGACGAAAAAATTTGTCTCCTGAGTAAGCTTACTGTGGACAACATAAATGTAATTTAAAGGAAAAAGGATAAAAAATTGAAGATTTGCATAGAAATGCAAATGTTTTCGATATTTTTTCACAAATCGATTAAAACTGTGTATTCTATACAGAGTTTAGAAATAAAAGATCTAAGGGTGCAGAATAATTTGTCCCTTGCCGTATTATGCATATACAAGTCTGTATATATATATATATATATATATATATATATAAATATATATATATGTATATATATATGTATGTATGTATGTATGTATATATATATATATGTATATATATATGTATGTATGTATAAGAGAGAGAGAAATATATATGTGTGTATTATATATATATATATATATATATGCATACATGCATAACTTATATTTATTTAATAGACTTCACCCCTAGAAGAAATAAAGTTTAAAAAAACATTCAAAACCAATAGCTATAAAAAATTCTGTTTATCTATCTTATTTTTTTTTCCTTCAAACTACTTTAGCTTTGACCAAGACTATTCCCAGTCAAAGATCGTAAATAAATATGATCGATATAAATTCAAAACCATCTACTCTATTTCTTTCCCCTGAGGAAGTAATACTATCTAAGGCTAGTAATATCTATAGGGTATGATATATTTCGTCATGATATATTCCAAAATTATACTCCATTACTTTAAAATAGATCCATGTGACTAAACGTTTATTTTAATGTATAAAACGAGACTTATAGATAAGTGAAAAGAAAATATATACACACATTTATATACACATATATATATATGATTATATTTATTTATTTTTGCATGTACATATATGCTGAATTATTAATTTTTTCCTTGTTACGGATAATTTGTTTTCGAATAACAGTTGATATTAATGATTCATATGGAATAATTTCTGATTTTTAAATGTATATTTTATAATTTTTTACAGTTTATTAATGGTATAAACAATAATTTCCATTTGGTGTTATCTTTTGTTCCCCTTAAATAATAGTTTATAGCATAGTATGTGATTATTATTTTTAAGGTTTAATAATATATTTGGAGTCTATAGCTATTATGTTTAGAATATATTTATTTTTTTTAGATTGTTTATTTGTATGTACAT
Organism: Pardosa pseudoannulata; assembly: GCA_032207245.1. NCBI lineage: Eukaryota > Metazoa > Arthropoda > Arachnida > Araneae > Lycosidae > Pardosa > Pardosa pseudoannulata. Next base: position 139,070,972 of record CM063508.1, read on the forward strand.
ATTTTTTTAATTTCTTTTTTTAAAACATTATTTATATTATTATTCTTATAACATTTAATAACACACAGTTTATTAGAAGTTATTGGTGTTTTTATTTAATCTAAAATTTTATATTTCAGATGTAAAATATATGCAAATAAATTCTGCTTGATTTGTATAGTTTGGACAACAAAAGTAGACAGTTGATGTTTTAAAAATTATTTATATTTTAGAACGTTGAATTTCATTTATTTTTATAGATTCCATATGAATGTAAATTAGTTTTGATTTTACAGCTAATAACATCTTTTTCCTATTTATAAATTTTTAAAATTGACAATTTTTTAAAAAATATGCTATTTTAAGCATCAAGTATGATTACTGATAAAATGTATTATTTTACAAATTTAATGTATGATTTTTTAAAAAATAATCCTAATATAATATAAATGTATTTTTTTATATATATATATATATATATATATATATATTTATATATATTTATATATATATATATATATATATATATATATATATATATATTTTTATATATATATATTTATATATATATAAATATATATATATATATATATATATATATATATATAAATATATATATATATATATATATATTAATATATATATATATATATATATATATGTATATAATTTTTATATATATATATATATATATATATATATATATATATATTATATATATATATATATATATATATATATTATATATATATATAGTATTATTTGAAAAATGCAATAGATAAATATTTTGTAAAATAATATAATTTTATAATATTTGAAGCTTAAAAATAACTTATTTTTTACAAAAATTGTCAAATTTCTATTGAAACAATGTTTTTTTCTTTGTGTCTAAAAATCAAATTTAAAAATGTTAAACACTATTGAACGAAAAGCTTGTCTTAACGGTAGCTTAGTAACTCCTAAAATAAATAAATAAAAAAAAAATAAAAATTTACATGGACGTAAAATATCGATCTCAAATATTTGAAATTTGTTGAAAATGTCTTATTCCCCCCCCTTTTAAAATATTACGTAAAAAAATGGTATAGTGTAAAAGCTTTAATAGAAGGCGAGAAGTTTTTATATACTCAGTTTGATGCATTGAAGATGTACTTTATTAGATGTCCTTGAAAAGATAGTATTTTCCATATCGTAACCGAAAACTGCTGACAGTCACTGTATGTCTATCATTCCAATATTGCTCAAAAATGCCTAGATACAGATACAGAAACATATAAATGCAGATACTCTCCTAGGTTAATTTTGATTTGTCAGAAAAGACTGAAGCTGTCAATGATGTACTTGATTTAGAAGTATTTAAGGATTAAATTAAGTTTTCATGGTACATGCACATTAAAAGGAAAACTGTGTTAATTAGTAATTTCTTATGTATTATAGATAGAGGAAAGGCAGCTATTGTTTCAGTTCGTTGCATAATTTGTGTGCTATAATTAGTTATGACCATATCCATGTTGTTAACAAAAATACAGTTAGCATAGGAAAGAGTGTTGCCCTCTTACAAATTCCAATATTTGGAAGGGAGGAAAGACAGGACCCTAATGACTCAACTATACTCAAAATAGTTTCTAAGAACCATGAAAGAGAAAATTTACCCACTTTTTAAAAAGTTGTATTCTGTTTTAATTGGCCATTTTTCTCTATCTTCTATTTGCTCAATAACATTACAAATAACAACCCTTCTTAGTCGGCAATGTAACAAAATACCGTTAGTTTTTTTCTTAAATTTACATGATAAAATGATTTGGTTAAAATTACTTAGATATCTAATAATTAGGAATTACACTAATGTGAGAGACTACAAAAAGTAAATTCTTTCAATGCTGAGCGTGAATCTAAAGATTGCCTGGAAAACTGACAATAGCATCAACAGTACCTTCAGGAATTCTTAAAATCAAACACTGTTATTTTAGATTATTAATGTATGCAAATTACTGAGTCATTCATCAAAACCTAATATATTACTTAAATTCTTAAGAATTTTCAATCCAAAAAATAATCTAAAAATGAATTTTATTCTTTTAATACAAAAAAATGTAAATTAAACTGAAAATCTTTTGTACCATTAAAAAATACAAAAATACTTACATTTTCTCTCACTTTTCCCTTTTATCTAAATCAAGAAATAATCCATATATTAATATTATTTAATATATGATACTATTCATTTAAAAACATTCTCGTAAATATATATTCTAAGTATAAACAGGCTACTAATTTACTTGTATAAAATGTACCGTATTTATTTATAAGGAATCTTTATTAATGTAACTTATATCTCCTCTGAACAAATTTGTTTTCAAAATTATTCACTGCTACTCTGAGAATGTTGAATTCTTAGATTTATATTCATAGCAAGAGGTAATGATATTCAGTGAGAGCAAACTCAAATTTTAACATTTTGCTCTACTTAATGTTATTTGAAAATTTAAATAAAAAATAACTGTCTGGAGAAAGATCAGTTTTTATTCGAGTTCTGAAGCAATCTTGAAATACATGAAAATACAATTCTTGAATCTTATGTTATATATTTGGTGTTTCCACAAAAATCATTTTCCAAAACGAGCAAATCTATACTCTAAAAATAAGAAAGTTATTTAAGTGGTTTCATACCTTCTAAAGAAGTTTAGGTTCATACCTAAAGTGCCTAAGCTACACTTATATAAAGCTAAGCTACAATTATATAAAGATCTCTGAAACATTTAAGAACTGTTTTCACTCTTATAAAATCAAGAAATAATTCATGTTAATTTATTATTTAATTTTATGATTATTAATGAAAGATGTAAAACAACTAATGCCTTTGATAAACATATTTGTATATTAATAATGGTATGCATGATAGCTTAATTTAGATTACAGGTACCAATCTACATCTTAAATTTCAGTGAATCTAATGCTATATTCTACAGAATGAATTAATAATACAGATATCTTTTTGATATAAAATATTCCAAAACTTGTGAAAATTAGTATAAGGAAATTATAATTAATTAGTCATTAAAATATTCTACTTGTCTAGTTATTTGAACAATATCAATTTATGTTATAGATAATGCAATTATATGCACACAGATGCATAGCTAGGCTTATGTATCCAGTATTTTTTGTTTATCTAAATGATAATAATATAACACTATTTTGAACTTTTCTATATTGTTTGTTCAACATTTTTTAATATAATAAATTAAAAGGAATAATTTATAGATTTATAATAAATGAAATCCCTATAACAGATGAAATCACACTTAAATACTCACCCTTTTTTGCATAATTTCATTAATTATTTTAAAAAATTATAATGGCTCAAAGCAAAAATATTTTCAACATGCATGTATTTTTAATAGGCATGAGATCCCTTAAATTATAGGTTCGATTTGTTTTAATATATATTAAATAATTTTTACACTTATTGTTAATTTTATCTGTTAAAAATGCATTTATTTGTAATTATACTAGTTAATCAGAAACAAACATTTTCTTGCTTTTAAGCTATGCTTAATTAACTAAATATTTTTATTAATGTTTTTTAGATTCCTGGAGAAAATTTGTTGATCAGCATATTAATGAAAGTGTAGCGTATTGAAATTCCCCTGCCATAAGATTTGACAACGGCAATGAATTCTTCCGAATCCAATTTAACTGGTGTAGCTGAGATGGATGAACACTTGCAGTACAAGAACTTTCTGTTGTACAGCAGGTTCTGGGTTCAGCGTATCCTGGTGCCATCCATTATGACCATCGGCATCGTGGGCAATATCATAACCATAGTGATTATGACACGCCGTCGAATGAGAAGTTCTACGAACAACTATCTGGCAGCATTAGCCACTTTTGATATGATGTACTTGATATTTACATTTATCCTCTCCCTCAGTCATTACCCTCGTATACCTAATAGTGAAAATTATGTGTACTGGAAACTAAAACCTTTTATTCTGATGTTGACTGATACATGCAGTAACACTTCTGTCTGGCTAACTGTGACATTTACTGTGGAAAGATACATTGCCGTATGCCATCCTATGAAAGGAAAAGTATTTTGCACTGAATCACGGGCGAAGAAAGCGATTGTAGTCGTTTTCCTCTTCTGTTTTGCATTTACTATTCCTACTCCATTCGAATGGATTGTCTCAGAGAGAACTAATGCTGTTACAAATGAAACAACGCTCTACCTGGATCACTCAGACATGGGAAAGAATTACATGTACAAGACTATTTATTACTGGATGACAGTAGTACTTTTTATTTTCATTCCATTCATTTTGTTGGCTATTTTCAACAGCTTTCTGATTAGATCTGTGCATTTATCAAAGGTGCAACGCTCTTCCATGACCAGAGGAGAAAACGACAACAGCCAAGAAAACAAAATTACTATAATGCTTATAGCCGTGGTAATACTGTTCTTCGTATGCCAACTACCAACAGCGTGCCATTTGCTGTACAGTAGCCTGCAGGTAGATTTCACTCCAGAAGAATTTGATTTACTTAGAGGACTTGGTAACATATTTAATTTCCTGATGTCATTGAATTCAGCCGGAAATTTTGTTTTGTACTGCCTACTGAGCCAAAAGTATCGCCGGACATTTGTCCAGATTTTCTGCCCTTGCTTGAGAGAGAAGCGGAGCAACATGACTTCTGTTTACTATCAGAGCACAGTCGTAAGCAACGTGGACACCGATAGCCCGGGAAGCAATGCGAGCAGGCGGCAAAGCAACGCAAGGATGAGTCGACACAATTCTCCCAGAGGGAGTAGTTTTGATGTCAGCAGCCAACACAATCGAGGAAGTTCAGGTGGCAGCGGAAGAGCTGTGCTTTTGCAGGTTCCTAAGGCCGCTTCGACTAAGGTTGTCTACGATGACGACGACGTGGATAGCATAAGCCAGGATCCCAGGAATGGTTCAGGACCTTGTGGATCTTTCCGGAAAGTAATGCGGAGTCCTTTACGCCATCTGAGAAGAAGCATGGGTGTAGGCAAGAAGGAGACACGGGAACAAGTTATTCCCTTAAAAGGAGGAGGAAACAAATGTATTGTAATTACAGCTCCGGAAGGTATGCCTGCTGAAACACAATGGAACTCTAATTCGGCTGTCTAATACATATAGAGAGTATAGAAAACATAAAGTTGAGATAAAATATTTACAGATACTGAGTGCCAATAACTGTCATTTCCAAGTCATGTAAAATGATTCCCAGAAAAAAGATACTAATTTGGGGAATAGCATATCTAACAGTAACTTAATACTTGTAAAACATGACCACAGTTGATTAACGATAATTTAATTATTATTTCGTGATATTATAAAAGATTTTATACAGTATAATTTGCTGTAAGATATTTCTGTACTCCTTATCCAATATATGTGTGATTGATGTTTCTATTCCTTCCATATTGTTTGCTGCACTGTATGAATTTTTTCAAAAATCTGAGAAAAAATGCACGACGGCTTTGAAGTGGGAAGTTACATTTAAGTCGTTAATGTGAATTTGAATTTGAATTCTTAAAATATAATAACGATAAACAGTTATTTATATAATAAGTTAATTAAAGTATAAAGATTACAGAATACAATTCGACCTGCTCTACTGATTTTGATAGATTAATTGCTATAAATGCTGCACAAATTTTACATTGGAGTTTTTTATAAATTTTCTATAAAAAGAAAAATGGCAAATCCAATTGAAATTGAAGAAAAATAAATAGGGAAATTTAAAAACGCAGTAGTGCACCGTAATAGTAACATCATATTTAGTTCACGGTATTATAAATTTTGTTTTTTATTATATAACATTTATGCATTTAAATTCATTGATTGCTAAAATTCATTACTAATAAATCTAAAATTTAAAAAAAAGAGTTAAACTTGTCAATTTCCCTGCATAGTCTCATTTAACTAAAACTATGTTGTTGAATCCCCCTTATTAAAATTTAAAATGGGAGCAAAATTATAAACTATTTCATGTATATTAATGAGATATTTACATCGAACTATCTCTGTCTAACAAAATAGTAGTTGATCTGATTTCTTTCAATTACAATCAGTTTATTTTTTGAATGCTACAACATAGCTCCTTAATTTTTATGATTCAAACAAACGAAGATATTTAAAAATGACAAGCTGTGAAGGAAATGTCTTCAACAAATACACATTAACACGATTGATAACAGTCATTTAACTGTAACTGTACCCACAACAGCGTAAATGTTTGTCAAAATAAAAAGCAACTTTCTTTGGTGGGTGATTCACTGTTTTTCGGTTACTGTGCTTTAATACAGTTAAACATAAAATAATTCTAATTAATGTAAGCAAATACCAAATCGTTCTAATCACAAAAATAAAAAAAACAGCAATGAGGAGTACTGAAAACTGAAAACAAGTGCGGAAAGTTTAAATGGTGAGATATAAATTTTTTAACACTACATTCTACCATAATAGGTTTCATACGTGCAGATAAATTAAAATATGTCATATTTATGAAAAAAATTTAATATTCAACACGAAAAAAAAACAAATAATGCCAGAAATTTGTAAAAAATGAAACAATAAATTAAATTTATAAATAATACAATAATTATTAAGATTTTGATTATATGTCAAATATATTTGCATTTCCTTGAATTTTCAACCTGCTTTCAGGTTTACTTTTTTACTACTTTTTTTCACATTTGATAAATCTTGAAGAAAATGTAATACATACACAACTAAAATTAGGAAAATCATAATTCAGGAATTTTTTAAATAATATAAAACAATGCGATATTGAAAAAAATATAAAAATGAATGTATATCTATTACCCATTGAATTTTTTTATATATACATTCTAGAGATTAAATCACGATCTTAAAACTAAAAAAAAGTTACACTAAAAATAGTTTGCCTTTAAAGAACACTTTAACCTCTTACAAAGTTTATATAATGATTTTGCAGTATCTTAAACGATAGAATATAGTAAAAATATCATACAATTATTATCAAAAAATAAAAATTGTTTCACAACTATTTTGATGAGATTTTGATAATGCATTTATTTCTTTACCAAGCACTGAAATACTTGCAGACATACAGAAAATTAATTATTTTCTTAAAAAAAAGGTTAGTGTAAATTTTTCAGAGAAGAGTACTAAACTAGTTTTCAATGTGTACATATACAAGAAAATAATATTATAGAATGCGCAGTACAGAGCTTTACGAAACATTCCACTATACATTCATAAATGTATTTTGTATATATGGAAATGGGTGTAAACACATGAGTTATTTTGTGTCTAAATTTATTTTGTATAGTTGGATGCTATCTTAAATTTTGTTCCTTTAAGTTTTGCAAACATACAGTTGTAATGAGTCTCATACTTTGAGCGTTGGTACGGAATTCTTTTGGTACGTAACTTCTATTCCAAAAGCATTTGTTATGTTTTTTATAGTGCTGCTTAAAGCGTATCCTTATAGTTTATAAAAACGGAACTTCCATATTTTGTTGGCATTTGACTTTTAAAGCTCAAATATTAACATTGAAGCTGAAAATAGTAATTTTCTTATACCTCATAAAGTAATCAAAGTTGTTATTCTGGATATTTTGATACAAATGTAGCATAATAAAATAATTTGAGTAGATACATACATACGTGTATAAATATACGTAATAATATCAAAATTTAATCTCACTAAAGGTTTTTTAAATTTTTCTAATTCGTGTTAGATTTTTTCTTAATGCTTAATTTTCATAGCTACTCAAAATAAAACAAAGGCCTGAATCACTTAGATTACATTCCTTACACACTTATCAAGCCAAACGATGGCTGAATGGTTAGAGTGCTGGACTTCGGTACCGGAGTTCATCTGTTCGAATCCCATTACGGCATGGATGTTCGTAGCCGTTCGGATTCGGCTTTACGAAGTAGGTCCCGATCACATTAACACTCGTGTTGCAAAATGTAGACCGTATCACGCCAAACCAAACCAATTTACACTTCTCAAAACTTACGTCTGAATAAGTAAATGCTATGTACATACTTTCAAGTTCAAACTCTGAAAGATGTTCACTCTAAAAGATGTTAAATCTACTGAGAATATTTGTTATCTTAATTCCTTTAAATGCAAGTTTTCCATTATTGTTGTATTTAGCATAGCTACTGTTTAAAACTGTTTCTTTTGAGAAGTCATCCATATGATTTCTCCACCCTCCTTCCCTCCAAAAAAATATCACATATTTTGTTTTAATGGAGGAAATTATTTCTTAGCTACAATTGGATGCTTCGAAATAACTGAAGATCAGGAAAAGTCTGGAATGAAGTTACGTACTACAAAAAGAAACCGTTTCTCAAATGGTCTAAAGATTTAAAAGTATGTTATTGTTATCATATCATGTATTTGACATATTGCATTTGTAAGTAAGTACTTTAAGTGACTTTTGTATTCCTGTCAAAGTGTTTGTCTATGATACTTTTATGTAGATTTTATATCTATCTATCGATAAATATATACTGAATACATATATCTAAATATGTGATGTTATAATTTTTCACAGTAGTAGTAGAGAATTATCCTGTTAGTAATGCACATCTGTTTATATCATATTTTCTTAATTGTTAAATACTTTGAAAACCCCTTTTCCTTTATTTGTGATTTAAGATAAAATATTTTTGGCTACTGGAGCTTATTGCCAGTAGATAAGATGGCATTAATTAGTTTTTAACTAGAATTTAAAGTATTTATATACATGGTTATTGAAAAATAAAGGATAGAGAAATTCATTCTTAATTTAAATCATATTCTTTGCCTGTAAATTGAAGACCGAAATTATTCTGAATTGTATAACACCTTTCTTAAATCTAATCGAATTATTTTAGCTAATTTATCTATATGATTCAACATTTAACCTATTACTGAAACACAATAAAACATCTAATGAGTTTTAATATTTATTCAAACTTCAAATAATCTTATCATAATCAATTATAACTCACGTTCAGATTTAAAGTTTTATATCTCGTATTAATAATTTAGGGGATAGTGGGAATTACAAAATGTATTTATAAATTATTAACTTTGATATTGAAATTTGTACCCATGTGGACTGAAGTACAACTAAAGTATTTACATTAGAAAAGCTTTAAAAATCAAAGTTTTTAGGAAATTTCACAAATTGTTGGAACATTTCTTGCTCTTTAATTTTCAATTTCTACTTGATTTTCCCTTAGTACATAAATTATAATTTGAACATGTTTTCATATTATTTTTATTTTACCAATTGATTTAATAGTTTCATCACAATGAATATTTTTATGTCGGTGGATTAAGCATCATGGAATTTATCGTACTTGAACTAAATTGGAGCAATCTAAATGAAGACAAAAATGTATGTACATAGTTATTTTAACGTTTAATTAGAGTATTTATAAAAGTTTCTTAAGGATCTATAACAATTATGTCGTAAGTAGTACTTTAAATATGTACATTAGAATAAATAATGAAAATAATGCAAAATAATGAAAATATAAAACCCGATTCTAAAAAAAAAATAATAATATTAGTTTTTTGTACTTCAATGTATACGTGTAAAACTTTTTACGCTGGTAAAGTAACAGATTATTAAAAAACTTTGTAAAATGTATTGTTTATTAGCAAGAAAGTTTCTGATCTATAAGTGTGTTCCATATTTATTATCAGAATCTAAATTCAATTAATTTTTAGAATTCAATGGACTTTTTTGTCATAGAAAAAGCTGCTGTATCTTGGTTATAATTTTTGATGTTATTGAACACTTCCCATTTAGACAAAATTTGTTTATGTATTATTTTGTTACTTTAGGTTTTTAATTAATTCACATAATTTTAGTGTAATCTTTAATTTAATTGTTTTCATTCTTATGAATCTTTTAAAATAATTTTTTTACGATGAAAGTATAAACCATACATACATACATACATACATATATATATATATATATATATATATATATATATATATATATATATATATATATATATATATATATATATATATATATATATATATATATATATATATATATATATATATATATATATATATATATATATATATATATATATATATATATATATATATATATATATATATATATATATATATATATATATGCATATATATATATATATATATATATATATATACATATATATATATACATATATATATATATATATATATACATATACATATATATATATATACATATATATATATATATATATATATATATGCATATACATATATATATATATATATATATATATATATATATATATATATATGTATATATATATATATACATATATGCATATATATATATATATATATATATATATATATATATATATATATATATATATATATATATATATACATATATATATATGCATATATATATATACATATATATACATGTATATATATATATATATATATATATATATATATATATATATATATATATATATATCTTTTTGCAATACTAAACAAGAAGAATGGATTTCGTTCTGAAATATTGAATATGTTTTAATATGTGAATTTAATATGTTTTAGAAATAAACAATAATGTTCTAAGTAAACATATCACAGAGTTGATCTAAATGTGCACGGTTTTCCGTTACTTCTTTAAGCTTTGGCGAGCTTTCACTTTCATTTCATTCCGAAGGAAAACTGATATTAAACATTTCAGCCCATATATAATTTGTAATATTACAAATAAACGTTTAACAATCTTTTAAAATTATCTTTAAAGATTTTCAATTTGGTTTTCAATTAGTTCCCACACTGCATAACAAAGCATATGCCACTCATTTAAGTACTTTTATTGAAACTTTTATTTGAACTAGATACAAATTATTATTAAATTCTAGGGTAAAAAAAATGTTCCTGCTTATCCCCTACAGTAATCTAGAGAAAAGTTTGTTATATAATATCTTTTAGCATATTCTTCAGACGTAAAATTCATAATGGTTATAAAAGAAGTTTGAAGAATTGGTTTTTTATGAATATTAAAATTCGCAATATTGAGGTATTATTATTGACTATATTTTTATATTTGCTAGATTTTGATATACAATAGTAAAATTTCTGCAGGTATTTTATTTCATATACACATTATATTTGATAAAAAATATAGTAATTTTAACTAATTTCTTTAAAACCAGATACTGCTTATGTTTATTTAATGTTTGTTTGAATTTTAAAGAAATCAGTCTTTGTACTAAAATACAACCTAAAATTTAATGTATGACCAGGCTTAAATATGGAAAACCATTTGTGAAATTTCTGTTTTGACGATTGTTATATGGAGAAAACTGTTTGAACTATTGTGTTTCTCAAAAGCCAGTATTTTTTCATGTTCAGTATTGGCAATCTCAGTTACTCAAGTTTTAAACTCGGAGATGTTTCTTTTATTGCATATAACAAGCCCAAATTATCTTAAAACTTTGACACATATTATGAACTTCATATTTTTTACTATATATTCTATTTAATGTGTCATAAGGGAATTTCATATGTGCTAGATATACGATTTAAGTTTTACTCGTTATTTATTTTTTAATTTTAAATTTTTTTAAGTTTCGAATTGAATTTGTATTCTAAACCAGTATTGTTTTATTTTAAGGCTGAAAAGGTTCATTATTTATATTTAAAACCTTTTTCCTTTGTCTAACAAAATTAAATATTACAAATCTAAAAATAGCCAATGGAAACCTACAAGTAATCTTTTCTTAATAGTTTGTATCTAATAGTTTTTAAAGAAAGATAACTTATTCTGTATGCCATGAAATAAGCTCAGAAACTTGTATCATAACCATACATGTCATAAAATATCTGCACTTAGTTTATTTCATAACTGCATTGTGTTTTCTACTAAGGTCTTAATATTGTGAGTTCAGTTAAATCAGACCAAGATGTGATGTAGATTTGGTGCTTTGATTTCTGTGGTGTATGTCGTCCAAGATGTGTGTGTGTGTGATTTCGTATCTATTAATGCTTCAAAAAACGCTCCTTGTTTCAAGCATGTATGCTTAAGGCATATTAAAGCACCGCTAGAAGTACAAACGCTGTTTGTCATATCGATATCAGGAAAAAAAGAAACAAGGAATGTACTTCTAAGCCACAAGGAGGAGTTAATAAGCAAATAACACTCTGAAACCAAAAGTATGAAAAATGACTCTCAACAAACGAATTTAGCTTTCAAGGGGAGAAAATCCGAATAGATCAAAATATTAACAGTTTTAAGGCATTAAATGTCTCAAACATATACGACAACAAGAACTACTTTCAGGAGTTTCTTGGGACACATGAAAACTCATTTCGGATTAAGTATGTTACAAATATTGTCAGATAACGAAAGTATAACAACTTCATGGAATGTTAAGAAATATTTACAAATTAAAGCTCAATTTTTGAGAGCATAATTTAAAATTTTGATGGAGATTCGTATGATACTGGCAATACTTCCCTCATATTCTAACTGACAAAGAGATTGAGTGAAGCCCCTTTAAAACTTTTCAACAGTCGGAAACTAGATGATTTATAGATTGGAGTGTTGAGCTAGAATAAGAGATAACATGTTCTATCATAGAATCTACTTAATATATCTAACTTACTTCTACAGGCACATGTGTTGGATTCCATGCACCCGATGTACTCGACACATCTGTTGTAACTACAGATCTTTCAGAGTAAGTAAAACCAGACGTGATCTGGCTAACAAGTCAACAGCTGGGACGATATGGAACCAAGATAAGCGAAATTCCTGATCTAAAAGGGTATATATCCTTCATTACCATCAAGTATCCATTATGTTCGTCAGAGCAGTTGACGCCCTGTGAGTCGCGAAATACTATTCACCAAACAAGGAAATGTATATTTCCCGAAATATGGCTTACTAATAACTAATATTATGAAATGATCGTTAAATAAAAGCTGGTTAACTCTTTATACGAGTTTAATATTCCAAGCAATATGCTAAAGTTCTTTCAGAATAGTTCTATCTTGTCATTTTTTTCTTAAATGTTCATTTTCATACATTTGGTTTGAGAGTGTATACGTAGTTGCTTATTTTGAAGGCCAAGATATATAAAAAAAAAAATTCTTGATTTCTTTTTCAGAGTAATCCTTGTGAAG
>CM063508.1:139089156-139106656 GCA_032207245.1 Pardosa pseudoannulata
TGGAGTTTGGGGGCTCAAGTTGAACTTCTTGTTATGAAATGAATAGTCGTTAGGGATAGGATTTGAACTATAAACACCAGTAACGTTAGCTCTCATGAAATAAAAAAAACTAAATCATAGATTTCCAAAAAAAAAGTCTCCAAGGAGAGAGAAAATGACTGAATTACTCCATCGCTTTACCACATAGGCTTGTGTAGAATAATGTTTCAAGCTTCAATATATCTTAGATGTTTCACCCACAAAAATTCATCCTAGTAGATCTCAATATACCAGTAGGTCTTAGTAAAAAAGATTTTCCAAAAAAGAATCTTTAATAATAGTCTAATGGATCGAGCACTGCTCTTACGTACTGGAGTTTGGGGGCTCAAGTTCAACTTCTTGTATTGAAGTGAGTAGTCGTGAGGGATAGGATATGAACTATAAACACCAGTAACCTTAGCTCTTATGAAATAAAAAAAAACTGCATCGGAGATTACCACAAAAAAAAATGTCACCAAGGATGGAGAGAAAATGAATGAATTACTCTATCGCTTTACCACATAGACTTTTGAAGAAAAATGTTTTAAGCGGCAATATATCTTAGATGTTTCACCCACCAAAAATTTACCCTAGTAGATCTCTATACACCAGTGGGTCTTACTAAAAAAGATTGTCCAAAAAAGATTCTTTAACAATAGTCTAATGTGTCGAGCACTGCTCTTTCGTACTGGAGTTTGGGGTTCAACTTCTTGTATTGATATTAGTAATCATTAGGAATGGGATTTGAAATAAAAATAGCAGTCCTTAGCTCTCATGAAATTAAAAAAATGCATCGTAAAGAAAGTCGTTTCCAAAAGAAGACTAAAATTCACCAAACATGGAGAGAAAATGACTGAATTACGATAACGGGCATAGGACATTTCGACCTCATGGGTACAGAAAATATTTATAATATTTCACAGCTCTGATTAACTTCATTTCATTTTCTTCGTTTTAAAATTTTAATACATCTCTAATCGTAAGAAGGAAAACTGGTGATGAACTCCTCCAAATTATTAGTGTATTAAGATGTTTTATACCTTAATTGACATATGTTGATTTAATGTAGACTAAGTATTCATTTTTAAATATTATTTCAAATGGTAAAAAAAAAGCTATTTTAATTGAAGAGAAAATTTATATCGGAGAAAATCATAAAAGAATTATTTTATTATTTTACAAAAACAAGCAATAAATATAGATATATATTAAAATAAATATTTTTAAAAAATATATAAAACTTGAAGAAAAATAAAGTTAATAAATTTATGATTAGTTAATCATAAAAAATAATCTGGCCCTTCCTCTGAATGATATTAATGATGTTCTATCCTTCATGTACCATAATACAAAAATGAGCAGTTGACAACTCTATAGAATCTATAATCACAAAATGACTCAAACATTTGTTACAAACAGAGAAAAAACAGTAAAAAAAATGGCAAAATTTAAATAAAAAGTGATTTACATGAATTTTTTTAAGATTATGAAAATTATTTTCTTTCGGTAATTTTAAATAACTCTATTTCTGTTGCTTAAAGTTTCAAAAGCTTAAAAATCTTCAATAGAAAGAGTAAAAACAATATTTTCAAGCTTATATATAATTTCTTAATTAGCAATATTTTCACAGATTTTAGCAATTTTAATACTTTTTATTATTTGTCTTTGATTTTAAAATTAGATATCGGGACATCTGTAGACCCTTTATTTAATCTAAATAAATTTATAGTTGATGTATTATGATTTGATTCTTTATATAAACAAAGAAAAAACTTTAAAATATGCAATTTAGGTTCATGACTAACACTTAATTTAAATGACAATAAGACAATTTCTTTAAGTTTAATTCAGATTCTTTTTCCAAATTTATATTGGCTAGAATATGAATTCAACAGATTTTAATTTCAGTTATTACCTCTTTTCTTTATCTTTTTTAAAAAAGAAAAAATTAAATCGATGTTTTGTTTTGCTTTTCAAGTTTTCCTGGTCGTTGTCTAATTAATTAGATATCATAGTCCTTTATATTACTTTTTGCTTCATTAAAACTGTCTAATCGTCAAATTAAAAAAAAACATTTTTAATTAAATCTCATGAATTTGATTATTTTGAAGTGATGAAATAAATTACACATTTTATTAAAATATGTGGAAAACTAAAAACATAGTCTTTCAGTGAACGTATTACGTGTGAAAATTTTTCAAAACACTCGAACAAAATCCTTGGAAATGTTTGACTACTTTGATTTCCGAGAAGTTAAAGGCCACAGAGCTAAAATAATTAGCCTATTCTAAAGGACAGAACCACACTTAAGAAATCTTTTGGTGGCAATTTTTTCAATGGAAATTGAAGAGTATAAAATTGGATTTTGTGTTTATGTTGGAAATTTTAATTATAAGTGAAAGTTATTTCAAGATAAAAATATAAATTTATTTTTATTATTTACTTTCTTAATAAATTTTAGTTCTTATATTTCATCATTGGACCTTGAGATAGTAGAAAAACAATGACAAAACTTATAAGTGAATGACATCGTACGCATTGTTAAAAATTTATCTGATATGCAAACCAATTTTGATGTTCCACTGTTTATACATTAGCAGTCCAGGTAATGTAATACAGATCAGAATATTAGTACTTTATTAATATAAGTAGTTAACATTCTAGGTGTACAAGATTCCAACAGGTATAAGTTGAAAATTTACTTCAACTCTATCTAATGGCTTTATCTTTATTACCAGATACTGACACAAAATCTTTACTTCCTTGTATACCTCTGGTGTCCGTAAACAAAGAAAAAGTGTAAATGTACACCAATTAATTCTGCAAAATTATAGAAAAATCACAATTTTATGAAAAATTCTACATTTAGCCTTTAAAATAATTTTTCCTCTTGAAATTGCCGAACGCTGGTTAGGGCACTGATCGTCGGTACCGGATTTCATGGGTTTGAATCTCACTATTGTATGGATGTTCTTAGCGATTCAGAATCGGCTTTAAGCAGTAGGTCCCGGTCTCATTAGCCCTCGTGTGCAAAACAGCAGAGCGTAGCTCTCCAAACCGAACCAAAACCTCATGAAATTTTTTTATTAAGCTATTTTTAACATATTTCTGTCCCTGCAATAACATTGGGTGTTTTGTAATACTAAGAGATATTTATAGATTTTATAAAAAATAAAGATATCAACTTACATTATTGAGAAACATTAGACGTTTCTTTTTAAAAAATTAGAGCTAAACAGCATTTTCTATTTTAAAAGTTTTTTGCGTAAGTTATGGTAAGATGATAGCATTTATTTTTCGTATAATTTCATATTGATCATTTCATTAATTAAATATAAGTATTGATATACATATCTTTTAAAGTATATGAACATAACTTTTTTCAGAGTAGAAAAATGTTCTGTTTTCTATAAATGTTTAATGAATTGCTCCTTTATCTTTGTATCTGCTTTTTAGATTTACTTAAACTTTTATCAATGCGTTGAAAACAATTTCCATCATTGGTTGAAATTAATTTAAAACTACTTTAAATGATTTTTCCTTAGTGATTGAATATAAAAAGTTTTGCACCCATTTTAAGATACCTGGATCTTTTACAACATTGAAAGTATTGATTCTTCAATTTTTGTGAAAATAAAGGTATTTTACCAATTCCTCAAATTATACTATGCCACAAATTTTATAGAAGAGCAAATAAAGGTATTTTGCAGTTTGAATTGGTCCTGTTTTTAGTGACAAGATTTATTAACGATTTGGATGTAATAGAAAAGACATAGAGTATGCGCCCATATGAAACCATTTTCATTGATTACATTTTTTTTCCAATTCGTTAGTTATTTCAATTTTAGGAAATGGAAGCAATACTTCCTAATGCGTAATAGAGAAAAATAAATTATGGACTAATACGCATATGTTCCTATTCGAAAATCTGACACCACGTGACTTTCTTTACAACTATCATATATTTTTTTTATTTTGTATAATGAGTTACCATAATTATCATTTGCATATTCTCTTCAACATTTAAAGTATGATTCGTGTAAGACGGTAACCGTGGTGTGGGTTGCCCTCAAATATTACCAACTGACGACCTTCCGAAGCGTTAATAATTCGTTGTATTGAAACATCGTTTCAACTGTTTAAAAAACATTGTCTACACTTCATTTAAACACGACAGTTTATTTGTGGCACATTGCTGTAGATGAATAGCATATTCATTATATTGAAATAATCCGTTTTAACGTGCTTATTGCAATATAAAGAAGATTCAAACTTTATATTGAGGACTGGTATAACAACTATATGTTAATACAGTCCTGAATACAAAATTTAAAACTTTAATATCTGATTACTGTCAGTTATTCCCAGTTCGTTACATTTAAATTCCTCGTTATATATATATATATATATATATATATATATATATATATATATATATATATATATATATATATATATATATATATATATATATATATATATGGAATATTGCAGTTAAAGAGAAAGTGTTTGAACATTATAAACATATGATTAAAACTTGTCGAATCTGATTTAGGCATGCTCAAAATAAATATTTTGTTGAGGCACAGAATTATTTCATGAATTGAACATTGTTTATTTGTACAAGAAAGAAAAAAAGCAGTTATTAAAGTTTCTGTTATAGATCTTACATTGTTTCAATGTTTTTAAACTTCTCTAACTCGGTAAAATGTTTTATTTTTTAAAAAAGACGTGTTTTCTGAACCGTTAATAGACAACCTGAGAAAGAATGTAAGAAAATTAATGCTCCTGGATAATTCTTATGTCAACAAAAATTGATATTAAAAATCAAAATATAAAACGTAAAATAATATTTTTATTTTTGAAACAAAGATACGCATTATAAGGAAATAAACAACATGTTTTAAAATATTTGCCTCATTAACACCTCGCTTGAACTTAACAGGACAAAAATTTCATATTTTTAAATACATTCTCTCATTTTTAAGCACTTGTTTCCGTAACCCATTAAAGCCAAGCTTTATTGGTATTTGGATCAAACTTTTTTTATTTTCTAAGTCTTGTATAGGAGTTAAATTTTTTGGCAGATACATTGTCTGAAATCGTAATAAATAGCTTCACCTCTTACATAAATAAGGAACATGAAGCGTACATACATCATAAAAGCTAACTCTTGTATAAATTAATATTTGATTATTATATTGTCATGAAAATTCGAATGAACACACAGTTTAGCCTAACAGACGAATTTATTGAAGCAAAGTAGCACCTCGCAACTTTACAAGATCGAGAAGTTGCCCACAGATTGTCGGTATCAGCTTTTATACCAGAACAGAATATTCGAGAAATAACTATTTTACATAATAAAGAAATATCTAGAATGTTCAAGAACATAAGGCAACAATAAATAACATTTTAAAATTAAAAATCCATACTTTGGATCAACCGCCATGGCGTGCATCGAACCCACAAACTTGGGGTGTCAATCTTATGCTTCGACCAATCGGCCACTAAGCTCATTGACAAAGCTTCTTTATGCGGCAATATATTGCGACGTATAACTCACTCTTTTGGTAAAAAAATACACAATTGGTAATTAGGCGTACGCTTTATAACTCGCATATAAAATTGATAAATTCAATAATAAAGGAACGATAAACAGAAAAAAAATTAGATTTCTACTTTTACCTAAACGTTTTTTATTTGAAAGAAATAATATATTTTAAGAGTAGATTTTCATTATACGATAGCATAAAGAATTCGTCATATTCATATTCCTTTATATCTTTAGGCACATCAACGGATTCTCTTTCTGCTACCGAATAGTTTGTTATATTTCTATGACGGATTTTTATTTTTAGCAAACATAGGCCAAATTTATAAGAAATTTATTAAATCTTCATTAGGCTATTATTATTCATATTTTCTCATTTGAATCGACATTTTAAGACTATTCGAGCCTCTCGAATTTTTACCTATTATAAAACTTTACAGTGTTATGTATACATGTGAAACCCCCCCCCCCTCGAAAAATATCTTATCCCAACATATCACTGTTGATGTTTATTTCCTTCTTTCGATGTTTTAAATTCTAAAATATTACAGGTAAAGTTTACTACCTGTTCTTCTGTGTACGGGTGACGACAATTGACATATCATCTGCAGTCTTCTTCTTACACAATTTAATCTGCTTAAATTAAAAATACCAGTTTTTTATAAATAAAAAGGCCAGTTTAACTAAATTAAATGAAATTATATTAATACCACGCTATTAATAAAATGATATACTTGGCTTCAGATAAATAGACGCATAAAAAAAAGTTATGAGAGCTCACGCCATCCTTTTTTCCTTTCATCTTTCTCGAAGTCTGCTGTCTGCCCTAGGTACTAGGTGGAACCTAGGAACAGTGGTTGAATAGAACATTTGTTTTTTAAAAAAAAATAACATCCTACAGCTTAAAAGGACAGCTGATTAAGTATTAAAACAGGCTGTAATATTTATAATTGCACAAATGTTCTATTTGTTTCATCTAGTATTCATATAAAAATAAAGTTTAATATATTTATCAATCTGTATATGTCAAGATTTTATCCGTTATTCATGGAATAATTTTCACATGTTTTTTTCTCTGAACTGCCTTTAATAACATAAATGGAAGACATCCCTCAAAATATATTCAGGAGAAATAACTGGATATTATTGGAAGGATTACATCATACTAAAAACAAAATCTGTAGGTATACGAACTTAATTTCTTGAGCATTACAGGCAACTTTTCAAAAGTTAAAATATTCCATATTACCAAAAATTAACCAATATATGAATGAATAACATTACTTAAGGATGTCTGAAATATTAAAAATTTAATTTCATTCATATGAAAAATATTGTTATCGTAAACACATACGACGAAAAATTCATTCAAAACAGAATTTTACATTAAACCGGAAATACTTTTAAAATAAAAATGGAATATCTTACAATATCCTTTTAAAGTACTTTCTGCACAATATATATTAATTAACTGCCTAATTAGTTTACATCAACATATGTATAATTGATGTAGGAAAACAACTAGATATTGTCTTTCTCTGAAGTTGAATACAGTGTATTGACAAAATATTTGAATTGCTATATTTTTAAAATCAATTTTTTATTATTCTTCGCAGTCTTCGCAAACACAATTTCACACATATAGTGTTTATACAAGAAGTTTTATGATAAACATGGTAAAACAGTTTTTAACAGTCTGGCTGAAATTTAGGGAACAATAAAGTACTTGGAACATTTAGCACTCGCAATTTACAATAACAGAAAAATGTAAAATATAATCTGCTACAAATCATTATTAAACAAACCCACTACAGGCAACTCAATCTATGAAAATACCAATAGAGAAATAAAATTTATTAGATGAATAAAATTTATAAACTGAAATAAAATTTATTAGCTGAATAAAATTTATAGACTGAAATAAAATTTATTAGCTGAATAAAATTTATAAACTGAAATAAAATGTATTAGCTTAATAAAATTTACAAAATTAAATAAAATTTATTAGCTGAATAAAATTTACAAACTGAAATAAAATTTATTACCTAATAAAATTTATATACTGAAATAAAATGTATTACCTGTATAAAATTTAAAAAATGAAATAAAATTTATTAGCTAAATAAAATTTATAAACTAAAATAAAATTTATTAGCTGAACAAAATTTATAAACTGAAATAAAATTTATATGATGAAAAAATTTTATTAGCTGAATAAAATTTATAAACTGAAATAAAATTTATTACTTGAATAAAACTATCAAACAGAAATAAAATTTATTAGCTGAACAAAATTTATAAACTGAAATAAAATGTATTAGCTGAATAAAATTTATAAACTGAAATAAAATTTATTGGCTGAATAAAATTTATTAGCTGAATAAAATTTATAAACTGAAATAAAATTTATGAACTAAATAAAATTTATTAGGTGAATAAAATTTATAAACTGAAATAAAATTTATTCGCTGAATAAAATGTATAAATTTTAAGAATCAACACCAACACAAATTATGATAGTTTTATTATAAGTTTTATTACCATTATGCTAGTTTTATTATTATATTATTTGTGCAGCAAACAGTTACTTATAGCTTGAAATAGTTCAAAGATATACGTAGAAAGTATATCTTGAAATAACTTTTCACCCATTTTTGTCTGTTACTCAAACTGAGTTTTTTCAAATATACGGATAAATGTAATTATATTTAAACGTTGCCTAAGTTGAATATCTGATAAACGGATAGATTTTTAGATAAAATAGGGAAGATTAATGTAATTAATGCCTAATTTTTTAGATCTTCTTGAAATGGATACTTTTTAAATAAAAACCTTATAATTTTCTATACACACAGCAAAATTATTTTTATGTCATTGTATGATTCTTTCATATTTAACATACAATATATGATTGCAAAAGAAACATTAATCAATGTAAATAAACTACTGAAATAAAACTACTCAGTATATTATTTAAATATAAATATCTAGAATTAAATAGAATGTAACACATAATTTTTTTAGCAAATACACATCTGAAAATAACTACATTGTTATTTCATATAAATAGCAAAAATTATTAATTATCATACTTTCTTATGTAAAAATAAGGTGTGTTAATTAATATTTCAGTTTGAGCTTCCACACACACAATATGAGAATAAAAATTACAAAGAATGACAAAGAATAAAAATTACATCATCCCATTAATTACCTTAAAAAGTAAATGCGACGAACACGTTAAGCTTAAAAACATCTTAAACAGAAAAAGTATATCCATAAATTCTCAAGCTACTAAATGTTCTCAGATATTTTTTTTTTATTATCGAAATAGCAAGTTCCGTTTCAAAAAGCGAGATTCAAGTTCATTTACTTGAAAGTAGTTCTTTTCAATGGCGTTTTCTTGGATTATTTGAAGTGAAATTTTTCTTTTAAAATGTTGAGAATTTTCAGAGAAAAATTTCCAACGGAAACATCTTTAGATAACTATGATATATACTTATCTTCTTTTTTATCCCTGTCTTACTATTTTATACGGCAGCTGATGAGTGGATACTTAACTGTATCACATATTTTACATTATTTATTCAAAGTATTTTCTTCGAAACGGTTACCGAATTTTCGAAAAAAAAAGGTTTATAGTTTGAAGATTACGCATCGTGCGTGAATAGTGGTTGATATATCTTGTCAGTGTTTCTTTAGAATATTAGATTTATAAAATATTGAATGAGAGTGGAAGGAAAAAATATCTTTATATTTTTGAGGTGAATTTAGACAGCGAAATTTATATCATGCTTTGTGGCGTTTACTGATTATAATTATTTTTGGAGACAAAATGGATTTTTTCGTAAACCAAGATCATATTTTTGTTTTTCCTATTCCTGAAATTAAATGGAAATTTGATATTTAGTAAAGAAAAATATTTTCTCGTATTTTTAACCTTGTCATCTTTCCCTCATTAACAAATGTTTGGTAAAACACTATAATCTAAAAATGACATCGAATTTATTAAAATAAACTTTAACAAAATCACTAAAGTCATAAATTCAAAGGGTCTTCAGTAATGTCTGTAGAATTGCACGGAAGGTTTTCCAGATTAACAATTGTTTGGTAAAACACTAAAGTCTAAAAATGACATCGTTTATTAAAATAAACTTTAACAGAATCACTAAAGTCATAAATTCAGAGGATCGTCAGTGATTGCATGGACATTTTTCCAGATTTTTTGCTTTTAGTGACGGTTTTTTCAGTCTGGGATAATGAGAGATAGACCTATTGTTTGAATGCTATTCACAATTGCTAAAAACACTTATTTTGACAGTATGGTTTAAGCATAAGGATTTCGCGTCTTACCAGTTTTGTTAGAAATCTTAAAATAATATTTTTCAATAAAACAGTTGGGTTCCATTAACCATCCAACTGAATGATAAAACCTGAATTTTATTATTTTTGTACATTCTTTTCTTAATAACTTCTTAAATTTTATTATTGCTTTTAATGTTGAAGGTGTTGATAATAGCTTCTCTACTTCCTTTTGGTATTAGGAGACTATAACTATCATAACGTTCCATTTACTTAATTTTAATTCTGTTCCATTTAGTTCAGTTTAATTCTATAAGCTTCCTTTAAAATTCCCTGTTTGTAACTTTCCTGCCACACTCCCAATTATCACGTTGGTGAGTCGAAAAAACTATTTTTTTATCGCATAAGCCGCTCTGGATATTCAATCAGATGACATTACACATACCAGGAGCGTTACTTAACGTTCTCCTTGGCGAGAGCTGCATTGCAATAGTTTTATAAATTCGCCCTTTTCATGATATGACATATCCCCACTCCACACATTGGCATGTTTTAGTCCTGCGTTTGGCGGTTTTCCACCACTGGAATGTTGACGAGTTTTTCAGCCATCAGCGGTTGCCAGCCATTTTTCAGCCCAGCAGTCACAAGCTAGACTCTTCAGTTGGAGACTGAGACTGGCGGTTCTCATCCGGACAGACAGGATGGAGGAGAGGGAGAGACCTGTACCCGAAACGAGAAGAGGACCTCGGAGTTCCGTCCTCCATAATTGTCTTATTTTTTTTAGTTTCATTTTCGTTTTCTCCTTTCATTTTAATAATTTTTATCTTAAAAAAAACTCAAGCAATTGGCTTCTATTAATTCTTTTAATTTTATATTAATATCAATAAAATCCATTAATTGAGTAACTTCTCTCCTTTTTTAATGTATATTGTGTTTTTCTTTAAGATTTAAACTTAAACTGGCGAAAAGCCAAATTCAATTTATATATTAAATATCGGGTTAAGGACATAGCGCGTATTTCCACTATACATCACCCACTCAAATAATATACTTTTTTATTGTCCTTTCTATGGGTTTCTTTTCAGGTATAAACCTTTTTATGTTTTGCTCGTACTCGTACCCATTAGAAAACCCCAACTTTCTTCTACAAGAGTAATACTGCAGAGTTGGTGATTAGTTACAGTTATTTTTTTATTTCTATTCCCTATGTCTAAGTTAATTATTATTCTTTGATTGGTCACAAATAAAATGTATATCGATAGTATATAGAGATTAATTTATTATTGAGAAACAATAAAAGTGTCTACTGTCACAATTACATCACCAGTGGCTGCTGAAATTTTACTAACTCAAATGTAAAATCACTTTATAATTACTTTTTGTTGCCCCGTTTACTTTACAACAGGTGAAATTGCAATTGTTTAAAGAGAAATATTACATATTTATATATCATTCATGGGAAGTGGAAACCAATTTGTGTTACATGTAAGGGAAATTAGAAAAACCATACACATGAAACTCGTGTGATTATTCAGGAAATTGAATCTGTAATCTAGCGAATCGATTGTCCTTAGTAGAAAGCAGTATTTTAACAGTATGAGTTAGAGAAATTATGTAACTGAAATTTTAGAAATAAATAAGTTTTAGTGGTTTTAACAGCACTATGTTTTTTCTAAAAATATAGGAATAAGTTTCCAAAAGTTTGGTGATTTGAAATATCTACTAAACTATATTAAAATACTTTTAACTAGTTTTTTTATGTCGCAAAACATTAATTTTCTCACACCTGCTTGATAGTTTCAACTTTATTTTTTTTAATGTTTCAATTTTAAAATTCACTTTTCTTTTTTTTAAATCTTAGGTGGTAAATAGCCTTCCCTAAGGATTAGGCTTTGAAATATTTACTATAAAACAGTTCACTCAGTAACAGTAAAACAAGCAAAAAAAGAGATAAAATAATTAGCGTCATTCTTTAAAAATGTCCAATGTAAAGTAAATTGAAACAAATTCCTGGAAGAAGTTAGTATTATGCTAAACGTTAATAGTGTTACAGTGAGAGCAAAAGGTTAAAGCTAGTGAAAAAAAATTAAAAAGCTAACCAAATTTGAAACGAAGCCCTGTATTTAGTGATGCTAATTGGGTTTCAAAATAATATTAAGAACATGTTACTTTTAGACAATTAAACTTGGACGAGAAAGGAGGTCCCCAATCATGTGTTCGTTCCGTATGCGATATGAAACTGACGCTTAACGGTTCAGATATTAGGATTTGTATTACTATGTACTGAAGATCAAACAACTTTAACAACCCTTTGCATTTAAAAATAACAAAAGATAGGAAGATAAATTTGCAACAAAATGATAGCTATGTAGCAAAGTTACCCAACAAAATGGTAACTGTGTAGTCTTCCTGAGAAATTACTTATTGAGAGTTAAGTTATTGAAAGTTGAGCTTTAAAACAACATTTAGATTTAACAATTTCATAAATTTATTTACAGTACAAAATATAGGCTTGACCATTTAGCTGGAGCTAGTAATTAGTACACAATTTTCAATCATCCAGGAGATTATTTTCTGTGTCTTACTGCCCACGGATTTGTTTGTATGTAATAGTTGAAATCGCTTCGATACCGCTCCTGTTGTAGGCTTTTTAATATGAAAATCCTTTGTGAGATTACAACAGAAAAGGTAGTGCAGAAATTTTCCTTCCTATCCAAAGATGCGATTTGGAAACTAAGTCATCAAATGAAATCGAGAGAGATATTAAGAGAAAGGTCCATGCCCCGGTAGGAGAGCATTTATATGTGATGATTTAAACAAGCGGGTTGAGTCAACCTTTTTAAGAAAACGATTTATTATACATATATATGTATATATGTATATGTATATATGTATATATGTATATGTATATATGTATATATATATGTATATATATATTTATATATATGTATATATATATGTATGTATGTATGTATGTATGTATCTATATTATAATAAATTATAAAATATATATGTTACATTTATGCTTAGAAATATATATAGATATTATATATATATTATATATAAAATATAGATATATGTCTTATTAAATATTTTATACAAATAAATGTAGAAATATAATTAAACAATATATTTGTATATATATATTTTATATGTATTAAAAAATATGTCTTTTCCTTTTTATTTGTACAAAAAATATTATTTAAACAGAGATATAATTATGTATTCTTGTAACAATTTTATTTAACAAAATATAGGAGAAATATATTAAAAATATATGTCAGAATCCTTGCCAAACCAAAATTGATTAGAAGTCTGAAATTTATATATAAATTGCTATGAATGTGTATTTACGATTTCTCACAGGAAGAGGTAAAAATTGAAAATGTAACTTATTGTTTCAACAATGTTAAGACATGGAAGACATATTTAAATTTATATATAAAAAAAATTCTTTATTGTAATTTCTGTATAGTTATATTTAGATTTTTGCTTTGTAATTTGTAATATATATATGTTATATAGTTCTCTTAGTTGTGTTGTTTGTCTTATGTATAAATTCTTATGTCTACTTTTGAATGTTCTTTTTTATGTATAGTTATATATATATCGTTATATATATCGTATAATATTATAACTATTTTTATATATAATCGCTTAATTCTTGTATTATATATATATGTATATATATATATATATATGTATATATGTATATGTATATATATGTAATATTTATGTGTGTATATATATATATATATATATATTTGTATATATATTATTATATATATATATATATATTATATATATATTTATATATATATATATATATTTATATATATATATATATATATATATATATATATATTTATATATATTATATATTTTTATATATATATATATATATATATGTATATATATATATATATATATATATATATATAATATATTTTAAGGTCTTTCATCCCATTTTAGTCTTTTATATGTAGTATAGAGTAGCCTTATATAAGTTCACATTTAAGATCCAGTTAAAAATTAAATTTTTAAAAGAAATTTGAGATGTATGGCTCCTTGTCCTCTGACGGGAATATGATACATGTTTACACTTAAAGCTCTAATAATAACGGCTTTATTTTCAAATGATCATAAAATAAAAAGTCTATTGAATTCAAAAGGAAATTCGTCCTGTATTTACGATCTAAATTTAATAAAATTATTTAATTTTGTCATTTCAAGTAGCAAATATATTTAAGAAAGTATGAAACCAAACAATAAATTAAAAAGTTTTAATTGTCTTACTGGCAAGATATAACTCATGTTAGAAACCATATTTTATATTAAGTTAAATAAATATCTCTTTTATTCTTTAAGTCAAAATTTTGAAAGAAAATTAACATTTAAAATTAAATAAAAAAATATAAAAATTGAAGAGAAATTGAAAGTTAAAATAATGCTATAAATTTTTAGGCCATGCTATAAATTAAAACGTATATTGACAGAACTAAAGTTACTAAAGAGTAAAAAATGTGAGGAAATCGGCTATTATTTCATATAAAAGGTTAGTTTCTAATTTAGAAATTTTAAAATTATTAATGATGAAATATGCATTAAAGGAAATTATTACTTGTTTAAGTTTTTGTATAATTTAAGGGTTTTTTAAATATATTTCTTTATATAACACAAGTAAATATTTTGATAATGTTTGGACCTTAATCTACGAAAAATAGTGTTCTAAAAATAACAAAACATTCTATTTTATATTCAATGAAAATTCGACAGCTATAAAAAAGAATATTCCTCTTAAAATATACTTTGTCCTCTTAAGATTAATATAATTTAAATATAATTTTTTTAAACAGAGTAATCATAGATACTGCATAATTATCGATAAAAATATATTAGCTCAATAAATGCATATAAGTAAATAAAGTCAGATTTAAAGTTTTTATAATTTTTTTATTGTATTTGATAAATTAATAGGAATTTTTTTAGCATACTTTACATTCAGGAAATGTTACAAGATTATGTTACGGGATAATTTTAGCCTAATGTGTCGAGATACTCATATAATCATATTTTCAAGTTTTTTTTTAAACCAAGAAAAAATTTATATCCTTCATAGGAGTAACTTTTTAATTCCACTTCTATTTCGAAAACCTTTTTATGCTTCTATTAAAGGCATTGAAACTTTTCTTTAGCTGCTATAGAATATTTACTTGATTATTTGCTTCTAAAAGTTTAAGTATTACATTAAGATAAAAAATAATGTTCTCGTATGAAATATTTATCCTCAATATTTCTTTCTTTGCAATGTTTGTTTTAAACCAAAAACATCTTCATAGTACTAATCTTTATCTTCAAAAGCTTTGTTGCTTTTTATAGTCTCAAAAAGTTTTTTTTTATGTTTTTAGTATAATGTATTTGAGTAAACATTTCTCATCTTTTTTAAAAAATATAAACGAACATTTTTATTCATTAAACACAAAAATAGAAAAAATGCATATATGCTAACAAGCCTTAGGTTCAAACATATGATGATAAGAAAAGTTTCTTATATTTTTAAATTTTTGTGTGTACTTAATTTTATGCTTGTAATTTTTAATTTGAATATGATTTTAAAAACAGGTGTTTGGAATGTTGACAAGTACACTGGTGTGCAAAACTTAAACAACAGGTGGGTTTTTTTGCCATAACTCCACGAGAAGTCATCTGAGAGACATGCAATTTAGAAATGAGATACAGTATTATGTACGTAAATGATGACGAAAGCATCGGCGCTGAAAGTGGAATAAAATGCATACGGTATGGAATCAAACAAAAACAAGCTTTATTGAATTAATAGGATCGTGACTCATGATTGTCTATCCAAGAAGAAGAACAACAAGCAGATATTCCATAATATGGAATATGCCCTCCCTGAACTGCAATCGTTGCTTCGCACCGTCTTCGCATACTCATAACTAACTGGTCCAACATTTCTTGCGGTAGGAGTGCCCATTCCTCAGTCAGCATCTGTCTCACTTCTTGGGTGTTCTCCGGAGGATGTAAGCGTGCTGCAATGCGTCACCCCAAAGCATCCCACACATGTTCCAAGGGATTTAGAACAGGTTAGTACGCGGGATAATCCATTCGAGTGATATCTTTACTTACTGCCTTGCTAACTTAATTTTAAAAATCTCCGAAAATGGTTGCTATAAGTAATTTGAAATACTAATGATTCGCCTGATACTTGACAATTCATGTATTTCTTTTTAACACTAAAACGCAATTTCGGCCGAACGATGGCCGAGTTGTAGAACGATGCTTTTCAGTACCGGAGTTCACGATTAACCCCCCATGTTGCAAAACAGTAGATCATAGCTTTCCAAACGCAGTGTCATGTTGGACGCGTTTTGCTGTTTAAGTAATAAATTGGTAAATCTGAAAAAAATTAATGTGAAATACTCGTTTACTGAATATGTATGCATTACTTGAATTTCCTGGTTTTAAAATAATAATTCAAAAGTAGTGTTGGTAGCATAACAACACTAACAACCTCCGACAGAAACAGGATCTTGTTTAAAACCTTATGTATTTCTTTTTATCCTAAAACGCAATTTCGGCTGAACGGTGGCCGAGTGTTAGAACGCTGCTTTTCAGTACCGGAGATCATGATTAACCATCATGTTGCAAAACAGCAGATCATAGCTTTCCAAAACGCAGTGTCATGTTGGAGGAATTTTGCTGTTTAAATAATAAATCGGTAAATCTGATAAAAAATGTGAAATACTCGTTTAATAAAAATGTATGCATTACTTTAATTTCCTGGGTTTAAATAACAATTTAAAAGTAGTGTTGGCAACGTAACAACAGTAACAACGTCTGATAGAAACAGGTTAATGTTCTAAACACCGGAAGTAAATAAAGGCACGTGATAAATGTCGACTCCAATAACGCACTGGTTCCTATTCTGCAGCATGGCTAACGGGTATAGTAATATATATTACCACTTTATTACCGTAAGCTACGGTTCTAGCTTACATAGTACCTCTACTTTTCTACACGTTGCAGGTTCCTTTCAAGATATATTTTTTATTAGATAAAGAATATATGAAATACAAATATAAGTAAAGGATCATATTTTAAAAATTTTGTATTCAATTTAATAAAAAAAAATCGTTTGATGGTAGAGTAAACAAAATCGAAAATTCCTTCGAATGCTTTATAAACAGAACTCTTTTTTGAAAACTACAAATATCAAATAAAATACCTTCAGGTAATAAAAGAGAGTATTGCAACATTTTATACTTTTCAGTTAAAACTAACATTTTCGAAAAACGATTACAGAAATCTAAACCGTTGATATAAGAATATACCAACCAATATTTCTACAGCCTAATTATATTGTAATTATATTGTAAATTTATTTTTAAATATTGTTTTTGGGTTGGAATCAGAAAACACATCTTGAATAAAATTCCTTATAACGATAAAAATAACTTATTTCAATCCGATTCAACAAAGCCTTAAAAAACATAATTTTACAATTACAATTGTACAAAAATTAAGAAAATATCAAAATTTATGGCTTACAAATATTTTAAAATATTTCTCTTTTACATTTTACGTTATAATATTTCACTTTTAATT
>CM063508.1:139111656-139121656 GCA_032207245.1 Pardosa pseudoannulata
TTGCAATAATATATACGGTGTATAATTATCTGTCGAATAATTGGGAAATATAGCTTTACTAATTTATTTTATTTTAAATTTGCATTAAATTAAGTTGAAATTTCCTTGAAAGGGAAATTAAGCCTTTTTTTTTTTTACCAAAACCTAATTTTTAAATAAAATTTTAAACCATGAGATGACGTTTCTAAAATTTTCAAGTACCTTTATAATATAAAAATGAGAATAATGTTTAGAATTACAAATGAAAATCTTTTATATATGGAATAAAATATTATTTTATTTTAAAAAGCTTTCTAGGGTAATGAATTATGCAACTAACTAATGTACAAATTGTATGAACCAAGTTTCGTTTTCTTTCAGTCACTTCAACTTCTATATCAAATAGCTTATTTAATTAGAAAATCAGATATGTATTTTTAAATGAACAATATAATTTAATTAATATTTAAATATTTCTTTAAACGTAATTAAAGAGTGTTTTAATTTTTGTAATTCTTGAAATGATTGGAGGTATACATTGGAAAATTTTATTTTTATCAATGTGTTTGTGCTACTTATCATATAGCATATTTTAAATATATTTTTGACTTTAATAATAAGGTTATTTGTGCAGTCAATTGGATTATCTGATGGTTATATGAAAAAATCAAATGTAATTAAATTTGTTTTGTTTCCTGTCCGTGAATATAAGAATTATTTTATGTAAAATGTGTTTCAAGAAGAATATTTTCTTTTGCCCAGAGGAAAATAAATGTAATTAAATTCTTGTGAAGAGTCTGGAATGACTTTTAACATATATGAATTAAATTTTTAAATATACATTATACATTAACGAATCTTATGAAAGTGTCAAATATTTATAACTAATTATAAGAGTGGTTTTAAAAGCTTGTATTGCTTAATTTTATTCTTAATTCTCCTTATTTAATGAACTTTAGTTTAAAGTATTTTTATATAATCTTAATTTAATACACAGGTTTGTGCTAGCGTAACTGGTTAAAATATCTACAAGGACGTGCTTAGTCAGATGTTTGTCCCAGACAAAAATTAAAACATATATTATTACACGTTTACACGTTAAGACTGAATGTAAGAAATACGATCCTCTGCAGCTCAGTCGGCAAAGGCAACTAACTCAAAATTGAGAGGTTCCGGGTTCAGAACTAGAGCCGATCTAAGTTTCGCCGTGTTTTTTAAAGATGACTGGGGCAAGTAAAATATATTTGTGGGCACAATATCCTCTAAGGTCTCAATGAATACCTGTGGGAAGTGGATATTCTACTTGGTACCTGCTTTAATTACGAGAACTCACATGAGCAAAGTCATTTTATTTTACGTTAACAGTGTTCATCAAAAAACGAAAGGTGGACCCCTTTGCATTAATACGAGCAGCGTATAGGCCAATCGTGATTGGTTTGTCCAAGTAGCACAAGAAAATATAACAACAACAGAAACTATATATATTGGCCAGTGAAACAATAACACCTGAAGACATATAATATATATATATATATATTATATATATATAAAAATATATTATATATTTATATATATAGATATATATATATATATATATATATATATAATGCCGCATAAAGAAAATTAGCCAACGAGCTCAATGGCCAAATGGTCAAAGCACGCGATTCAGACCCGAAGATTATGGGTTCGATGCTTGCTATGGCGGTTGATCCAAAGTACGGATTTTTAATTTAAAAATGTTATTTATTGTTTTCTTATGTTCGTGAATATTCTAGATCTTTCTTTAATATGTAAATTAGTTATTTCTCGAATATTCTGTTCGGGTATAAAAGCTGATACCCACTAGTTGTAAGAAACTTCCCAATCTTGTAAAGTTTCGAGTTGCTACTTAGCTTTAATAAATTCTTCTGTTAAGTTAAACGGTGTGTTCATTCGAATCTTCGTGACAATATATATATATGTATATATATATATATATGTATATATATATGTATATATATATATTTATATATATATATATATGTATATATATATGTATATATATATATATATATATGTATATATTATATATATACATATATATATAATACATATATATATATATATATATACTACATATATAATATATACATATATATATATATATATTAATATATATACATACATATATATATATATATACATATATATAATACATATATATATATATACATAAATATATACATATATATATATTTATATATATATGTATATATATATATATATATATATATATAATATATATATATATATATATATATATATATATAATATATGTATGTATTTATATATATGGGGGTTTACATGTAATACATTTTTAGTAATTAAAATAAGAGTTCCACATTTCTGTAATAACTGTACACGTAAAAAAGTTACAGTGATATCTGAACCCGAATCCTTATTAGTATCAGAATCTGTGTAGTGTTATTTATTGGAAGATTTATTTACATAAGTATCCAATAATCTTATTACATACATATTTTGAAGGGTGCATGCGTAAAATCTAATTAAACAGTTCTTTGTAAGGAATAACTTGAAACTTCCTATTTTCATTATTCTACCGTAAAATGCATATTGGATTTCGAAATGCATAATTAAGTCAAGAAATATTTTACATACTTACACGTGTGTTTGGACTTCTCAAATGACTAGTTTAATAACTCGAGAACTGGCTCACGAATTATTCACAATTGCAGTTATTCAGAAAAGTTATTTGATAATCGGAAGCAACGTGATTTGTTTCACTTTCAAAGCATCTCATGTAATTAATATTGCGTTTTAAATTACGAATTTGAAACAGAATTAAATTATATTTTCGTTCACATATACATCTGAACCATTTCTGCCATCTGGAATACATAGAACAGTAATTGTTTTATATAACTGAATTATAAAACATTATTCATGTGTTTGATTTTTATGATTTATAAGATTTGAAAAACATGTCAATGAAGATAAGTTCCTGTAAGAAATTACCATGATAAGGAAATAGAAGAAGTTGAGAACTTTATATTGCCGCATAAAGTAACTTAGCCAACTAGCTAAGTGGCCGAATGGTCAAAGCACGCGATCCAATCCCGGAGATTGTGGGTTCGATGCTTGACATGGCAGTTTATCCAAAGTACGGATTTTTAATTTAAAAATATTGTTTATTGTTTCCTTACGTTCTTAATTATTCTAGATCTTTCTTTAATATGTAAATTAGTTATTTCTCGAATGTTCTGTTCGGGTATAAAAGCTGATACCCACTAGTTGTAGGCAACTTCTCGGTCTTGTAAAGTTGCGAGTTGCTGCTTAGCTTCAATAAATTCTTCTGTTACGTTAAACGGTGTGTTCATTCGAATCTTCGTGACAAATTTGGTGGAGGCGCCGGGTAACGATTTCGCCATTGTGGATAATTCTGACAGTGTTCGCAGTAGTCTCCGTTTAAGAGGATTACCTCCGGAATTTGGCCTTTACATCCCAGAAAAAAGAAAGAAGCAGATAATGCCCGAAGATACAAAGCCTGTCTTGGTAACTCCTACCTACTCGCCAGTAAGGAACCCCTCAACCTTCCGTGGGGAGCCTGGAGACGACCCTCGGAAATGGCTTGCGGAATACGATCGGGTGGCCAAGTTCAACAATTGGGATGAAATGATGTGTCTCGCAAATGTCTATTTTTTCCTAGACGGTACGGCCAAGCAATGGTACCTAAATAATGAAGATATCTTGGACTCCTGGGACGCATTCAAAAAGGGTTTAAATGAACTTTTGGGCGATCGCCACAGATACACTAAAAAGGCCGAAGAGCAACTGAAATGTAGGGCTCAAAGGGCCGGAGAGAGTACGCAGTCCTACATTCAGAGTGTATTAGGGATTTGTCAAGAAGTCAATCCTTCAATGTCCGACGACGAGAAAGTGTCTCACTTAATGAAAGGCGTTGCCGAAGATATGTACCAAGTGCTCCTAATGAAAGATGTGAAGACTACGGCTGACTTCATCAAGTGGTGTAACTACATTGAAGACATGAGGCAAAAAAGAATTGGCCGAAAATTTGAGCGACTACCAAACGTCGTACCAGTTGCAGCCATGGAGGACGAGACCGATTTAGTATCTCTTATCCGTAGAATTGTACGCGAAGAGATTAATCGAGTAGTAAATCAAGTAGACGAGTTGCCGGACCCCTATTCCCAGCCGCTACAGACCGTCATCCAAGACGAAGTCGAAAAAGCTTTGGCACCAGTGGTCGCAAAGTCTGCAGACGCCCAACGACGTCCCACGTATGCAGCCGCTGTAACGAGGAAAGCCAGAAGTCCTGTCCAGAGATCAGTACTCCAGCCCAGGAAAACGGACCTATGGAGAACGACCGACAACAGGCCAGTGTGTTTCCACTGTGGACGCCCTGGACACGTCGTACGCTATTGCCGTGAGAGGAAGGCCGTTTTTGACAATTATCGAGCCCGCCGACAGAACTTCGATGACATCGAAGATGAGTTTCGCCGACGAAGCTTCGAACGCCGTTCGTTTCCTAGTCCTACTAGAGGCCGATCACCAACCCGTCGTTCCCGATCACCGTCACCATATCGTCGATCAGGTCAATCTCCAAGCCGTAGAAACGAGGAAAACTAAGCACAGCGACCTTTCGAGGAGGTGAGGCCGCATGTAATGAAAATCCTCCATCGGCCGCAAGGATGACGGGTAACCACCTCGACGTTTTAGTAGATAATCAACCGATCCGTGCTCTAGTAGATTCTGGAGCCTCCTTTTCTGTCGTCTCCGATAAGTTTCGTCGATACTTAAAGAAAGTTATGTTCGCTGACGTCAAGAACACTATGCTGAAAGTCGCAAATGGCAATTTTGTTAGGCCACTAGGAAAATGTGTTCTGCGTGTCGTGATAAATAGACGAGAGCTGCCTGTTGAATTCATCGTCCTACAGCATTGTAGTCACGACGTAATCCTCGGCTGGGACTTTTTGGAAGCTTCTCAAGCTGTGATAGACTGTGGCAGAAGTGAACTGTTGTTAGAAGATACTGGCCAAGAAACCAAAGCACTAGACGCTTGGAAGGTGTATGCCACGAAGGACTACAGGCTTAAGCCACGCTCAATGACGAGAATAGCAGTATCAGGACTAGATGTCGGAAGAAACATAAGCGTAATTGTGGACGGCAATAGACACTTGCTGCTCGAAAGAAACCTTGCCATACCATCTATGGTATCCTTATACCATAATGGACGAAGTGAAATTTGGATTGCCAACATGCAAGTTAAAGATCAAGTCATTCCTAAAGGAATGTACGTAGGCGAAGCTGAGCTATTGGATGAAGGACATATATGCGAGATTGCGGAAACAACAGAAAGTACTAGTACTCTACAGTACCCGACGAATTCCAATATAGATTATACCAAGATGATATCCCCTGAGTTGAGCAGCGAAAGAAAACGCAAATTAGTCGAGCTTCTACAAGCCTTTCCGGGAATCTTTACAAAAGCTAACAGGTCGACAGCCGCAAAGACAAATGTGAAACACAGGATCAATACGGGTGACCATGCTCCAATCTACCAAAGGGCTTACCGAGTTTCACCGACTGAAAGAAGCATAATTAGAGAAGAGGTTCAGAAAATGCTTGACCAAGGTATTGTCCAGCCATCTGAGAGTCCATGGTCATCTCCTGTGGTACTGATAAGAAAAAAAGATGGTAGCTGGCGTTTTTGCGTGGACTATCGCAAATTGAATAGAATAACGAAGAAGGATGTTTATCCTCTGCCCCGTATTGACGATACTCTAGACTGTTTAAAAGGCGCCAAGTTCTTTTCTTCCATGGATCTCCGATCTGGTTACTGGCAGATAGAAGTGGATGAAGCGGATCGTGAAAAGACTGCCTTTATTACTCCAGAAGGGTTATACGAATTTAAAGTCATGCCGTTTGGACTTTGCAATGCACCTGCAACTTTTGAAAGAATGATGGATAATTTGCTACGCCATCTTAAATGGACTATGTGCCTATGTTACTTGGACGACATAGTAGTTTTCTCAGAAAGTTACGAAGACCACCTTATCCGATTAAGGACAGTTCTGAAATGCATTCAAGAAGCTGGACTCATACTTAACTCCAAGAAGTGCCTTTTTGCTGCTCAAGAAGTAAAAATCCTAGGCCATCTCGTATCAAGTAGCGGTGTCCGTCCAGATCCTGACAAAGTGAAAGCCGTGACCAATTTCCCTACTCCACAGAACTTACATGACGTACGAAGCTTTCTTGGGCTTTGCTCCTACTTCAGAAGGTTCATTAAAGGCTTTTGCTATCTTGCCGAGCCCCTTCAGGTGCTGCTGAAAGGCGATGCGAAATTTCATTGGGGTTCTAAAGAGGTAGAGGCTTTTGACAACCTGAAGAAAGCGCTTACATCTGATCCAGTATTGGGGATATTCGACGAAAGATGTCCTACAGAAATTCATACAGACGCCAGCGGATATGGTATTGGAGCAGTTCTGATTCAAATTCAGAATGAAGTCGAGAAGGTCATAGCCTACGCCTCTAGGACCCTGACAAAGGCCGAAAAAAATTATTCTACTACAGAACGGGAATGCCTTGCTGTCGTATGGGCTATCAATAAATTCCGGCCATACCTGTTTGGAAGACATTTTACGGTTGTAACAGATCACCATTCATTGTGCTGGCTTATGAATCTCAAGGATCCCTCAGGCCGACTGGCAAGGTGGGCTCTTCGACTCCAAGAACATAATTTTTCAGTAAAATACAAATCGGGTAGGAAGCATAACGATGCCGACGCTCTCTCGAGGAATCCAGTAGACGAAGAGACTGAGACGCAAGATCAATTTTTAGCAGTAACTACTAGTATAGACCTCGCTGTCGAGCAGAAGAAAGACCCAGACATAGCAAAAATGATCCTTCCGAAGATCGGATCATCCACCGAAAGGCAATTTGAGTTAATTGATGGAGTCCTATGCAGAAAGAATTTTGATCCAGCTGGAAAGACATGGTTGCCCATCATTCCCAAACATCTACGTGCAGACATACTTAAACATTTTCACGACGCGCCTACCGCAGGGCATCTGGGCTTTGCGAAAACGTACGACAGGATCCGGAAAAGATTTTATTGGCCGGGAATGTACCGAAATGTTGTTAGATATGTCATGCACTGCCGAGATTGCCAAAGGAAAAAATCAGTTACACAACTACCACCTGGACGCCTGGTTTCTATCCCTCCTGCTGTCGCACCATTTCATCGAATTGGGATAGATCTGCTTGGGAGATTTCCTAAATCTGCCCATGGTAATAAGTGGATCGCAGTATGCACCGATTATTGTACCCGCTATGCAATAACTAAAGCTTTACCAACTGCTGAAGCCGAAGAAGTAGCCAAGTTCCTGCTCGAAGAGATTCTTCTAAAACATGGGGCTCCTCGAGTCATTATTACAGATCGTGGTGCCGTTTTTCAATCCAGACTTGTTTCCGCTCTCGTCGAATTGTGTAATATCGATCATCGCATGACGACGGCCTATCATCCCCAGACAAATGGTTTGACGGAGCGCCTTAACAAAACTCTAGCCGATATGCTGTCCATGTATGTTAACACCGAACAAAAAAACTGGGACGAAATTCTACCATTTGTGACGTTCGCCTATAACACTGCTAAGCAGGAGACAACAGGATTCACACCGTTCTACCTAGTTCATGGACGTGAAGCCGAAACGACTCTGGACACGATGTTTCCATTCTGCCCTGATGATGCAACTAACGATTACATAGCCAAGACTATTTCCAGAGCAGAAGAGTCGAGACAGTTGGCTCGAACGCATACTCTGAGAGCGCAAGATAAAGACCGTCGACGTTATGACTCTAAGCACCGAGTGGTGTCCTATAGTCCTGGAGACCTCGTATGGGTTTATACCCCGGTCCGAAAGGTCGGTCTTTCAGAGAAGCTCTTAAGGAGGTATTTCGGTCCCTATCAAGTGTTACGCCGTCTATCCGACGTTACCTATGAAGTGCAAGATTTCGATCCTTCCTCCCGAAAAAGAAAACCAAAAGACGTTGTCCATGTTTTACGTATGAAGCCGTACCATGATCCGACGAAGCAGACCGAAAGTGAAGATGGACGTAATCCATATGTCGTCCTTCCGGAAGAGAGGTCAAAAGAAATTTACAAGGGACCTGTGACACGCTCCAGATCTAAATAGCAGCGAGACGCTGTCTTTTTGAGATGGGAGCAATGCCGCATAAAGTAACTTAGCCAACTAGCTAAGTGGCCGAATGGTCAAAGCACGCGATCCAGACCCGGAGATTGTGGGTTCGATGCTTGACATGGCAGTTTATCCAAAGTACGGATTTTTAATTTAAAAATATTGTTTATTGTTTCCTTACGTTCTTAATTATTCTAGATCTTTCTTTAATATGTAAATTAGTTATTTCTCGAATGTTCTGTTCGGGTATAAAAGCTGATACCCACTAGTTGTAGGCAACTTCTCGGTCTTGTAAAGTTGCGAGTTGCTGCTTAGCTTCAATAAATTCTTCTGTTACGTTAAACGGTGTGTTCATTCGAATCTTCGTGACAATATATCAAGGAACGTACATTTTTGATAAAGAAGTTATAGATAATAATATAAAATCAAAAATTAATAATTCACAATATGCATTTAATTCTCTATATACAGTATAGAGATCGAAAGATATACACATAAAACTCAATCTAAAAAAAAGATGAATCTAAGTTCCTTTAAGATTCTACCATGATAGGGAAATAGAAGAAGTTGAGAACTTATATATTAAGGAACGTACATTTCTGATAAAGAAGGTATAGTTAATAATATAAAATCAAAAATTAATAAAGCACAATAGGTATTTAATTCTCTATATAAAGTATAGAGATCGAGAAGTATACACATAAAACTCAATCTAAAAAATGATGGATCTATTGTTCAACATATTCCTAATATAATAGTTTTACTCATAAATATATTCCATAAATTCGAAGCTTCCTTGGATAGTGAAATATTTTTTATAATTTCTTATATTAAGGTATTAATTTTTTTAAGATAATAATTTAATCATTAATAAGTGAAACAATATTTTATTGGTAATTTTTAACAAGCGTTACTTTTATCTCAAAGATGTATTTATATTAAAGACGCTTAAAATATTAGTTGAGAAAAGTTTAATTAAAAACATATTTAAAAAATTCTCTTAGCTCCTTCAGTTAGCTTGTATGATAAAAAAGGAGTTCGGTG
This sequence comes from Pardosa pseudoannulata, assembly GCA_032207245.1. Classification (NCBI taxonomy): domain Eukaryota; kingdom Metazoa; phylum Arthropoda; class Arachnida; order Araneae; family Lycosidae; genus Pardosa; species Pardosa pseudoannulata. The sequence goes on from CM063508.1 coordinate 139,120,896, forward strand.
ATAAGTGGATATTTTAGTAAGGTTTTTTTTTCTTTCATATCCTGCTCGAAATAAGTAATTAATTGAAGTAAAACTATATCTTCCGGCAAAAAGCATTTTTCTCCAGTATGAAACAAAAACTGTTTATGAACGTTGAATAATTATGAATAATGATCTAAATATGCTAATAAAAGGAACTCTTTGATTGTCTTTATATTTTCTAAAAAAGTGAAGCCTAAAAATAAAACGATGGTAATTTTTTTGTGAATATTTAAAGTTAAAATATTTTTAGTTTTTATACAGTTCTTAGATTGTTAGTAAATTTTTCCGATTTCAAGATGATTAAAAGAGACTATAAATTAAAGCGCTACATAAAGAATTAAATGGATAAAAACTGAAAAACAATGTCTATATCTATATAAGGGAAACAGGACGAAAACTTGTCATGCGTGAGTAATTAAAAGCATTTTATCTCCCAACCAAATCTTGGTAGTTTTTTGCATTGAGTAAATTTATGCTGACTTCACTTTTATCAGGATAAATCGTGATCATAATTAAGTAATTCATTCGCACTGGCAAGGAAACAAGTGTTATAAAGTATACTATCACTTTAGTAGATTTTGATAAAAAAGTAAAGTACTTTGTTATGTGACACTTTATATCCAGTGAAGAGGTAAAGAAGGGTAAAAGCACGTCCGTTATTCTTTTCACATTGCAACAGGGTTGTTTTTACCTTCAATGACTAGTTTTTTTCCTAATTGAGACCATGCTTTTAGCTGTCA
>CM063508.1:139124156-139136656 GCA_032207245.1 Pardosa pseudoannulata
TTAGAAAAAATTTTTTGCCTTGATGAAATGAGTTAAAATCGTTTCAATGCTATATTCATTATAGTTTTATTTTGTGCATGAAAATTGGTTTATCTACATGTATTTGTTCCCTCCCTAATTCTCCAGCTCATCTTCTATGTTGCACGAGTGTTTTTCCATGTCAGATTAAGCAGGTTAGTGACTTGTCATAATTCCGTTTGTGATGCACACGTTGAAGCACAAAATGATTTTCCTTGTACTTTAAAATTTTTTTCATTAGGTGAGTAAGAGCATCTAGCAGCATAAAGAATACTCTTATAATTGTTTAGAAGTTTTCTGTAGTTATAGTGTACATTCAACAAGTACAGAAAAAATGCATTTATTTGGAAATTTATCGTTTTGCCTTCGTCATATTTAAGTAAATTGTCATAACAGTTAAGATATTATTTTAATGAGAATCCTATATATTTTAGATTCTAATTTTAAAAATGAAAACTTTTCCCGAAGAGAATAAAAATTCTAGTATCATCCTAGTATCAATCCTAGTATATTTAACAGTTAATATTTACTATTATTCTAAATAATCAGGTACGCACATAGAATAAACAGACTTAAAATTAATAAAGTAATTTTATGTTTGCATAGAAAATATTACAAGCTAAATAAAAATGCAAGCATCCACAAAGCGTTTTTTTAATGTACCGTTTGTATATTAGAGGCATGGAATAATTGTTTCATTTAATAAAGATACAAAGACTAAAAACGTATTCTACATTTACAAAACTTTATTACCTTCAAGGTAACATAATTTAAAACTTCAAATTCCTATTTAAGAAACTTTAAAAAAGCGAAGTAAAGATTCATGGCTGTTAGCATTCTTTATACGTGTAAAAGAGTATTTTTTTATTAATAGAATACCTTTAAAATCTTGGTAATAAACCATAACAACTATCCTAAGCATTTGCCGGAAATATACTTAGGAAAATATATTAGCTGAAATATATATTTTCCGGTACAAATTATTGAAAACAATCCATTTCTTTTATTAAAGAATAGATTTTGAACTGCATTAACATTAATTTTAACTAGCTTTTTTTTATAATTTTTCAAAGTGAATTGCCGATAGATTTTAAAGTTATATAACTGTTAAAAAGGTATATGGAATAATTTAGATATTTATAAAATTGTAAAACTTTTGTTTTAGAAACTACTGAAAGTACTTATTTTATATAACTAATATGTCTTTTGTTGTAATTATTATATTGAGTACAAAGGAAATGAATATTAAAGTTCTCTCTGTGATTTTTTAAAATATATTTCGAAACACATTAATATATAAATATTGAATTATTTTCAGAGAAATTTTGCATAAACGATTATTCATTGAAACGTTAACCACAATCCTAAACCAGTATTATATTCCCATTTGGAAAAATGACAACGTAGTTATGTAGAAATGCAAGGGAGTACTTGAGATTTCAGGCCATATTTACAGTTACAAAAGAACAAAAATATACTAAAAATTTCTTAACAACTGTAGAATACATTTAAATATTTTATGTAGTTTAAAAAATTTTCTTAATTAAAAGTTTTATTCTAAAACTGGTTTAAAATGTTTTATATTTTGAACATATTTTGAAATGTAGATCTTTTAATAAGATGCATCTTTTGAAAAAAGAATGAGACATTGCCCAGATATACATACATATAAAAATTTATATATATATATATATATATATATATATATATATATATATATATATATATATATATATATATATATATATATATATTGTCGCCATTGGCCACGATAAGCCAAAACCCCTCAAGACGGTGGTGTGGAGGGGCCTTAAGACTACACCCTTTTATTGTGAATTCCTAACTCATATGACGTAGCAGTTTTGGTAATATCTGAATAACGAAACTGTGTAAAAATTGTTTTGATTTTATGTTCAAGAGCTGAAAGCGAGTTGTTATGACTCTACGCTTGTGAACTCTATTCTATGCAGCGGTTAAACTGATGTGTCGACACTAGTGAGTTGAATTGTTGTTTTGATACTTTTGCTGAGTGTAGATTTTGTTTTGAAGAACTGATCTGCTAATTGCGAGCTTTGACAAAATAATATTCTGAGGTTTTCTTTGCCATATTTCTATTCATTTCTTATTTCTATTCATATTTAGCTAGATTTTCATTTGCATTTAATAGTTTTTGAGTGTTTGCTTTTTATTAATTGAATTGTATATAACGAATAATAACTTTGAATCTTTTTTGTCATATGTCACTTTTATGTTTCCGTTATTTCTAAACATATTTTGAGAACTATCATTTTAATTTTAAATATAATAATTATGAGGTTCTTGTTTTAGAAACCTGAATTTCACAAAATATTTGATTTAAAGTGTTGTAATGCTATATATTTTTACATAATCATATTCTTATTAATAGAATATTTGTTATATTTTGCATAGTACATCTTATAATTATTTTCATGTCTCATAATAAGTGTTAAATTCATTAATATTTTAAATAATTTTCTAATATTTACATAATGTTTTACAATTAATTTCGTTAGATTTTCATGTTCATATGAAGTCTCTTTTTATTTAGAGTTGTCAGTTCTCATGTTATATTTTTTATACTATTTTTATAATTTCATTGTATTTTCATGTTTTTGGGGCACCAACACTAACAGTCAAGCAAAAATTAACCCACTCAGTTTCCAACCCACTATCTCGAATGCCTTGGGATTGAGGCGCCCTTTTTCAAGCGTTTCAAGATGGGGGATATTCGGTAATGTAAAAATTTAATACTTTAATCCTAAAGTAAAATTACTAACTCCTCTATTAAAAAACTGCCAAATCTGCAATTTCGTCATCTCTCTAGTGGCCTCACGGCATTAAACTCTTTTGTCTCTTTCCTGTTGGCGAGCTTAACTCGTCAACCTATTTTGCTGATTAACAGCATTTCTACGTTGCAGAGTAAACAAATTTCTTCCTCCCATTGTGGCGTCCCCAAGTTTATAAAAGGCCGTCCGATCATTCTTTGTTGGATTTTTGTTGTTGACAATAAATTGTATTGTCAATTAAAGTATGTGAAACTTATCCTGAAGAATCGTAGCCTTTTTCGACCACTCTTCACCTACGAAGCATAGCAGGAAATATGGAAACATTTTGTTTCATATATATGCATGTACATATATATATATATATATATATATATATATATATATATATATATATATATATATATATATATATATATATATATATATATATATATATATATATATATATATATATATATATATATATATATATATATATATATATATATATATATGTATATATAATGTATCTATATATATACGTATATACGTATGTATGTATGTATATGTATATGTATATGTATATGTATATACATATATGCAGCATTGTCATAGCAATTTTATCTCAATAGATTACTATTTTATTTTTTTACATCAAGTTTCAGATAATGAATATAGAGCAGGTATAACTATTCTTATTTACATTTCTGTAAGAAGTGTATTTAACGCTTTTAATAGAGGTTTTTAATATTAAAATTTGATTATTCTCCCAATATAATGTGGTTTACAATATAATCTTATGTAGACAAATATGTTAATTTTAATAAAGTAACTTTTTTCTTTTCATGCACTAATATAGTCATAAAAGAGGTAATTTGAAAAACTATGAACTTTAATAAACCTAATTTAAATTTAAAGTACATAAATCAGTAAAAATTAAATTCTCTTTGACAAGATATTGTATATTGATTTGTCCAACTGGTTGTAAATAAATAGCTTCCTTTTAATATTAAGGACGTCACTATTAGAATGAAATGGCATTTATCGGAAGGAAATGTTCAATTAGTCAAGATCTCTGTTTGTTCTTTTCTTTTCATTATCCTGTTGCAGAAATAGGAAACTAATAAGCCCTCACTGATTCAACTTTCATTTGATGCTAATCCTAATCTGTCTGAATAACTCTTTTTACTGTCTAGAAACTCTTTCACATCCATATGACAAATTCATTGTAATCATAGCAATTAAATACTAACAAATACTAAGTACATATATATATATATATATATATATATATATATATATATATATATATATATATATATATATATATATATATATATATATATATATATATATATATACATTATATATATATATATATATATATATATATATATATATATATATATATATATATATATATATATATATATATATATATATATATATATATATATATATATATATATATATATATATATATATATATATATATATGTATATATATATATATATATATATATATATACATATATATATATATATATATATATATATATATATATATATATATATATATATATATATATATATATATATATATATATATATATATATATATATATATATATATATATATTATATATATATATATATATATATATACATATACATACATACATACATACAGAGAGAGTAAGAGAAAGAAAGTGAGACGTCTTGAAAGAGCGATTAAACAATAATTAAGTTTGTTTTCATATAACGACATTCCAACATTTCTTATTTTTTGTATGAATGATCCTTTTTAAAAAATTAAAATAATCCTCTATATTTAACAAAAAAGTCATACAGAATATATTTCTTCTCTGTTGTAAATTACTTTATGAGACTGATTTCAAATAACTTGTTCTCCATTAATATTCTGGACATAAATGTCCGGCTGATCGACGTTTATTAGAAGTAAATGCGCAATTACTCGAAGGTAGAAATTCGTAAATTGTTTTCATTTGTTTATTGTCCCGATGCAAAAGGAAACTAATTCCTCCTAGATTCGACTTTGCTGTAAGGTAATCCTAATCTGACAAATATTTTCCTTTTACTTTATAGAATAATTTCGTCTGGGTATATTAGGATAGGTAATTTTTTACCTGTTATCTTGCATAACCTTTTGTATTTATTCACATTACCGTAAAATAAATTGACCTCATGAACCAGTAGTTCTGTAATAATATTTTTAGTAAATGCTATTGTTAAAACGTACAATATTTAGACGGTTTTTTAAAATATATAAGTTTTTAAGCTTTAGTTCATTACTTATAAGGGTCCCATACCTTATAAATGAGGCAGAACAATAAATTAATGGTAAAGTGCTTCTCTTCGGTATTATAACTTACGGGTTTGTATCCCGCTAATGGTATGGATACCTGTAGCCGTTTGGAATCGGCTTTAAACAGTATGTTATGGTCTCAATAACTTTCGCGTAGCAAAACAATAGACCGTAGAGTTCGAAACCTAAGAAAAGAGCTTGATAACTTGAAGAAAATCTATTCATGTGATATATTAGGAATAATTAATTAAATTATTTATTCAAAAGTTAATGAGAATTTTTCAAAAGCTATCCTTCCCTAAATTGAGAAATTCGGGATTTTATATCTTAATTAATCATGAAATAATACTTACTTAACGATCGTAATTTTAAAAAAATATAATGAATACTGGTATGTTGTATTAATCCACATTACTGAAAATGAAGTGAGATGAGCTGCAACCTAAATGCTGCAATAATATTTGTAGTAGATACTATTGTTCAGTGTAAAATATTTAAATGCTTTTTATGAAATGTATGATTTTTAAGATATAAGTCTTTAGTTCTGGATCTTCTCATACCTGCTAAAAGAGTCTAATTACATGAGGAAAACCTATTAACCTATAAGTTTTTGAATATTTATAATTATATAAAAAGAGAAATTTATTCCCTAAACTTCTCCCTCTATCATTTTAAGTCTTATACAATCAGGAATGTTTACTTCCTAATCAATTGTAATTAAAAATATATAGAATATATATCAGAGGAACATTTTAAAAAATAATTGTAATTTAGGAAAACCTGAAATATTTAGCTTCTAATAATTCACCGAAAAAGTATATTTGAAGTTGAAAAAATTGCAGTAAAAATGTAACTTTTGTTAGATGCTATTTTCATCACAGTAAATGTTAATATATTTGTTAAAATTATTAAAAAATTAATTTTTGTTATCTCTTTTCTTTTTTTATATGTTAGCCATCATTTAAGTATAAAATTTTGACTACCTTGCTGTCATAATCTCATAGATTATTAAAATAATTTCCGACTGCATGCTTTTAAATATTATAAAATCAGGAAATATTACGACCTAATTGTTTGTAACTTTAAAATGTAGAAGGAATATAAAAGAAGAAGTTTTAAATAATTAAATTTGAGAGATACAGAGATGTTCAGTGTTTGATATTTTACTAAAAAGTATATTAATGTCTGAAAAAAATGCAGTAAGTAAAATGAAATTTTTTTAAAATATTTTTGCCGTAACCTGAGTCTTTGTATTTCTAAAACTCTTATCAAATGAATATTTTCAACATCACATTTCTTATTTTCCTAATTTAGCCATCATTCAAGAGAAAATATTTTGGGCCATTTTTTGTAACGTTCTCTAATAATCTAATAGATTAACAATTCATTTTATTTCGACTTTTTTCATATTAAACTCAAACAATCATTACACCTTCAAAAAAACTAAAATTTGTAAAATATTTCTTTCCTTTTAAGTTCCACAAAAGAAGATAGAAATCATAAAGGCTAATGTCTGAAAAATTGTTAAAGAAAAATTTTGAAAAAAATATTTCTTTTAATACTAGAAGCTCAGAAGTTTCTGTTTACCAAAACCGCGGGTTGAATCAAACTTACCCCGATTAATGCTGTATTTATACGCAATGATATTTCTTATTTTAGATATTAATTTATCATAATAATTACTAATAAATGATAAAATATTACAATGTTTAAAAGTATATATAGTTAGAAATATACATAGACAACTTTAATAGAATTATTTTGTTTCTTGTTAGTCACTGTTTCTTACACAGTTAAGGCACAGTTTGGGCAAACTTTTTGTCACGACCGCGAAGTTTAGGTTTGCCGTTTTGGCAACGGCGAAAGAGTTTTGTCTTTGATAGAATAAATCCTTTGATGTGTGTGGAAGGATGCGAGAAACAAAAAACGCATCGAAACATTCCACCTTTTGATTTCGATTTGATGAAAATAGAATTTAGTTATTAATGTTTTGTGTGGTGTTCGTGTTTGTAAAAATAAAAATGTGGTGTTACGAACTTTTGAAGTTATTTTGAGAACTTTCGACATGGAAAATAGAACACTTTTATATACATTGTAGCGTCCTCAGTTCTTAGTGAGCTAGAAAAAGGATAGTGGAGGCTTACATACAGACTAGACCTTTATTAAAAACGCAAATACATTGGATATTTACAGAAAGTACAAGAAATCGATGATCGTTACGGGAATCAGCTTGCCTAATCTTCGCTGCTCCGGGTAATAAGGTAGAGAGAGAAAAAGGGAGAGAAAGGAGACTCTTAGACCATCTCCCTCTCCAGACGCTTTAGTTGAGTTCACAGTAGACTCTCGATCGGACAAAAATCACTCCTGGTTTTAACTCTTTACTCTATCGCTTGCCGGCAAATTTTCTTCTAAACTGGTCGAATACCTGATTGATGAAGTCGCCAAGAACCGCCGCTGTTTGTAAAACTGCTAGGACAAGTGTAAGCAACATTTAAAGAAACCCATGAGAGTTCTCCGTAATCGAGAGCAATCTCGATGATCTATGACATCATTAATCGATGTTTCTGGTCAAACAGTTATGGGTGGCAAATATTTGTGCTTCACTTACAATTTATAAAGTTTCTGACATGCGAGATTCTTTCTTCGGGATTCCATTGAAACCGACACTGAAGATACATCACCAACACCCTAATGAATGTCTCAGACAGAATGATTGAGATGGTTCTCGGTGTCAACAGTCATCCATTCAGCATCCTATTCTGGTAGAAACAAGGTCCTGTCAGAAGGTAAAGAGGAGCTGAGTTCAAGTGTACATTACTAAGAACGAGTTCACTATTCCAACCAGATGCCGTTTTTTCTCCCGGTAGTAGATAAGCTTGAATCCGGGAATCTATTGTAACGAAATTCGTTAGAATATATCTACATTGTACATTTCCTACATATCGGTATATTATAGTTAGAACAAATATCTACAGTTTTGATTCCACACTTGGAAGCTTAGTCATGAGCCTATTTCGCATATGCAGCGATTCTACAATATCCTATTTTCATAGATTTTTATATGTAAAAATTAGGAAAAATCAAGAAATTTATTTCAGTTACGTTAGTAACTGTTATAGAAAATGGGGAATAAATGAGGAATAAATCCCGAAATTCTAGTGTTAATAGTTATTTAAAAATTCAATTTTTAATAGTATAAAAAGTATATATGAAGTCAAAATAACTGTAGCATATAAAATGAAAATTGTTTAAATAATGAAAAATGAATTTTAATTAATGAAAAATATTTAAATATTTAAATAATATGTTTCCTGCAATTTGAGAGTTTGTATTTTTAAAAATTTAATAAAATTTATTTATTTTATCATGTTTATTTTTTTTCATATTTAGTCTTAATTCAAGTGCAAAATATAGAGCCATTTCTGTACCATGTTTTAATAATCTAATTAAAATTTAGTTTTAATTTCAATTTTATGACATCAAACTTGAACAATCAATACACAATCAAGATACGGCTGAAAATTCTATTTTTTTTTCATTTACGGTCCACAAAAGAAAAAAAGCAATCATAACGACTAATGATAGATTAAGTACATTTTCATTATTACATCAGTCTTTACATCCAAAGTAGAAACGTAGATGCAGAAAAATAACAACTTTATTTATTCTCTTCTAGCTGCAATGCTTTGAAAGTTTAGTTTTCACTGCCGAATACTCAAGTACATTCCTATAGAGACGTTTAATGTAGTTTAAAAAAGAGAAATAACAAAAATCGCATGTTTTATGCAGTAGTTTTTATATGCATGAGATACAGCGAAATCTTTCTTGAGTGAAAAGGAATACGAACAATAATGTAGGATTATGATGTCAAAGTATAATTCATGTTTCTAAACTGGTGAATACAAACAATCTTTACATCTTTCCGAACGACACTAGCTCCTGTTAGTATATTAGCTCATGCTTAGTATATAATTTAAAGCAAAATAGAAGAAAAAACACTACATTAATTCTAAAGAAATCCATTCATGATTTGAATCTATTACAAGGATAGTATAAAAATGTTTGCACATTTTGTTGGAACAATCTATTCAATTCCTTCTTGCAGTTTCAAGTGAATTTCTTCTCCATAATAGACATTAATATCATCTCATCTAAAAGCGTATGATTGTTTGTAGATGAAACTAGTTTATTTAGGTGTGTGTTTTAATACTCAAACCAGGTTGAAGACCTGCTTTGGAAAAAAAAGTGAAACAATATTTTTATAAACTCGAAAATAATTGTTACTTGAAAGAAAGTAGTAATCTATTTTCTAGCCGGTAAACGCTAACCATTCATACATTTTAATCAGGATTAGGTGTGTGTGTTTTAATATTCAGACCAGGTTGATAACCTGCGTTGGAAAAAAAATAAAACAATATATTTATAAACCGATAATAACTCTTACTTGAAAGAAAGTCGTAATCTATTTTCTAGCCAGTAAGTGGTAACCATTCATACATTTGAATCATGATTAGGTGTGTCTTTTTAATATTCAGACCAGGTTGATAACTTGCGTTGGAAAAAAAATAAAACAATATATTTATAAACCCGATAATAACTGTTACTTGAAAGAAAGTCGTAATCAATTTTCTGGCTGGTAAGCAATAACCATTCATATATTTCAATCATGATTAGGCGTGATTTTTAATATTCAGACGAGGTTGTTAACCTGTGTTGGAAAAAAACTATAAAACAATATATTTATAAACCCGATAATAACTGTTACTTGAAAGAAAGTCGTTATCTATTGTCTAGTCGTAAGCGCTAACCATTCATACATTTCAATCATGATTAGGTGTGTCTTTTTTAATATTCAGACCAGGTTGATAACCTGCATTGGAAAAAACAATAAAAGAATATATTTATAAACCTGATAATAAATGTTATTTGAAAGAAAATCCCAATCTATTTTCTAGCCAATAAGTGGTAACCATTCATGCAGTTAAATCATGATTAGGTGAATATAAAGAATATATTTATAACTCTATAATAACTGTTACTTGAAAGAAAGTTGTAATTTACCTTCTGGCAGATAAGAGCTAACCATTCATACATTTCAATCATGATAAGTAGTGTGTTTTTAATATCAAATCAGGTTGATAACCTCCGTTGGAAAATAACAATAAACAATATATTTATAAACCTGATAATAACTCTTACTTGAAAGAAAGTCGTAATCTATTTTCTAGCCAGTAAGTGGTAACCATTCATACATTTGAATCATGATTAGGTGTGTCTTTTTAATATTCAGACCAGGTTGATAACTTGCGTTGGAAAAAAAATAAAACAATATATTTATAAACCGATAATAACTCTTACTTGAAAGAAAGTCGTAATCTATTTTCTAGCCAGTAAGTGGTAACCATTCATACATTTGAATCATGATTAGGTGTGTCTTTTTAATACTCAAACCAGGTTGATAACCTGCGTTAGAAAAAAACAATAAAACAATATATTTATAAACCGATAATAACTTTTACTTGAAAGAAAGTCGTAATCAATTTTCTGGCTGGTAAGCAATAACCATTCATATATTTCAATCATGATTAGGTGTGAGTTTTTAATATTCAGACGAGGTTGTTAACCTGTGTTGGAAAAAAACAATAAAACAATATATTTATAAACCCGATAATAACTGTTACTTGAAAGAAAGTCGTTATCTATTGTCTAGTCGTAAGCGCTAACCATTCATACATTTCAATCATGATTAGGTGTGTCTTTTTTAATATTCAGACCAGGTTGATAACCTGTGTTGGAAAAAACAATAAAAGAATATATTTATAAACCTGATAATAAATGTTATTTGAAAGAAAATCGTAATCTATTTTCTAGCCAATAAGTGGTAACCATTCATACAGTTAAATCATGATTAGGTGAATATAAAGAATATATTTATAACTCTATAATAACTGTTACTTGAAAGAAAGTTGTAATTTACCTTCTGGCAGATAAGAGCTAACCATTCATACATTTCAATCATGATAAGGAGTGTGTTTTTAATATCAAATCAGGTTGATAACCTCCGTTGGAAAATAATAATAAACAATATATTTATAAACCTGATAATAACTGTTACTTGAAAGAAAGTCGTTATCTATTGTCTAGCCGTAAGAGCTAACCATTCATACATTTCAATCATGATTAGGTGTGTCTTTTTTAATATTCAGACCAGGTTAATAACCTGCATTGTAAATAAATAATAAAACAATATATTTATACCTGATAATAAATGTTATTTGAAAGAAAATCGTAATCTATTTTCTAGCCAATAAGTGGTAACCATTCATACAGTTAAATCATGATTAGGTGTGTATTTCTAATATTCAGACCAGGTTGTTAACCTGTGTTGGAAATAAACAAGAAAACAATATATTTTTAAACCCGATAATAACTGTTACTTGAAAGAAAGTCGTAATCTATTTTATAGCCGGTAAGCGCTAATCATTCATACATTTCAATCATGATTAGGTGTGTCTTTTTAATATTCAGACCAGGTTGATAACCTTCGTTGGAAAAAAAATAAAACAATATATTTATAAACCCGATAATAACTGTTACTTGAAAGAAAGTCGTAATATATCTTCTAGCAGGTAAGCTGTAACCATTAATACATTTCAATCATGACATATGAATATTATTTAAGATGGGTGGTACATCATTTGAGAACAGTATATTATTTTCCTTTTGACATAACCCTGTGATACAAATTGTCTCTCTTACTTCAGATATTTGATGAATTAATGTCAAAGAATGTAATGTCGTGACATTATGATCTGAAGAGAAAATTTTCTAGTCATTTTTATCTTAGATATATATTTGTAAAGCATTAAACTAATTGATAAACAGTCATATAATTATATATGGGTCATTTATAATCTACAGTAATGAGATTGGATAAAATTATTATCAATTTTTTATCACAAATAATATAGTAGTTCTCCAGTAGGTATATCGTTTTATAGAAATTCCATCCCTTATAAAAGAAGGTTCCTGTGCTTATATATTTCTTAGTGTATAATTCAGTATTATTCAGTGGCTATATTAAAAAAGGAAAATCAGAATAATCCATTATGAAAATATGAGGATTAGTTATTGTATGATGGAATTAAAGTCAGTCATGTGCATGAATATTCTCTGGTATTTTTAAACTTATTTCACCATTTTAATGACAAAAAATATGCACTGAGATACATAAGCTTTAAAGTAATTAAACAAATTATAAAATGTTTTAATTTAGAATATACAAGTTTAAATGAAATTCTACCATTAAATGACTTAAGGATTTATGCCGTTTATATTAAAAATGCTAATAATAAATCACTAATTTAAAA
>CM063508.1:139141656-139154156 GCA_032207245.1 Pardosa pseudoannulata
GCTGTTCATCTTATCACGTAATATGACAAGATAAATTAAAGTTGTCAAATAAAATGCGGTCAGTAAAGATAGAAAAATTATTCAGCATGTACCAGATAATTCTCAGCAAAAAAAACAAACCATTTTTTTACCTGTTTCATAGGGTAATTTACAATTCTGGAAAATGAAAGATTTTAGTGTTCCCGACGGGCTATAAGCTAGTCATTAAATAAGTCATTCAAAGTTATAAAACTGGAAAACATTTTTTACCACATTTAAAGGCGTTTTTAGTGATAAATATTATATTCTAAAATGTATACGTCCGAATCATGTATTTCATAATAAGTAGAGTATACGCTAAATCTGATCTAATACATAACAACTAAGTTTGTCTAGACATACTTCACAGAAAGCAGACTTCTATTCTTAAATATATATTTGACGGTGAAGCGCATTTTAGACGAGAGAGCAAATCAAATAAATGTCAGAGAGCGTTGCATTTGTACTGATCATAAAGGATTGGAATTTATATTGTATGTAACAAGTCTGCAAAATTTAAAAGCAGAATTCTTTAAAATTCTTTGAATTTGCCTCACTTTATATTACAACTGCTTTGTCTGTAAGTCGTATTCAAATATTTACACCAGATTGTACGTTAATAAAATTGAATATGGTAATTTAGAAATCACATTTCTATAATATGTTGTTCACTATTTAGAAAAAGAATAAGGATTTTATGCATTTTAATTTATATATACAAAGATGTTCCGAAAGTAAATTTCACCATTTTATTTCCCAGGGATAATGTATTAAAAAGACAGGGAATCCATTGTTATAACAATAAAAATCTTCTTAGAATTCTAAATGTACGGAGAAGAGAATTGTGACACTGGTAAATCGTTTCGGTTTCCTAGTAATTTGCCAAACATACTATTAAAATATTCAACTATAAATGAAATTGTGTTACTTACATTCTAAAATAAATGATGTGGACTATTTATAATTGCTGTGGTGTAGTACATTGCTGTTGTTATTTCAAAGCATTTTATAACCCAAGTTTACTTTATATCGTCTTTAGTTATACTAAAATACAACTGATCTATATTACAACATTCAAATATTGAACAAAAGACAAGGAAATATGCTAAAAAGATATTTTTTAAAAATTAAAAGTTAAAAGAAGCACTCCACGTGCAACGTCTAAGAAAATTGCCAACGTCCAAGAGAACGCTGCATTCTTTTCCTTCCTTCTTTCTACTCAGGCAACCCTATACTTTTTCCATTATCCTGTGCTGATGCGTTCGTTGTACCTTTGTCCTTTGCACAAGCGTCCTTTCCCGGCTCTGCCCAGAAGGACCGGGACTCCAAGGATGGTCCTGAATCGCCTCCTGGAGACCAATCACAACTCTCCAAAACTTGGTGAAGTTTAAGTGTAATCATTTTCATTGGCCACACTACACGCTTCCAGGAGTCACGAAAAAAACTTGGGCATTCAACCCGCAACGTGTGAGTGCGGCGAGCAAATCAGTTTCGCAAACCTTATGTCAAACATAGCTACACTCTCACAATAATTATTTTCAATATTTAAAAGAGCTACATGTAAAATGTAATACAAATATAACAAAAACGATCATTATACTAAATACAGAAGAAATTTAAGTTTTATTTACAGACCTTACAGTTTTTCTATGTGTTAACTCCTGGATGCACGACATACATTCAATGGCATAAGCCCAGTTACTTCCACACTCTATTCAGTATGAAACAATCAACGGTATCAAGACTATTAACGTTATATATGGTATTCACATTATCTGATATCCTTTCACACAGTGTTTCATAATTACGTAGCAAAAAAGTTTGAAAATAAGTTTTTTTACATTGACTAAGAAAATGTTCCATTGTGTTAAATCCAGTGAACATGGAGGCAATGGCAAAAGAGGTACTTTCTCTTCATATCATCTCCCAATCCAAATCTACTGCCCTTAACTTCTAGCTATTATTATTTAACACTTTTTCGTTATTTCAATCAGGTTCCAATCTCGCTTTAACTGTCATGTATTTTACTGTGTTAAAATTTCGGAGGGATTAGTTTATGGCCTTGTATACAATATCCTTACAATTTCAGCTTTACTCCATAAGACTCTCAAATTGTTTTATTAAAATGATAGGAAGAAATCCATGTGGATTCAACTAAGTGAACATGCTATAAAGTAGTTTCTGAAATCCCCGATAGCTAAATTTTTGTCAGAAGAGATTTTGAATTCCTGTTTTGACATGACTAAAGTATTAATAATACCATTAATTTAGAGAAAAAAAATCACTAGCTTTTGAATGTGTTTTAACAACTGTAGAATAACCGACCTTATGAAATGAGATTAGTAATTTTCAGAACGTCTTTTACAAACTCACAAAAAATATATATGTATATGGTGTGTGTGTGTGAATCTGTGTGTGTCTGTATGTGTGATTGTATGTGTTCGTTTGTATCGAGTAATCTGAAATGTCAGGTATTTCCACAAAAAATAAGTAAAACGGTTTAAATATCATGAGCAATACGTCTAAACATTCAGTTTTCAGTTTCCATTTATCAGATTAAGGAAAGCAGTAGACAGTTAAATAAGGTATTCTAAGAAAATGCTGGTGACCAAATATGTATACTTAGAAATGGTGTCATTGGTTAAAAATAATCTTTTATCTATATAAGAATTTTGCGAAAATTTCTTCATAATTTTGGTCAATGCTGAATACTACAATGTCCTTTCAGTACTTCATATGTGTATCCGTATGACTGTGATACCCCATTCGCCACATTTCGAGCTATTGTTGTACAGTTAACTAAGGGTTATTCTGTCAAAGACAGAAATTTTAAGCATGGAGCTTTGGACATCAGTATATCATGGAGATCCCCTACTCTATTAATTCCATGATAGAAAACTGATAACGTTATCTAAAATTAGTTTAGACAAGTTTTGCTTTGTAAACATCCAGTCATAGCTCACCTTATCAAGTATAGTAAACCGCATCAATTTAATCTTTATGGGTTCCTTTGTGACATCACTTAGCTACATGCGTCTGCCATACTGAAAAATATGTTGCTTACCTCTTTTAATGTCATGATACCTCATAGCACATCTATGCTGCTGTATTAAAAAGAGCACCTTAAGGACTTGTAAATAGTCCGCAATATTTATTTTGTAAGTGAACTGATAGTCAAATAAAAACTTATAGAGCCACGATTTCAATTCAGAGTTATTCCAGCTTTATTGTGCTTTTGTCATAAAAATGCCTGCTTAATTTCCATTCCTGAAGTACAAACTGTAGCTTTTTTCATAATAGTAGTTGAACTATCCAGATTTAGAAAGTTGAGAGCATTTATCATCTAAACATGAGTTACTTTTAAAAATATAAAACTGTTACTCAACTTCCGTAAATGCATTATATATTAATAATAAACTCATTAAAATAATTAAATCACTATAACTGATTATAATATAACAGGTGGCCAAATTTCGAGGGTGGCAGCTAAAATATCCTTGCATTTGCATTGATAGGGGGCAGAAAAAGGCAATCTTCACACAGAAATATGGGGGAGCCAAATACCATTTTGCAATCAGGCTGCTAAAAGCTCAATCATCCCTACATATCTATATCTATATCTATCTATTTACCTGTCTGTCTATATCCATCTCTCTCTCTCTCTCTCTGTATATATATATATATATATATATATATATATATATATATATATATATATATATATACATACATACAGCATATATATATATATATATATATATATATATATATATATATATATATATATGAAGGGTTGCCAAATGTTATCAGAAGAAATAATTGAAAAACAAAGTTTTGTCAGCAGAGAACCACAACTGGATAGTCTCAAATATATATTTAATTATTCAAATATTGCTCTATTCTTTCATAACCTAACGACTCTTCTTTATTCAATATGAGCATAATTCTGCGTTTATAGAGGGTAAATGTATCCATTATATAAATATTTATATGGATATAATAATACATTGGGTATGTTTTTCAATTCAGAACCATAAATTGCAGAACATGATCTCTACATCAGCAAAATACTTGGAAGAGATTTTGAAATCGTGTTGTAAACTATATATTACATGAATTCCTACAGAGATAAAATCAATGGTTACAAAAATTGATATCTGATATTGGAAGTCTGAACAGGTAAAAAGTTATCTCTTTGTGTATTACGGATTAGAATCCCACTATTCACATGGAGATTTCGACATACTTTGAATTTCCAAAATTAGAACGTAGTTGTATTAGACTTACAGCAGCCAATATTGAACGAGGCACCTATAATTAACCAAATAACGCGTAACGTTTTACATTACCTATTGAATTGGTTCTTTGCCTTTTCTGCATTTTTTCTCTCTTTTTCATTGCCTATATCGCATTCTTTATAGTTTAAATTTGTCAGAGGTGAAATTCCACGTCACACAGAAATGATTTTAGCACTATATATTTTGAAAACGGCTTAGACAGGAAGAATCCCAAAACAAATACTAGTAGAACTGAAATGTCATTTCTCTAACACATTTATCCGTTTCAATGGAATTTTATACACACCGATAAAAATTTCATGCAGACTGAAATATATCTTGGATGTAAGTGTTTCTGCTGACTTTTGACAAGCCATAATATATTTCAATTATTTTATGGAATTCCAGTTTACAGGAAAAATATTTCTTTTCAAGAAAAGAATTAACAGATGTTGTGTTTCATCTTTTTTATTCATCTGACAAGTAATTTTCGTGTCTTTGTCTGTATCTGAAACTAAATCGAAAGTACTGACTGATCTTAATTTTTTTTTGTGAAGAAGTATTTTTGAATAAGAACAGTTTCAAATGTGTAAAATGTTCTATCTAGAATATATTTAAGGAATAAAGTATGTATTTTAAGCGAGAGAATTTAGTCGCAAGACATTTTACATTTTACCAGACATGGTGATGATGAAATTCATATATTTATTGAGAAACTACAAAATTACACATTTCTAATGCGAATCTTATGTTTTGTTGAAATTTATCGCTACATTTTATTTAATATATATCTCTTAAATTTGTATAACCTATTAGATATATTACGAGTTTTTTGTGACAAGTTAATGCAATTGATCTAAGCGTTATGAAAAAATTCAAAATTGAAAATAATTGAATACATTGAATAATAAAGATAATGATATATTTTGCAACAATGGGATAGAAATTAATCTGGGGATTTTCACGAACATACATTTTGTAGGACAATACTTGTAAAAATGTATTCAGATAATATTAAATGAATATGTAGATTTTCAAAGTTAATCTCTTCTTGTACGCAAGTACAGATGTAAGCTTAAAGTAGTACAAATAGGTTTAGGCATTTCATAAATAGTTTTCTAAAATCCATCTTCAGATATAAGAGGCGACAGTTTTGTTTTATTATAATTCTATCATTTTTTACAGACAAGTAAAATTATTGAGCTCCAATTTGATATTTAAAGATAGTTTTCAATACACTGTCTTCAAGAAAGTAAGTTAAATCTCCTGTGTCCTAATACTCGTCACGGCCTCCACATATAAATATCTTTTAGCAAATAGACTCGGCATCAGGTGTCAGTAAAATGACACGCAGTTTGAAGTTATTTGAAATCGAGTAACGTGCCATACTCGAATTGCACAAAAATAGCAAGTCATTTAGACATGCATCCAGTGAGCTAAATTACCCCAATTGGCAGTACACTATGTTATTTGCAAGTGAAAAGTTACAGTGAGTAAAGCAAGTGACTATTGGAAATGTTTCTCAACCAGAGACACCTGTGATACTGGGAGTTAGAGATCACTGCATGTTGTGTAGAGATACCGAAAAGAAAAACATAATAAAGCAATCTACGAACAGTTCTCACAGGCACATTAGATATTGTTGTTTTGATGAATACACACCGTAAGGAAACCTAAATCCTCAGTTATAATGGTTGTGCTACTGCCTAAAAGCCTTTGCTCACCAACTCCAACAGAACTACTCGGATGAGGGTTTCAAAATAGCATTAGCGTGTGCTAGAATAGTGAGACCAGGTAATTTTGAGTGTCAAGTCCAGGTTCACCCGGCTTGTCATCTCCCTGAAGAAAATCAACTGCCAATATGCATTGTGCCAGTGTAAATTTCAGCGGAGGTAGAGTTATACTGGTGGGGGGCAGTATTTTTGCTAGTATAACTAGGATTTGTTGTTGCAATTCTGGATAATCTTAACACAGAGGCCTATTTCAGTATTTCGGAAGAGTACGTGATTCCCATGTTGGAGTTGTTTTGCAAGATAGAATCATGTTACTTCAAAGACAATAATCCTTATGTTTGGCTTGGTAGAAGGCAATGGGCTTATTCGAATACACTAGCCTGCTCAGAGTCCAGAGCTGTTTAATTGGAGCTTCCCTTAATTATTGGGCACCCACCACCTAAACATGGTGAAGGAAATCACATGTCTTTGCCAAGAAATAAAAGAAAATATTGCTAGCAGCCATACTAGGCCTAGTAGAAAGGACCACAGCATTGATCGCCAGTCTTGGATGATTCACCCACTATTAACAATTAATGTAAATAAACTTTGTTTTCATTAACTACTCAAGGATTCCAGCTTGCTTCCAGAACTGCTTTCTGGTAGACAGCATATAAAAGATTATCATGTGCATCAACTCTACAAAAAATTTTATTTGGTGACATTTGGTGGTTTCTTGTTTTACAAAAATATAGTATCTGAAATGGCAGAACTGATTTTTTTTTTACTAATATAGTCTTATTAATAAATGGTAAGAGTTTAGTTATAAAAGTAATTATTCCAACACCCCTTGTAAATTAACCACCTTTTGATGTCATCACACTGTTAAATTATTGTGTTAGATATATTTATATTATGGATTTTAATTGATATAAATTTTATATATTTTCATTTCATTTATTTTCTTTACTATTTTAAATTGATTCATACAATCTCCTAAATGTAACGACGTAATGTTATTGTTATTAGGTTTAAGTTTATTTATTTACATTTGCAATATTATCAACCGGTTATTGTGCAGAGCCTCATAAAACAATTCTTTAGACTTATTATAAAATTAATCTTCATAATAATTTACAAAAATTACCTAGAAAAACTCATCTGGTATACTTGCTTTTACGGACCTTTTCATTCTAAACAAAGTCAACTAAAACGTTTACAGATTTACTTGACTTGCATATATATATATATATATATATATATATATATATATATATTTATATATATATATATAAGGCCAAGATGAACCGGCCAAGACCGGTGACCAAAGCCAAAACCAAGATGACCGGCGGTTGGAGCATCATGGAGACTTCTTAAAACATCACTACGGAGTTTTTTTGGTACCACCAAGAGCCACTGTTGCCTCATCGGATCGAAGTTCCTTTTGTAAAGTACACCATTTCTTATTTGATAATTTTGGTATGCCTCACCTCTGTTGAGGATTGTTATGATGGTCTTCAACTGTTTATCCTTTTGTTGTTCTTTTCCGTAATCTTCGATAGTTGCGAAGGACGGGATTTCGTCATTGCTTTCAGTTATTGGTTCAATGAGGGGCTTTCTTGATAGAGAATCCGCATCCAAATGTTTACGGCCACTCTTGTAGATAATGTTTATGTCGTATTCTTGCAACCTGAGAGCCCAACGCGCCAATCTTCCCGACGGATCCTTAACGTTCGCCAACCAACATAAAGAATGGTGATCAGTTACTACTGCAAAAGGTTTTCCATAGAGATACGGCCTGAATTTACCGATCGCCCAGATGACGGCAAGGCATTCTTTTTCTGTTGTGGAATAGTTTCTTTCAGCTGAAGTAAGGGACCTTGATGCGTAGGCTATTGGTCTTTCTTTATTATCCTGGATTTGTACCAGAACTGCTCCGAGGCCATGGCCGCTAGCATCTGAATGTATCCTTGTTTCCGAGTTTGGGAGAAAATGCCCTAGAAGAGGGTCATTGGTCAATAACTTTTGGAGTGTTGAAAAAGATTCCATCTGAGGTGGGTTCCAAGAAAATTTTGTGTCTTTCTTCAATAAGTTATGCAGGGGTTTTGCGATCTCAGCAAAATTTTTGATGAATCGTCGATAGTATGAGTATAAACCCAAAAAACTTCGGACATCCGTGACATTTTCCGGGGTAGGGAACTTTGCCACAGCCGCAGTTTTCTGTGGATCGGGATATATTCCATGTTGATGAACTAGGTGTCCGAGTATAGTTAGCTTCTTTTTCCCAAATGAACATTTGGCAGAATTTAGTGTTAGTCCCGCTTCTTTAATGCACTTCAGGACTTTCCTCAAGCGTATTTGATGTTCTCCGAAGTTCGGTGCATACACAATGATATCGTCTAGATAACAAAGACAAATATTCCACTTTAGACCTCTTAGCACAGTGTCCATCATTCGTTCGAAAGTTGCGGGGGCATTACATAGCCCGAACGGCATGACTTTAAATTCGAAAAGACCATCTGAAGTCACAAAGGCTGTCTTTTCCCTGTCTTTGTCGTCAACCTCTATTTGCCAGTAGCCTGACTTTAGGTCCATCATAGAGAAAATTTTCGAACCCGCTAGACAGTCCAGGGCATCATCGATGCGAGGTAATGGATATACATCCTTTCTGGTTATCTTGTTCAATCTCCTATAATCAACACAAAAACGCCATTCACCATTTTTCTTCTTCACAAATCGACTGGAGATGACCATGGGCTATCTGACGGCTGTATCACGTCTTCTCTTAGCATTCGCTATACTTCTTCGGCAATCAAGCGTCTTTCGATGGCTGATACACGGTAAGGTCGTTGCTTGATTGGGGCGCTGTCACCTGTATTGATTTTGTGCCTCACTGAACTACATCGAGTTTTCCTAGAATTTCTCTTAAAATCAAATATGTCACTAAATTCTTCTAATAGGTTCAATAGTTCGTCTTCTTCAGTGGTAGTTAGATCAGAATCGAGAATTTCTTTTAACTTTTCTCGAGTTACCCGTTTTCGGGACTTGTGCTCCTTGGGAGTTTCTTCCACTTTGTCACTCAGAGAGCAGATGGCGTTATTTTCGATTGTCGCAAAACAGCCTATATTCATCCCTTTCGGTATCAGTTGGGTTCGTCGGGAAAAGTTCGTTACCCACACTTTACAACAGCCATTCTCAATGTCGACAATTGAAGCTGGAACAGATAACTCTTTTTCGTACTTCAGAACTTCGCTACCAACAATCATAGCTCCATTTGCTTCTTGCACTGTTGAATTCAAAGCAGATATTTGTCTTGTAGAGTTAGCTTCAATTAAGTAATTCGACGCGGCGATTAGAGAGCAAGTTGATTCAGTTGAGACTGTATTGTATGGAAGGATTTCGGCAGGTTGGAGCTCTTGATTTCCACAATCAATAACGGCATCGGCATACGGAAAAAGTCCCAGCCAAGTATCATTTGATGACTACATTGCGGAAAAACGAGAAATTCAAGCGGCTTCACAGTCCCGTTCAAGTCTACTTTTAATACGCAGCGTCCAGAGGCGGCTACAGTTTTACCGCAAGCAGTTTTCAGTATAGGTCCATTCTCAATAAACATAGGAGTATTCAATTGTCGCCGTAATTCTTCGGATATGACAGAATAATCGGCACCAGAATCAACGAGAGCTTTTACACACTGTCCATTCGCGGTGATACAGGTGGTGTTCGCTTTTAACTTGGCTGTGGTGTACGTCGGAGGATTTTCTTTTTCACTGCGTCCTTACCTCCTGCACAGGTCGCCCGAGTTAATTTTCCTCACTCCTGCGACTCCGCGACAGACTGGGCCTTCGATATGGTGATGGGGATCTAAAGCGGCGATTCGGCGAACGACCTCGATTTGAGCTTGGCGACTGTGATCTAGCGGCTGATCGGTTGCTTTCTTCGGCGGCGCGACTGCTATTGTAATTTGAGAGGGCTTCAAGTCCAAAGTTTCGACGGTAATCATCGAAAATAGCCTTTCGATCTTTGCAGTATCTTACAACATGTCCAGGTCGACCACAGTGAAAGCAGACGGGTCGATTATCTGTGGTACGCCATACGTCGGTCTTCCTAGGTTTTTCGTACGTTACATGTCGAAACTGGTCCCGGGTAGTCTCCGGTCTCCTATACGTCGGCTGGATGCGGCGCTTGGGTATCGAGAGGGGGTCTCTGGAGAGGGGTTCTGGAGGGGTTTCAGAAATAGGATTTAGAGATCTTCCCACTTCTTCTCGGACAATGGCTGCAATGGATTGTAGTCCTATTTCCTGCTCCTCTGTTTGCGATGAGGTGAGGGTTTGTATTTCCTCACGAACGATTTTCCTGATTAAGGACGTCAAATCAAGGTCCGATAAATCGATGGAGGCTATTGGTACGACATTAGGTAATCTTGTAAACTTTTGATGCCTAATCCGTTTCTGATTAATTTCTTCAATATGCTGGCACCATTTAATAAAATCGGCTACAGTCTTAATTTCTTTTGTTAATAGTGCCTGATAGATATACTCGGCTACCTCTTTCATAAGATGAGATATCTTGTTGTCCTCTGACATGCTAGGGTCTGCTTGTTGGCAAAGTCTCAAAACCTCCTGAATGTACGATTGAGTAGATTCACCAAATTCCTGGGCACGACTTTTGAGTCTATCATTGGCTTGCCTTATATACAACTCCTCGTTGCCGAAAGTATTTTTTAATTCATCTTCAAATTTCTTCCATGATACCAACATGTCTTCATTATTCTCAAACCATTTCTTCGCCGTTCCGTCTAGGAAGAAATACACATTTGCTAAACTCAGAGTATCATCCCATTGATTGAATTTTGATATTCCTTCAACCACTCTGTTGGATCCTGTCCGGGCTCGCCTTTAAAGATAGTCGGCTTTCTTGGCTCCCTAATCATTGTTGGAGTAACAAGGATCGGTGAGGACTTAAATTCCGGCTCCGTCATTTTCCTCGCCTTTACTTGCCTCGCCTTGCCTTCGTAAAGTCCGTGTTCCGGGGGCAGGTTTTGGAGTCGACGGCTTCGACGACACTCAGTTTCTTCCAGACTGATTTCAATACGATCTTTACCCGGCGCCTCCACCAAACTGTCGCGTAGATGAAATGAACTGAACTTGGTGAAGTGACTGATAAACGCTCAAGACCAGTTCAAGATTTTATTACCACGCAACTGAAGGAAATCCCGCTTATATACACTTTTAGAACCTTCCAGACTTGGAAGGCCCGGAAAAAAAATAGGAACTAAATTTACATAAATTTGCATACTGAAATTAAATTCACATAAATTAAATACAAATTAAAATCAATTTTTAAAGGCATCTTGCCTCGCTTGTTTTCGAACCCGGAACCTCTCGTTCACGAGTCCGCCGCTTTACCGACTGCGCCACGGCGTCCTTGCTGTAAGGAACGATTTTCGCTACAATATATATATATATATATATATATATATATATATATATATATATATATATATATATATATATATATATATATATATATATATATATATATATATATATATATATTATATATATATAAATATATATATATATATATATATATATATATATATACATATATATATATATGTACACACACATATATAAATATATATATATGTGTATGTGTGTATAACCTTTTTCTGTATTTGATATTTACCTTATTAATGGGAAATCAAATTTGGTGACATGTTTCTAGGTTTTGGGTTTTGGCGATATTACTTGCGCCTTTTCCAAGTCATGTGACACTTAAGGAAGTACACATATTACACTATATATTTTTCCTAATACAAGCCTAAACAAGACACAATCATTATTATACATACATCATTACTTATCTTGGGGCAATTTAAATGTGGAGTATTTTAAGTGGTAAATTAAACAAAAATGTACTTACCTTTTAGGGTAGGACCTGTGATAGTTAATTGTTGAAGCTACAAATCATTTGTACTCTACCTTTTTTCCGAAACGGAGCGCATTTAAATAAAAAAACTATCTTAAAAAGAATACATTTAAATTAAAACTGAATTCAGAACACATTTAAAACATATGACAAATACAATATTACATAGATACGACATTCTAAATACAACATTACAGATATTTAAACCGGTTTGTTTAATTAAATATTTATATCTTTGATTGATGTCCTATTTCATATGAGAAGCTTCATGAAATCGGAATGTTGTTTTTAAAATATAATATTCATGTACAACAACCAAATAGAATCTATATAACTGTTCATGAAACCAACCGATAAAGAAATGAGTTATGTTCAAAAACATGCAAAAGCAATTCCTCCATATTATGAGACATCGAATAAAATATGTTATCCTGGAAATCGGAAAGACATTTTCTGTCATGTCCAGTTTATATACCATTCATTCACACATGGGATTCTGAGTAAAACAAGAATAAAATTGAGACAAAAAATGGTTTCCATCATAAATTATTTTTTCTTC
>CM063508.1:139161656-139164156 GCA_032207245.1 Pardosa pseudoannulata
TTTAATTAGTTTAATTTGTTATAAAATAATTTTAATTTATTTAATTTACTATAAACTTTTTTAATTAATTTAATTTATTATCAACTAATTGTTGATTTGTCATTAACTATTTATTAACTGTTATTAATACAGTTTTATGCAATTGAAATTATATTGCATCACTATTAATCTTATTTATAAGATTATACTCAACATATAAACTTTAGTTTTCACCTGCCTGTTCATGTTTGAATTATTTATAAAATGAATTAGATAGTAAATAGGTTGATTTTAATGAATAAATAGTTATTTCATCATTTTTATTGCCACATTTGTTTCTAATTTTTAAATACTTTACATAAAATTGTTATATATATATATATATATATATATATATATATATATATATATATGTGTGTGTGTGTGTGTGTGTGTGTGTGTGTGTGTGTGTGTGTGTGTAATTAGATAAATAGAGAAATTAATGCACTTAAACGACACTTTCTTTAATAAAACTTGTTTCAAACACTGAACTGTAAGATTTGCATGTCTTATAGTCCTTAACTAAAAATAATAAACTTTCTATTATAAAGTGTTTTCGAAACAAGAGTTGCCAATTAAAAGAATCTATTGGCAAAATGATAAGAGAATTAGTGATGTCTGACATGTGCTCAATTAAAAAGGTTGGAAAACAGTGAAAAGAACTTTGACAGGGTTTAATTTGAAGTAAATGCATTTAAGATGTTAAGGAAATGCTTTTCAGCTTTTCGACAGCAGCCATTAACCCGAAAGATCTTCGTGTGTTGTACAATACCTTTTTTTTTGCTTTCAGCAAGAAGAGATATGCAAATCGTTATGCAACTCTTTCTGAGCGGGAATATTTGAAAGAAAACAAAGTTTCAACAAACATGTAATATGTCAATCTCTTATGGGAATTTCTTTCATGTAAATCAAAATCGTTTAATGTGTCTTGAGCAAGTTCAGTCTTCTTCTAAAACCTAATTTGTTTTCCAATACTACTGTTCCTGTTGGAAAAGAGATTTAATTTTTTTTCAATTGCCTAATGGGTTTTACATCTTTTACTGGAATACCTCTATCTCTGAATGGAAATTACGTCTCATTTAACCTACTATAAATCAATAAACGCTTAAAAAAATTAAATAAAAATTTCGAGAAATTTAGGATTTGTTTTGTCTGTTTTAATTTCGAGATTATTCCTTTTAATTGATTACAAAAAATATTTAATAGATTGTCAAGAAGCAATTAAACATAATAAATAATTAAAACTATATTTTAACTTATATATTAACTAATTTGAATTAACCTAATTTATTACCTTATTTTAAATGGTGTTAATTATTATTATATATTTTAACTAATTTAATTTATTATCAAATAATTTTAATTTATTTAATTTACTATTAATTATTTTAATTAATTTAATTTATTATCAACTAATTTTAATGTATTTAATTTATTATTAACATATTTTCATTAATTTAATTTATTATTAACAAATTGCTGATTTGCCATTAACTATTTATTAATTATTATTAATATAGTTTTATACTGAAATTATATTGCATCTCTATTAGCCAAATTTATAAGATTATTCTCAAAGTATCTACTCTACATCACTAGACTCTACGTATCTACATACTCTACATATCTACTCAAAATATATACTCTTATTTCATAAAGGGTGTACATATACTCAAAAGATAAACTTTAATTTTCCTCTGCCTCTACACGTTTGAATTATATATAAAGTGAATTAGATAGTAAATTGGTTGAATTTAATAAATAATAAACAGTTATTTTATCATTTATATTGCCACATTTTTTTTCTAATTTTTAAAATACCTCACATAAAAGTATTTATGTATTGTTAATTAATTCTATAGAATATCACAAAAGTTTAAATTCAATAACAATACTTTCTATTAAGTGATCACGAAAATAATAATGTTAATTCACAGTTTTTTAAAATAGCAATAAATATATCATAATCAATTACGATAAACTAGTTAATTATTTCCTGTCAATTTTAAAATAATTATTTTAAGTACTAACCACTGGTCGCATAATCTTTAAGTATTGGTAAATAAGGCTTCCAGATATACCTTGTATTTATTTGAAAATTAAAATTAAGATTTTAGATTATATTATATTTAACACATAAGCAAATAATTTCTTGAAACACACTCATTTAAATTTAGTTTTCATCATAAATTATAATTAAAAAATATTATATTAAGCGATAATTTGCTATTTTATTTTGCGTGGCTATCAAAAAAACATTGTTTTTTTTTTTTCAAATTTAAAGAGTACAAATGTATGTACAAGTAAAAATAATCCTCACGCAACATAAATGTGAGATACTTTTCAAACGATAACTTTGTTATTAATGGAAGAAGTTGGCGATTAAAAAACGATAATAAAGGACAGAGCTGGAATGAAAAGGAAATAACCACATTAAACTAAAACTCATATATTGCAATAATTCATGAATGTATGGTCCGTA
>CM063508.1:139169156-139195778 GCA_032207245.1 Pardosa pseudoannulata
TCTTTTATAAAAATATTTATTAAATGACTCTATAATGTAGTTCTTTTTTTGTAAAAGATATTTGCATACTTTAACAATTTTAATTCTTGTTTGTACTGTAACAGCGTGATTTAGCGGTGTATCGACATCAAAGAACTTTGCTTTAAGAGGTGGACTTCGCTTGTGTGGATACAAAAGGATTGTTTTCCCCGGCACCACGACGTCTACACTGTTGTGCCCTATAGTAGAGGAACAATATACCAGACTACACGGCACCTTCACTGACAGCCAAAAATATGATCGCTAGAATGACAAAGGATTAGCCGTGACTCAGATGTAGCCGCTAAGAATTCCAGTGACCCTTGGGTTTGCGGCCGATGATTGTTTAACCCGGACCAATCCAGTTGTTCGAAGGTGAGGTCATCGTTAAGTGATCCAGTAATGAAATTGTGGGTGAGGCCCATCTCTTAGAGGCACCTCCCCTAGAGAGAGACGAGCGAAAATTTGTTTTTTAGAGAAGTTAGTTAGCTAGCAACCAGCTAATTCAGAGGTCGCCTTCACCAGAGAATTTTTTGCTATAATCCCACCTTGGGATCTTTTCTTTAAGGAGTAGCCCGCATCGGCTAACTAGAGGCTAATCCTGTTGGCTAATCCTGTCTTGGGATATATCTCTTGCTGAGATTGAAGCGATACCCTGTGCATTGGGTTTCCTTTTCTAATATAATCCTCTTCAGGATTGTTTGCGCATATTTCTCGGAACTCCAACTGCGCTTCGATATCCCACCAGTACTTCAGAGAACTTTCACAAGAGCTACGAATTGTTTCTTCCGTCTAATCACCCATATTTCGGCAGAGACGGAATTTTGTTTAGGTACCCGTCTCTACTCAGGTCTACGTGTACTAATCACTTACCTGTGATCGGATTTTTTTTTGTGTAGTTGTGAAATGATGTATATAGCTGCAGTGTAAATAAATTCATTAATCAAGTTACACCTGATTCTTCATTGCGTCACCTAAAACAGGGACCGGATACGTTACAGTACCTTAAAGTCTTCAATATGGTGAAATTTTCCAAAATATTTCTTTTTATTTTATAAGCCAGCAATTTGGATTGCAAAAATATATTATTTTTGTACAGAAACAAATTTATGTGACATCTTGAATGTATTTCGTAACAGTACAAGGCCAGGAATATTTTTGCAGTATTTTTCTCTCTTAATTATTGAATATTTTACCACTATTTATTTCATAGCTCGAGAATTTTGCATATCTGAATTTATTTTAATAATCTTGCACAGTAAGTATATATATAATTAAATAAACACATGACTTATTTAGTGTATTAGTGTATTTGTAAATGGTACAAACACATGTTTATTTTTCGGTAAACACTAAGTGGAATTTCGCAGTTAGAATTTGACGTTTTATCGAGTAATATTTTTTATAAAAATATTTATTAAATGACTCTATAATGGCGTCCTTTTTTGTAAAAGATATTTGTATACTTTAACAATTTTAAGTCTTGTTTGTACCTTAAAATCTACAATATGGTGAAATTTTCCCAAATGTTTCTTTTTGTGTTATAAGCCAGCAATTATGATTTCAAAACTATTTTATTTTTGTACAGAAACAAATTTATATGACATCCTTAACGTATTTCATAACATTACAAGGTCAAGAATATTTTTGTAGTAATTTTCTCTCTTAAGTATTGATTATTTTACCACTATATATTTCATATCTCGAGAATGTTGTATACCTGAGCTATTTTAATAATGTTGCACAGTAAGTATAAATATAGTTATATAAACACATGACTTATTTGGGGTATTTGTAAATGGTTCAAACACATGAATCTTTTCGCAGCAATTTATTTTTGCAAGTTCTTTTCATAATTGTACATTAAACAATGTTCTCTGATAAATAACACTTATTATGAAATATTTATCTTTGTAAGATTATTTTATTTTCGTTAGATATTAATGGCATTTCAGAACTGGATATTGACATAAATGGCATGAATAATTTGTAAATACTATAACAAATTTAAATATTACATAATATTATGACTTGTTTTATAGTGGGGACAATATGTTTCTCATTTCCTTGATTCCCAATTTTTATTTCTATCGCTATCTACACATCATGTTTAATGGGCATTATGGTTAATTATGTTTTAATCCCAGGGCCCCACCTCTTTTTAATGAGTCTATGACTGTAATGATGAAGGAAATTCAACTGTAAATTATGAACATTTAACCCCTTAATGCACAGTTAAAAAAACCGCCGAAAAAAATCAATTTTTTAATGTAAAAAACACAATTTAGAACGTTGTCTTACCAAGAAAATTACAAAAATACAAAAATAATCAAAATTTTTATTGCAATTTTGGATTTTGATAACATTGCAGAAAATAGTCGAATATTGTAATATTACACGCACATCGACTTTTTTTTAATCTTTCTTTTCGAATTCCTATTTCAGAATAAACATTATTATCAGTAAAAATACTTATTTATACTTTTAAAACATAAATAATAACAATACTAGTATTTATAAAATTAATCAAAATTTTCTTTTGTGTGATATATTTCAAAACAAGGTGAAGCACATAGCGCAAGTTTGCAACTATTACACATGTATCGATTGTTTTTTGTTTGTTTGTTTGTTTTGTTTTGCTTTCACATTGTTATTTTCATTTCTCTATTGCATCCGAAGGTGAAAAATTATAGAAACATAAAGTACAACGCCGCTTGAATTATCTCGAGGGTGCACAGTTTGGCAAGTTTAGTGCGCCCGAGTTAACTCGGGCGTGCACGTTAATGGGTAAGACAAGGAAAACAAGATTTCAGATATTTGCATCTTGAAAACACGATTCGATTCTAAGCATGAGACCTATTGCATTACAAGGTAATTCCTCAGCTGACCCAGGCTTTTCACCCACACAGCAGCTTTCACTGAAAACCAGTTCCCACGACCGCAACCACAACAGCTACATAGCTGCTGCTGACCTACTGGTCATGGCTGGAAAATTAATATGGTCAATCCCAGTAAGGAACAAGCACTACAGAGGCACGTTCGAGACTACCAGGGAAGACACTGGAAAAGATCACTCAGGTGAACCCCAGGCTCGTGACACCCATATATACCTAAAGGAGGTATACCCCTGAGGTTGTCTCTCATTTAGCATTACCCGGAAGACAAGTAAAGCTTGAATCTCGTGGCGGCGGAAGCGAGAGACTTTGCCCCCCCTCCCCCTATTGCAGTACAAATGACTCTTTTTCTTGGTATTAAAGGACACTTTGTTGTACTTCATTTTAGCTGTGTATGCAACACGATTTACACCACATGATACTAAATAACCAGTAAACGTGTTGTTACAAATTATACAACTGTAAAAGCATTATTCCTGCTGAAATTTTTAAGGTTTCTTGTAGTAAGGTGCTCTGGAACAAGACGCCTTAAAGGTGTCAGGTTTTATTCTGCCAGCCTCAAGTGTCACACTCAGGGCCATAACTAAGTCCTTTAGAGCCCGTGGCAAAACACTGGTCGACGTCTCTGCCACCAAATAAAGTGAGAAAATGCATAGACATGTTATATATATATATCATATACTCAGAATGAAGTCACAAAATATTTTGTTGATTCTTAAAATGTTCCTAACATATTAATTTTTTTAATATTTTCCTTATTAATACTTTAAAATATTTTTAACCCTTTAGGGGTATTATTTTGCTGATAAACTGAATAGTTTATTTGAGGGAACTATTTTTTATCAAAAAGTGAATTTTCATAAAAATTGGGGAAATTTCTAAATATAAATTTAGTTTTAATAACTTTAATAAATTCAAAATGTAAAACGAATACCCGGAATTATATTAAGGCATATTAGGAATGTTTGGTAAATATTTTGTAAGAATCTATAGCAGGTTTAGTCTCTAGAAACATTTTTAAAAATAAAAAAAATTCATAAAAAATAATTATTAAACTCGTTGGATTTTATAATAAAAATAGTTTTTTTTTTCAATTTTCCTTATTTTTACCTATGTCGAATCTTTCTCTTTCAGACTCCACTTTCCTCACGGTGCAGCGCTCCTTATACTGATGAGCATGTGGCAAATGCCGCCTTTTCTACTCCCTAGTTACGGGCCTGGTCACAGTCCTTAACTTGGGAGGTATCTACACTTAGCGTCATTCCTTAGGTGTTAAAGAGACTTCGAGAATGCTGTAGAACCAGTATTTTCTAGATATCCTACCTCTGTTTTAGAAAATATATAACGCGATAGCCTGTTAACAAAAAATAAATGATTTAGAGATGTAATCGAAACAAAATCTCTATACAGTTAACATTAATTTTTAAGAAACTAATATACTATTTATATAAACTAATATACTTCCACACTGGTAAAACCTGCTTCTTTAGTAAAGTATAATATCATGTGCTTACAATAATTTGTATCAGTTATCTTTCATCCCATATTTAAATATATTATACACTTTGGCAATGAAGTAAAATATCTAGTATTTGTCTTAATATTATAATGCTTATCTAAAAAATGAACCACTTAAATAAATAATTTAAATCCATATACACGCTATTTTTACGGTTGTTTGGCAATAAATTTCGAAAATGTCACTTATTGCTTCTGAATCATAAAATGCTTACAATTGTCATAACACATGCCGCTTTCCCCATTTCTTTCTCTGCGAGAGTAAATATGTAGAAAATGCACCGTTAAGAATAAAAAAGCAAATTACTTTTGTTTGCCGAGTTATTTTTATGATCTCCTTAATGACTCCCATTTTCCAAAGCATGTCTGTTTTTTGTAATACAATTTTTAATGCTTGTGGGGTTTCTTCCGTTCTTTCTTTTAAATAATATGTTAGCTCTGAAAAGTTTACGTAATTATAAGGGAATCTACAAAAGTATAACTCTTTCAGACGTTATACAACAGTTGAAATGAAATTATTATAAAGTCAAATCGAAAAACACTAGATGTAAAAAAAATTGAGAAATAACTAACGTTAAAACTGTTTTCGTCATTTTTTTTCAAATTTTATATATTTGCAAATTGCATCTTTTTATTTTGTTGTATTTTGTTATATAGATATATTCTGATGAAGTTACTAGATAATAATAACAGTATTTCTGAAAAGTAACTAAATCTATAAATTAATTGTAACTAATAACTGGATAATTATTAGGAAATAATTTAATCTACACAAAAGAGAGTACGTTTATATGCTTTTAAATATGCATGTAGTTTTACTTAATATAAATTTATATGGTTTTAAACCTTTGTTAGCCAATTCATTTCGGGATATTATTTTTTAATTCATTTAGACTATGACATACCTGATTAACCTATGACATAACTCGACTGCAATATGGTAGCAACTACCAAATTGCAGTCGAGATATGTCATAGGAGCTACATAATGACATAAAAAACTGCTCCATAGGAAGTTTATGGTGTCAAACTTTCATCTCTGGCGAAATCTAATGCCTTTATGACGCGAAAGTCGGTTTCACATTTATTGGTTCAGGTGAAAATAGTTGACAACACAAATTTTTTGCAGTATTTAATTCTATGAAATAGATATATCTGAACACTTAAAACATAAACATATGTGTACATATTTTTAACATAATTTATATAATTTTTAATCCTTGAGAAAATTCTGAAATCCACATGGTTTTCAACCTTTGTTAGCCAATTCATTTCGGAATATTATTTCTTAATAGACTTAGCCTATGACATACCTCGACAGCAATATGACAGCAACTACCAAATTGCAGTCGAAGTATGTCAAAGGGGAATTAGGCGATATAATGACGTCAGAATATACCACAGAGGAAAATTTATGGTGTCGAACTTTCATCTCTGGCAAATTCTAATGCCTTTAAGACGCGAAAGTCGCCTGTGACATATCTCGATCGCAATGAGGTTAATATGGTTACACATTTATTCTTTCGGGTGAGTATAGTTGACAACACAAATTTTTTGCTGTATTTAATTCTATGAAATAGATATATCTGAACACTTACAAACATGTACATATGTGTACATATTTTTAACATAATTTATATAATTTCTAATCCTTGAGAAAACTCTGAAATCTACATGGTTTTCAACCTTTGTTAGCCAATTCATTTCGGAATATTATTTCTTAATAGACTTAGCCTATGACATACCTGATTAATCTATGACATACCTCGCCTGCAATATAGTAGCAACTAACATATTGCAGTCGAGGTATATCATAGGTGACTTCGGCTACATAATGGCGTCAGAAAATACCACAGAGGAAAATTTATGGTGTCAAAATTTCATCTCTGGCAAAATCTAATGTCTTTATGACTTGAAAGTCGCCATTGACATATCTCGACCGCAATATGTTTAATAAGGTTGTAAATTTATTCTTTCAGGTGACAATAGTTGACAACACAAATTTTTTACAGTATTCAATTCTATGAAATAGATATATCTGAACACTTACAAACATATACATATATGTACATATTTTACCATAATTTATATAATTTCTAATCCTTGAAAAAATTCTGAAATCTATTAGATTTTCAACCTTTGTTAGCTAATTCATTTTGGAATATTATTTCTTAATGCATTTAACCTATGCCATACCTGGACTGCAATATGGTAGCCACTACCATATTGCAATCGAGGTATATAATAGGTGACTTCGGCTACATAATGACCTCAGAAACTGCCACAGAGGAAATTTATGGTGTCAAACTTTCATCTCTGTCAAAATCTAATGTCTTTATGACGCGAAAGTCGCTTTTAACATATCTCGACAGCAATATGGTTAATATGGTTACATATTTATTCTTTCAGGTGACAATAGTTGACAACACAATTTTATTGCAGTATATAATTCCATGAAATAGATATATCTGAACACTTACACACATATACATATGTGTACATATCCTTAAAGTAATTTATTTAATTTCTAATTCTTGTGAGAATTCTGATTTTATTTTCTTGAAATTATGAATTGGCAAAGATTTTTTTTCACATAGCTATAATATAATTGAAAATGGAATTGATTTTTAGAAGTTAAATTACAGGTTGGAATGAAATTATTTTAAAGTAAAAGAAAAGAAATATAGATGTAAAAGAATTTTAATAAATGTTTAAGTCTCTAACAAGCATACCAAAATATTATCCGTATATTAATGACTTTTAAAACATTTTAATTGAATACAGAGATAATATCCTTATAAATATAAGCTAAAAGAGTTATTCAGATATTTTTATAGCGATTTTTACTTTCCCCATGAATTAAATTTAAGTAGAGAAAATAATTAACTGTCATCTATGTGTAATATGGTTTAGCTATAGGCTACATCATTAAAATTATTTTTCTCTTTAAAATGACTCTTGAAAATAAACAATGGATGAAATGCTATATAATCGAACTTTGCATGCAATAGATACTCTATTTCCATTGTTAAAAATTTTTAAAAGCACATTTATTAATTATATTTATTTTTCTATGCCTACAATAACATATATAATGGATTAACAGGAAATGGAGCATCAAAATTTAAATCTCTACGGGGAAAAGCTAAGGTATACATGTGCACCAAAAGCATATAAACATATTATTCTTATTAATGTCATAATTTCACTCGGTTCTCCAACGCATATAACAAATATTTCAACTTATTAAAATTGATATAATGAGCTCTAAAGCTTATCGAACCAATAAAATGCATCTAAACTATCAATTGATTATCTGCATAAGATTACGTGCAAACAGTTTTATAAAAATTATTTGTACGTCAATAATGGGAATATTTTGTTATAATTTATGCAACTTTGTTATATGTATCTGATTATAATAGTAAGAGTACTTATTCATTTTAAAAGAAGATTCTAAATTGTTGCTTGGGAGAAATCATGCAAAGATTTGTTAAACGCATTACATCAATTACTGCATTCTTATTTTATCTGGGAATA
Source organism: Pardosa pseudoannulata (assembly GCA_032207245.1). Classification (NCBI taxonomy): domain Eukaryota; kingdom Metazoa; phylum Arthropoda; class Arachnida; order Araneae; family Lycosidae; genus Pardosa; species Pardosa pseudoannulata. Next base: position 139,177,126 of record CM063508.1, read on the forward strand.
GTCGTGCACTATTTGATTTCCAACTCTTTTGTTCTTACATGCAAACATTTTTCTATCCTTAAAATACCTAAATAAAGATTGTTTCTAACTGATTTTAATTATTTCCCTCCGTGTTCAGTAAAGATTAAAGTTTGTGAAATTTGCACCGCATTTTATTACCTTTTACAAGCGATATGGGTTTCACTTATGTTTTCAACCTCGACGTTAATAGAGACGTTTGTTAATTTTCATCAAATTTCCAATTTCTAATGAAGTTTCTGAAAGGAAACAATGAACGGAATAATGCTTAATATGTAAGAAAATTCATCGTAATAAATTCATTTAAAATCAATTTTCAAAAACATAATGAAAATGTTTCTTTCATGTGATTGTTATCGGTGGTTTATCGACCGATATGAGAGCACTAGCTTTTTAAACATAGACTGCACTTGAGCCAGGTAAATGGTAAACTCAAAATAAGGAAAGCATAAAAAATGTCAAATTTAAATTTGATTGATATATATATTTATTATACATATATAGAAAAAGAAGTTCTATCTACTTTACCTAAACAGTCTGTGTTGTATTAAGATGTCGGTTAGCATCTCATTACCTATAATATTTTGTCATTTCATATGACTAAATATTGACGATTTAGAGCGTTACAATATACGTTTCTGCAACACTATTATTCAAAGGGACCTACAAACTTAGCCTATTCCAGGCAGCTACTATCATATGCCACAGAGGGATTCGAACTCACGAATTACGAATATCAGTTTAAATATTAGGCTATTGTTTTCTATACACTGATAAGTGACATTTCAAACGGCAATATACAAATCTAAATTATCATATTAAAGTAATATTAAAAAATATAAAATTTAACAGTTTCGAAATTATTTTCAGTTCTCTGGTAACTGAATTGTGATTTTAAATAGCATAGGATATCATTCAGGAAAAAGATATAAATTATGCTAACAAATATTTTAGTTATCGTAAATAAAATTCGCCATTATTTTAATGATGCATCTTCTGAAAAATACTTATATCAATTTGAGAAGTCACAAAAATAAATAAAATGAAAAAGTTCTGAAAAAAATCACATAAAACTTGTAGAAGGTTATTAGTATTTTCAAATACAGTTAAATGGAGAAAAAAATCGAGAAAAGAAAAGTTCTTGCAGGGTGTTTGCTTTCAGATGTTTCCCGCCGTATACTCCAAGGCGCATGTATCCGATGAAGAATTAAATATTATTCATCGAAAAAAGGCATCTGTCTTCTGCGGAGGCCCATACCAGCAACTTAGAACCATCTTTTAATTTATTTAGATATAATATTTAAGTTTCTTAAAATACTTCTGTCTTAGGATTAAGTTTTATAAATATTTAAATTAGGCATTCATAACTTTTTTTATAGCAGTCATGTACTATAAAACTTGTATATAAAGATAAATATATAGATAACCAATATAAATTCTCCGTTAATATTTCTCAGTGATAAGAATTTTCTCACTATTACTATAACAGACTACTATAAAACAGACATAACTGTGTATAAAGATATTTTATTTAGTCCATGCGAGATTTCTAATATACTTAAAGGCGTATAGTACTTTTTAAGCTAAAAATATAATCATTATTACAGCCTATTCTTAATTTAATGTAATATAAATTTAGATAGTCGATAAGAATCAAATTACTGAAACTTTCCCAGTTTTGTTCTATGGAGCATGGTATTAAAAATATGTATATAAAGAGTATAAATCATATAAATAAAATAGAAATCCACTTACCCACAAAATAACTTTAAAGAAAAATACTTTGTATTTATTTTATGTATCTGTCTATAAAGATATATTCTTTAGTCTCACGGAATATCCTTTTTACTTAAAAGGACATAGTACCTTTTGAGATTAAAATTAGTCATTACAAAAGCCAGTTTTTAATTCAATATAAAACTAAACGTACTTCTTTATTTCTAGAAAAAAAAATCAGATCGTCAGTAAAGACGGTCAGTCCGGGAAAAAGTCGTCAATTAAACTATTGAAAATTTTCCATTTTCAAGGCATTCAATTAATGTATAAAATATATGAGTATAAACCATGTAAATGAAACAGAAATTCACGCAAAATAGGTTTAAAAATCATAATTCGCGTCTATTCACACTGGCTTGTATATCAATTAATCCTTTTAGTCATTTCATTGTCTTCTCTATATGAAATCAATTGAGAAAATTTTTTATTTGGGTGTCGCATACGTTCATCATTTTGCTATATTGCATTCTGCTTGTTTTTTTTTTTTAATTCCTACTATTAGTTCACACTCTACCTATATATACTTATATAACTTGTCCAAATTTTCAGTCATTAATTAAATACAGTTTATTCCTCCACTCAATTTGAAATACATTTTTTAAACTTGTAGTGGATGACACTGTTTATATAACCATGAATTATATACTAAATACAGACAACCTGACATCTTGAGAGTTATTAAATCCAACTGAATTAGATGGCTGGGACATGCTTTCAGACCAGCAGATTTGGACCCAGTTAAAAAAAATTAACTTTTTCAAAGATTGAGGGTACAAGAAGAAGAAGTAGACCAGCAAAAAGGTGGTTGTGTTGGAGATTCGGAGATCTTGGGTATTAATAGATGGAGAAACCTTGAAAAAACCTGCCGTTTGGAGGAAGCAGACAGAGAAAGCACTGTACCAGGCTGTAGAGTTGCTGAAGAAGAAGAAAAGGATGACACTTGATGTTAATACAGTTTTTTAAATATTAATTCATTAATTAAATTTGATTAATTAATTTTCATCAGCCACTGTAAACTAAGTAAATCTAAGACGTAATTGGTAAATCTAAGACGAAAACTCATCGCAGCAGGTCAAGCATATTTTACCTTGAGTCGTGTGAAATCATTAGAATCTAATGATATGACTATTAATTGAAGAACTGGACTGCTCGAAATTTAAGGGAAAAGTTCCTTGCAAACATGAAGCATTACAAGAAATGGATAAAATGAGAAATTATATACCACCATTAGCTTCAAAAATTAGAAACGACAAAAATTTTAAGCGAATAAATAGTAACAAACAAAAAATAATAACTATTATAATAATAACTATGATAAACTAACTATAATAATAACTATGTGTCTAACTCCACATATAGAAAGGAAAATGGAAAATTGCAAGGAAATTCACTTTCTATTTTGCCACTTAATATTGTGATTCTGCCATATGGATATATATATATATATATATATATATATATATATATATATATATATATATATATATATATATATATATATATATATAATATAATATATATAATTATATATATATATATATATATATATATATATATATATATATATATATTTATATATATATATTAATAAAAAGTATGTAAAATAAAATTTTTTTGGTGAGCTAAAAAATAGTAATTCCCTTAATTATATATATATATATATATTATATATATATATATATATATATATATATATATATATATATATATATATATATATATATATATATATATATATATATATATATATATATATATATATATATATATATATATATATACATATATATATATATATATATATATATATATATATATATATATATATATATATATATATATATATATATATACATATATATTACTTGTTTAACTCTTGAAGAAAGTATATTTTCCCTTTCTTAAACAAAATATTTAATTTTAATTTTAGTTTTAATTTTATTTCAATACTTTTTATATATTTTACAAGTGTAATTTGATTTTATATGTACATTAAACAGAATTTTTAGTTAAAAATAGTGAATAAAAATTCAAAAAGAAGTTTTTCAAATATTCCTAGGTTTGAAAGAGAAATATAAGGTTAATGATCTGGTACTTAAGTTCTATAATATTTAATAAAGGATTTTTAAATTTATTAAACACATTGTCATTGAGCCTTAATTTGGCTAAGTCCGCTACAACGAACAATCAAATAAATATAATCTTTATAATAAATATATTTTTTTATCTATAATATATAATATATTAAATAGATTATATATTATTTTTATTAATTATGATTATTATTATTTAAATTATTATTATTATTATTGTTATTATTATTTATTTAAATATATTTTTAATCGATATTTGAAAAAACATCTTGTCAAATTAAGGGTTAAATGTTGGTAAAATTTTATTTATGCTCATTAAATTCAAGATACAAAATCATTTTTTCTTTTCTATACAATTTTGAACAATCTATAATGTTTCATCTTTACTTTACAAATGAGAGTTCAATCATATCCAAAATGGTTAATCGAATATGAGGTGCAAATTTGAATATATGATTGAAATCTACATATCGCTTTGACATGATAAATCAGAATTTAAATTTCATTTCGCATTTCAAAACACACCCAACAGGAAATTCTGATATTGACTGATAGATTGAGCTGATTTTTGGAGGTAATTGAATAAAATATAAATTACTTAGACATAATCCGGATTTAAGAATTTACTACTTTCAAAATAAAAATAAAAAATAATTAAAATTTTATTAAATGGATATATTGTTCTCCAATGCCTTTTAATTTTTTTCTCTATTTTATCACCGGTACCAAAATAAACTACAACCATTGTTGTAAAAATAATCTTTAGCCTAGTGCTTGAGAAAGAAGAAATCTAAACACATTAATAAACACATGGACAAATATATCTTGATTAAATGATTTTATACAATTAAATAAACGCCTAAGGAATACAACTTTAATAAACTAATCATTTGTAGATATCGAAAGACTGCACTAGAGTCGGCGTCGCTCCTAAAAAACAATACGGCGATGATTTTTATCAAAAGGTCTATCAAGCAAGCCGCGGATGCCAGCAGCGTTCACCTTCTACTCTCCTCTGGTCAGAACCGTGTCCTCTAAACAAAATCAGACTGCCTAGCCGAGAAAACACAGGGGTCCACTCCAGAAAGACGGCGGTCAAAATTCCCCAAACCAACGGACCCTTCTATTGGTTGGGTGGAGTCCGAAGTTTCTTTCTAGTTCAAACCGGTCCTGTTCTGGTATGTCTTTGAAGATGACTCAAGGGAAGAGGTAAAAAAAGCTGAACTGAATGTAACTTATTGTTACTATTGTTAGCATATATAATCTGACTTTTATAATTATCTATAATTTACAGCACGATAGAATTTCAACATGTAAATGGCTAAAAAGTCTGTAAAAACGTGCTAAAATATTGATGAAATATACAAAAATAAGTAAGAATTTAGTGAATAGACAACTTGCATAAATGTTTAAGTGCTTTTCAACACTGAACTTTTATTTGCATTTCTGAATTCCTCCATGCTCTCTAATCGCTAAGTTGAAAGAAAAATGTTTCAGAAGTAAACTCTCTAAAATATATGACATAACTTAACGGTATGTATGCTTTTGACAAATTCAACCAATGTCAAGGTCAAGGTAGTCGGGTTTAACGGAGTACCTAGCGAAGTGCAAGGTCTTCACTTTAACCTCCGAACGTAAGCAGATCAAAACATAAATTTAGGCCTCTATGCAAAAAGTGATACAAACAAAAATTTAATACACTCCAGCTCACAAGGAAGGGAAGAGGTGAGGACGTTCTCATAAAAAATTATGAGTAACCAACGCGTTGTCTAATTAGGGGATAATTAGATTGGAACCACAAATTCAACCTGCTAAGGAAATACCTCCAAACCACTCTAGAGATAAGCTTTTATTTACAGTTAGGTAAAATTAAAATGATTTCATATCAAATCAAAAAGCATCGTTCATTTTTATAGAGAATTTTAAAGAGAAAAGATATTACAACCTAGAATTTAAATTTTTAATACAGTCATTTGAATGACGAATGTTTCATTTCTCTTCAGAGCAAAATCTTAAGTTTTATTAAGTTTATTTCTGAAAGGTAATTTTTTGGCGATAAGATGACACCATATTGTAACCGTTTGATATCTACAGTGAAAGAGGTGTTCAAAACAAGTAAAAAATGGCTTAAACATTAAAATAAATTCTAGTTTTGTAATAAAAAAGCTTCAAAAATTTTCAAATTGCCACTAAAAATTACCATATCAAATTTGATTCATGAAATTCTCATTGTTTCTGCATTATCCATTTTACAGAAGATTGTTCTACGTATTTTAAGTGGACAGGTGCGAGACAATTGCATTCAAAGGCCATATTTTTGGGTTATTTTTTACAACTGAATACCTAAAGTGGGACCTAAATGACTGTTTACAAAAATCTTCCAAAAGTTTTCTTTATATTTTTCGAGTTTTCTAGTTTTAAAGAGAAACATGTATGCTTTTATTACTGTGGTTTTGCTCCGTTCAATAAGTCACAATCAGCAAAGGCATTTAAATCGTCACTACAAGTCAATCTGTGTCAAAATTACAAAGGACTCTGTTTGCGATTTCTTTTTGCTTTGATAATTGCAAAGACTTCTTATGTGATAATGAACCTTTTTGAAAAACGATCCAGCCACTTCCCTCGAGTTATTTCAATAATTTTCTTAATGTGCCTGTGGTTGTGTCAATGAAGACAGCTTACATTTATTTCATTTTTTCATAGAATGATATATACGTCTCTATGTACATTTGCACCGAAATCCTACTGAAACAAGCCGTAATGAGCACTGTAATGATCAAAAAGTACATTTAAATTTTAAAAATTAACTTACATTCTCATTAATTTACATATAGATATATTCCACTGCCTCAGTCAACTAACAATTTATTAATACGCAAAGAATAATGGGGGGAATTGAGAAAATTAACACCAACAAAGCACAGTTATAAGGAGGACATAAAAGTATGTTACATTTTCATTAAAGAAGAAAATATAAATAAAAACAGAAAGCAATTTTGTTACACCCAAATCCAGAACATCTTTTGTTCATACAACAATTCCATAATTATGCCACATAAACATTTTCTTTTCAATATGATCTATATAAATTAATTTAATGAATATATTGAAACAAAGCATAAAATTGAAATTATTAATGAAAAACTGTTTTTAATATTTTAACATCATACTTTTCTATTAACAACTTTCCTTCAGTTAAAAGTTATTACTTATTTTTTTTACTCAATAAATTATATTGAACGTGCGTAGATATGTAACACAGAAATTTTTGAAAATCGATTCAGACTTAGCGGAAATGATTATTTCTATTTATATCCGACAACTGAAATGTTTTTATAATACAATAATTTCTTCGTTTCATAACAGGAATAATTGATTTATTATGTCTAGTTGAAGTCGAATTTTGCATCTCATATGACGCATTTTCCTCTCTTCAACCTCTTTTTAACCGTCAATAAAGTACACGGCGGTGAAATTTCATGACGTAAAATAACCGAGAAAAATACGACAAATTAATTTCTACACTGTTATTCATATTGTAATTAATTGAAGTACTTTATTTAAAAAAACTGCAATTTGTGAAAAACACTTTACGTAATTTAAAATAATTTGCAGTGGGAAATGCAAAGGTAACAAAAAAATTCAAGAGCATTATATTAGCATATTTATCTCATTAGCAGATATTTAACGCAATCTTTATCTGCAAAATTAATCATGACATAAGCGAGAAAAATTGTCATCATTTCTTTTCTATTTGAAAATCATTTCTCATCTTTAGTACCATTACTCAAAATTTTTATCTTAAAAAACTCACATTATCTTTTGTTTCGTAGGAATTAACGTATTTACTTTTCCGCTTTTGTATTAAAGTGAATGTTTATTTTTTAATGTAAAACAATCCATTCAGGTCGCATAAGTATTGAGTAAATTAATTGCATAATGATTAGCTATTTTATCTACTGAATCAGCACTGCAGGGATTTCTTAATAATGTGGAATGAAAGAAAATGTTTCTTTCTTCAATATTAATGATAATAATCACTAAGTTAAATGAATTTTCCTTAAATCTATTAATTATTCATTATTCGTATGTCTAGAAGGATGTCTGAAATGTCTTAGGTAAATCCAAATGTCTTATAAATCTTATCTTTAATTTTTTTATAATTTAAAGCAGAAGTCAAAATCTAAGCTTTTTTAAGTGTTCTGTCTCCTTAAAATTATAAAATACTATCAGCAATATATTTATTCAAAACGTATTAAACGTTTAGGTAAAACACTGATTAATTAATTATTTAATAAAATTAGTTTCATAAACTAATCTGCAACCACATCTCTTCTACACATATCATTTTAATTTATAGCAACAAAATAAAGAGTTTCAGAAACAAGATAAAATTAATTTTGCTATAAAGTATTTTTATAAAATATAAAAAAGTAAAATTATTTAGACTAAAGAAGTAAAAATATTCCTTTTCGTGTACAAAATGTCCCCTTCGTTTAATTACATAATTAAAAACTATGTGTTTCAAAACATATTTTTAAATAACTAATTTTGTATGATATGAGGTAAATAGTTTATAAATTTCAAAGGGTTATTGTTATTAGAAATATATTAACAGTGTTTAAAACAATCGTACTACAGTTAAAATACTACAGTTTTTCTTTAAAAAATATTTTTTGTAAATATTTCTGGAGTTGTGGTACACATACAATAACATACGGAAAAATATAGTGCTACACTAAAATAGGAAAAAACTACTCTGTGATTTAAAAAATAAAATTAAGACGAATTCGACAGATTGTATAAAGACATAAATTATAACTAATAGGTAAGATAAGATTTCTTATACATTGTATTTATAAAATTACACAAATATTATATATTGATTATACCGATACGTATTAAACTTCATTATACACATTATTCTGTGGTTTACTTAAAATTGGTATGGTCATATTTGCCTTAAATCCTATAAATATATCCTTTAAATCCTATGCAATAGTATAAAATATAGATCCTATAGTTTAAATAAAAATATACATATGAGGATGATGGAGAGACTATTTTTTACGATGTAACATAATTAAAGACAATCCACCATTTTTTTGGAAATCACGTTTTTTTATATCTAAGGACACATTATGTTGTATTCTAGGTAGAACTTGGTATCTAGTTATTAGCCGGGGAATTTGTGAATCAACTTTATCTAATAACTCATGTCTTCTCTAAAACAAATTCGTTCTTCACTTTACTTTCTCAAGTGACTTCGGGGGTTGGTGTGGGGACTTGATTATCCATCGAACATTGCCTATTCAATCTGTCTTTAATAGCTGAGTTCATTTGACAGGATATGTCTCATGAATTTTAAGGACTTCGGGAACGCATCTCTAATTTTAATACTAAATATACCATAACCAGCTATATGACTGGTAATGTGCATGCCAAAAATGCGATGGGTAATGAATTAAAATAGCAATAGACATATATTAACTGAATAAAATAAAGAAATAAAAGTTATGCATGTTGTGTGTAAAAAAGTGTTGTTATGTTAAGTGTTGATTGGGATGTGCCTGGATAGTTAATTTCCACCACCTTGTAATTAACAGGTTTTTTGCAGTTATAAACACAATCATAAATTTTAGCTAGAGCCTTTGAGGGAAGTAACATTTATTAATTTAAATTTATAATACATGTACCTCAAATAAACATCTTGCGTGATACTTTTTGACTTTAAAAGTGGAAATAAAGTTTTTATTTAGTGTTGTGTATTTAGACTAACAACGGTGAACTTGAAATAGCGAGAATGGTAGATTTTGAAGTAGTGTGTCGGTATCGAGTCTCAATACTAGGCTTGGTTTGGAGAGCTATGGTGTAATATTTTGCTACAACGACGGCAATAAGACCGAGACTTAATAAATAAGCCAGAGTCCAAACGACCCCAGAACCAATCCAGTTGCAGTATTCAAGCCTGCTGACTGCAGTACTGAAGAGCAGCACCCTCCATTTGGCCATCCTCTGGCCCTCATTGTTAGAATGAGTCAAAAAACTAAGACTTACCACTGCAATCCAACCAAAAAATCAACAGAGAGGTTACTGATTAATTTTAACTATTTGTGATGGGGTGTCTGCAAATAGCTGCTCAATAATATTACCATTCAGAACATCTGTCAGCATATAGCCCCCTAATATATTATACTGTTGGGGAAGACGTAATATGAAGCAGTTTACTTGCATTCAGCAATTATGTGTGACGACTCCTCAAAGAGTTAAAAGACTTTCTAAACTTCGTATTCGATTTTTTTTTCTATGTGATATTTATACTCAAATGCAAGACCAAAAATTCAGCTTGGACCAGCCTATTTTTAACTTATACAGTTAATATTTTATTATTTAAATCTGAATATATACACGTATAGCATGTCTAATATATCTGAGCTCGTTTCAATTTAAAGTGGAACATTTATTGCAACTTCCAATATCCCCACTCACATTTCTCCCCATAAAATCCTGTAAATTATATCCAATAATATTCCTATTTCTATTTCATGTGATAGTTAAAGCAATTTCACTTCGAATCGAAGCGTAGACCTCTTAATGGAGATTTCTACATCTGTTTTGAACGTAATGAGAGGCAAAAGCAGAATGCAATATTTCTCTGGTTTCAAAGATTGCGCATTGTGGAAGATTTCGTTTCTGTGTATGATGGGGTTGTTTAATGCTGTGTCGTAAAATCCCTAAAGGAAACATTTAACGAAGCCGTTAACGAAACAGTTTGTTTGACCAGATAGCTTAAATATTAAATTTCATCATGTGGATGACAGATAAATTTACGATACGTTAATTCTAAAATAATATAAAAATTTTAACATTAAAAATTTAAGACTTCTCAACGGACATTTAACATTTTAGATTTATAGGCTACATACCTAAAATGAAATGTTTTTGTCCAGTAGTAGTCAAGTTAAGAATACGATTAATAAGAATAATTATTTTTTTATCCCAAAACATTCCTGTAATCCTTATTTTAAAATTTTAAAATCAAACTTTAAATTTGTCGTTATTGTCCTCAGCTACAGAGATGGTCAATTTTATCTTAGGTTATATGCTATTTAACAAAAAAGAAAATCAATTTACTTTTTAATGAATTGGTTATCTTTTCATAAAGGATTCCTCTAGCTCCATGTTAGCATATGGTTAACCATGGTAACATATTCGGTCATATTAGATCTCTCGATCTAATATGACCGAAACCCAATGCCATTAAGTGCTGAATAATAAAATAATAATCAAAGTAATTTTCTATGCACTATCGATGTTTTCTTTAAAAAAGAGTTGAATATTGTGAATAGAGTCATCATTCTAATTTAAAATTCTTCTCTGATATACTTTAGCATAATATGCTTTATGGTATTCATCATTTATGCCAATTTTTACAGTTAAAATTATAATTAATCACTATAAAGTACACTAAAGATTATAACTAAACGTTTTAGTCAGCAAAATTATGCATACTCTAGAAACTGAGCTGTCCGTGCTCTTGATACAGCCTTTAATTGCTTAATTTTACAAAATTTAAACTACGTTTCTGTAGGCCGAAATCTACAATAAATAACAACGCTTTGTAACTACTAGCAATATAACTACTAAAACTTATCATAATAATTACACAAGCATTACAGAACCTTCCTTTATCCCTACAACCTCCTGTTTGAAAAATAGTTCATTATTCAGTGAACAGCTTTTCTAACAAGAAAAGACTGAAGAACTCATAAAATCAAATATACTGTTTTCTATGTCAGCAGCAATTAAATACTACTCCCACCTGATCACGTGCCTTTCACGTCATCCAAGCGAGTTCATTGTAAAATGTAGGGGTGCTCATAGTGTTTTGGCTCTTGAGTGTATTTTAACTTACGCCTACTGTAATCATAAATTCATATATATTTCATATGTAATAATTCATGTATATTTCATATTCATATGTATTTCATATAATCTATTACTTAGGATTAATTACTCAAATTGAAGTCACACATCATAAGAAACTATTTATTTCGAATTAGTTCATACACATATTAAGTTCGAAAGCACTAACATCCTTTTCATGATAGGGGCAAGATAATGAAAAATAATGTTTGTCCTATTTTCTGGACATTTCATATGCGTAATAGAGAATTTCTCTTTCGACTAAACCATTTGCCTTTAAAACTTTAATTTTACTCATAATAATTTTTTCATTTTGAAACAGCTTTAGTCCTCTCTTTTTCTATAAAAAACATTTTCTGAATTGTTATACTTAAATAATAGTCTAAATGCTATACAAAATATAATTTGATTTCCATGGTTTCCATTTGTTAACCTCGGAATGTCGTTATATTCTTGTTGTTGATTATTACTAATGCTATGTCTCGAAGGCTATTTTAAAATATTAAAGATTTAAAGAACTGAATTTAACCTTTTTTATTTTATATTATATTAAGTGGACGTATTGGAACGACATCATGTTCTCAAGTGAGGAGGTCGCTTGAAGAAGGATCACACTCAAGATAAAATTGGAAATCACTTTTATTTCTTGAGTAAATACGGCTATAGACAAGGAGATTCTAATCTCTCCAAACAAATCAAAATTCAAAGGATGGTCGCCTGCATAGCATCACCACGACTATCACAGTCGGAAGAAAAAGAGATTCAATAATCTCACACAAGTGGGGAGGCTTTTCCAGGGTGCAATGCAAACCCAATTTATCCCCCGTTCGGTATCCGAGACCATGCCGCTCCCTATATGAACGGACTTTATGAATCTCCCGAACTTAATCACTAGAAAGTTGGCTCCGGCAAAAAGATGCGAAAGCCTCCATGAGGTCAAAGCACCTACGTAAGAAAAATGTCGAAAAGACTCGAGTAGAAGAATTATAATTCTTTTTATACAGCGGGGTTAGTTACGGTTCCAGTTACCTAGGAACTCCAGCTAAGGTTACAGTTAGTTTTTTTAGCTGAATTCGCATGAGGCTTCAAATCAGCTGATTCCGGACGTTAGTTCTGGACAAAGGGTGGTCTTCACAGTATCTTAACGAAATTCTTTCTTTAACCCCTTCCGGTGTGATTTAATAATGAAAAACTGTGCATGAAATAACCATTTAATTTTTATTTAAAAAAACTTGTTTCATTTTACAAATCTTACATATTTTTAATTTAAAATCCACTTTTTACATAGTGTTAAATAATATCAGAAACAGTAAAATTAAGAAAATATCAAAGCAAAACATTAATATGGTATACAGATAATAGTCTTCAAGCTAGTGGTACTTTTCAAAACAAAGTGCAAAAGGAATTCTTAATTGTTTACACCGCCCAGTAGTCTCACTTTTAATTTGATTCTTGTAACACACATTTCTTAGTAGGTTTTCTTTTATTCTGACTCATTAATTTGGCAATGACTTGTACCAAGAAATTCTAAGTAACCAATATGCAATAGTGACTTGTGATTTTCACAAGTGATAAAATCGTTGCCAAATTCAGTACACTAGAAATTTTAAACTAAATTAATTATCATATTTAACAGTAACTTTAATCGCATGACGAGTGTAGCTCGTCATTGTGAAAAATGGAATGCATAATTGTGAAAATGGAATGAAAAACTAATGACGAGCTAGACTCGTCATTTTACCGGAAGGGGTTAAAAGTGGCCCTATTGTTTAGAACGTATCCCCTTCTAAAGCGGCCGGAGTCCAAGATGGTTGCTTTTCTTTCCCCCTACTTTGACGGGGACGATGACAGTTGTACCTCCCACTTTCCGTCATTGTCCATCCCTCGTAAAGTAGCGTTTTGTTACTCTTCCGCTTTGAGCTGACAAGCACAAAAATTTGTCTGTTCGATTCCCTCTGGTAGCATTTTTTTTCTCGTATGAGTTTGCAATAGCATTTTGATCTCTAGCATTTCCACTCGAAATCAAAGAAAAATAATTTTTTTAAATAATATCTTATTCTAATATAACTTTAATATTTCGGAATATTTAGTTCCAATATATTATTTTAAAACTGTTCTCTCTTGGACGCACTTTACAAGAAATATTTTCCACACGAATGTTAAATTTAAGTTTTCGTTCACTGTAATCCATTATCAAAATCGCATTTGATAACTAAACATTCAACTAAATTAAATATTCCTTCTAGTTTCATGCAAAACTGAAACAGAAAATTAGTAGTGAATATCGAAAGAGGAAATAGAGAAGCAATATGCATGCAATGACTATAATGAGGAATTTGCGCGTTTTCTAATTTTAATTTTAAACAATAGAAGACAAAAAGTAAGCAGGACAGTACCTATTTTTCTTTCATTTGGGGGCCTAATTAGTGATTTCTATATGGATTTTATACCTGACTCTTTAACGCCTCTCAAAATCGATAATTTTCCTCCGCCGAGTTTGTGACGTCAACGTTCACGAAAACACCGACCGCCTATGTTGTTTACATGTTAAAAGGCGACTTAAATTTATTTCTGTGTAAAGTCGCATATAATAGAATTTTTTTTATTATGTCTGGCATTAAAAATCATATTATAAATATTGTATTGTACTACTCTGAAAAATACAACTAATTGCAGTGAGAAGATATTTTTCAGAGTTCCCAAAGATCCACATACACGTAAAATCTGGACAAATGTCATGAAAAGGGATGAGAAATTAAATCCCAAATTATCATATAAATCACCTGTCTCACAAAACTCGCTTAACACCTAACCACGATTAATTACTGTTTAAACGGAGAAATGCTTCCCACCATTGGTTGGCGTTATGAGTTAATCGCAGTTAGCCGTTAAACGACTTTGGAGATACCGACCTCTAAACTGTAAGCTAATTCCAGATTATGTACCAGCCACTAAATAGTAGATAATCGTTGATTATCACTAATCAGTGATGATTTGACGTGGCCTCAGTATTTTCAATGATAAATTTACATTACTTTTTACCATTTACTGCAGACAATTTATTTTATGTAAGAATTTAACCTCAGAATCCAATCTGACCGAATTTTCTAAGTTATAGCATAATTAATAGTTGCAGATTCTAAATAATCCATCTAATTAGATGTTAAATGTAACCATCAATTTTATTTCGCGTATTAATTGTCCATCTTAGTGTAGTTATGAATATCTTGTTAATAAAACAGTTTCTTCTTTTAAAGTTTTATGCAAATTTTTTCCCTCGAGGGAAATGTCCAAGTTTTAATTTTATTATATATAGAGAGAGATGTGCGTGTGTGTATGTTACAAACAATTAATATATAAACGCATCTGTAAAATATAATTTAAATATAGCAGAAATAAATTTTTAAAGTGCAGATAAACATAGATTTTCATTTGATATAGCAACGATATTTTCATTTTTTTTTTCTAAAAACACCTGTGGTTTTTGTTGAAGCTGATGTTCATAATTTTAATGGTAACATGAAGAGCATGAAAGCGATTGGTTGTAACTAACGACGTCACCCTCTTTTGTTTGAATAGTTAATTAGGTTTCCAGCTGTCGCGCGTTCATGACTCGTGGAATGTGCATGCTTGTGATATCTGCTGTCTACAATAGAAGTTTTACAATATTTGAACTTTGAAAGGTAAGCATGCATTATTTGATGGGTGTATGTATAGTACAGTAGTATATAGTAGTTCGTATAATATACTAACATATCACGTTGATAGAAAAAAAATATTCGCTTTAAGAATAGTATTCTATTTCTGCTGTAGTATAAAAAAAAAAACGCTGTAAGTCGCAGGCTATTGTTCTGCTTTATATGTGTTTATAATATATTTTAATCATTAGTATTTCGTTTTTATTGCTTTGTAAAATTGTAGATAACCCTGTTTATTTCGGTTTAATGTTAATATATAAATTTTTATAAACATAATGTTATGTATTTTAAAATTGTTTAAGAATGCAACAAACAACCTGCACGTAGGCCTAGTATTATCTGCGTCTAATTTTGAGAATAATAAACGTGTCTTGTTGTCTACAAGCCTTTAAATTTACATGAAATAGTTTTCATGGACGAACGGTCTTCGAATTAATTGAATTGAATTACATATTTTATTGTTTTGTGGTAATGAAAAATGCAAAATGGCATACGCCTGAAATATGGCAGATAAATTAATATTTTAATTCGATAAAACTTCTGTAGTATATCTGTAATTTATAACTTAATTCTTAGTTCGATATTTTGTATATTTAAAGTGACGTTATGTTTCATTTGCATTACTTTTCGAAGAAAACTTTGCAGTGTTTATGTGTTTTTCGTAAAACTAGTCGAGCTTTAAATGCAGAAGTATTTTCTCAAGTTAAAGGTTCAATAACGCTTAACAGCTAAAATTATTGTTATAATTTTATATAGCTGTTCTGTATAAAGTGTTAGCTTAAGTGAAAATTTACACCTAGTTTTGTTTCTGTATCAATAATAAACACATTGTGGGGGGAATGAAATTACTTTGCCAATATGTAATTCAGTACGAACATTTTTAATGAATATGTTCTTGGTTCGTTTTGCATTATATTAAAAAAATTCTTTTCTTTTAGGAAGTTGACTATTCTGAAAACTGATATGTAAAGCATATTGTTCTCTTAAATTATTAAATGCTAATAATGCAAGTTAAAATGACGATAAAAGTTTAGTTAATTGTATAGATACTAGCAAACCTCAGTAATAGTATAAAATTGTTTGTACTCCTACTTAAAAAAATTTTTTTAAGTAGCCTTTAACATGGATGGTCAATTTTGAAATTATAATTTACTGATTATCACTGTTTATAAATTTTTAATGTTTATTATTTTATGTTTAGCAAGAACTTTAATGTATTGTTTTAAATTTCCGTATCAGATATACACTTTATAATGTCCGGCCTACATGCAGAAAATGCTATTCTAATGAGGCCTTTAACTGAACGATTGTCGAATGATACAGCTGCTGTTCGCGAATTCGAATCATGCATGTTCGGAATCTGCTTTAAGAAATAGGCACCGGCCTTATTAGCCCTCGTGTAGCAAATCAGTAGAATGTATCGTTCCAAACCAAACCTATTGCTGTCCTTAAAATCGTTTGGGTTGCCTAGGCCTGATGTTGATTAATAATATATTCTAAGACTTGTTCGTATTCATCGGATACAAATGCTTTTTCCTTTTATTTAGAATTTTTTTATTCAACCTTTTTTCTACTTTTTCCCTTCACATTAACCCCTTCTGGTATGATTTAATAATGAAAAATTGTGCATGAAATAACCATTTAATTTTTATTTAAAAAACTTGTTTCATTTTACAATTCTTACATATTCTTAATTAAAATCCACTTTTTACATGAAAGTTAAATAATAGTGTTAAACATAACTATAACAGTAAAATTAAGAAAATATCAAAGCAGAACATTAATAAGGTATACAGATAAGTCTTCAAGCTAGTGGTACTTTTCAAAACAAAGTGCAAAGGAATTCTTAATTGTTTACACCGCCAAGTAGTCTCACTTTTAATTTGATTCTTGTAACACACACGGCATTTCTTAGGTTTTCTTTTATTCTGACTCATTAATTTGGCAATGACTTGTACCAAGAAATTATAAGTAAACAATATGCAATAGTGACTTGCAATTTTCACAAGTGATAAGTGCCAAATTCAGTACTCTAGAAATTTTAAACTAAATTATCATATTTAACAGTAACTTTAATCGCATGACGAGTGTAGCTCGTCATTGTGCGGTATGGAATGAAAAACTAATGGCGAGCTAGGCTCGTCATTTTAAAGGAAGGGGTTAAACAGTAGGTTCTGGTCTCATTTTCTCTGATAGTATTGCAACAGACCATAGCGCTTTCAATCAACACTGTCACCTGTGTTGAAGTACTAAAATGTAACGTTACTTCAGATCAGGCCCTGGCAACAAGACCCATGCTTTCCTGTACTCTCTTGCATAAAACTAAGAATTGGCTCTCAAAAACATTTGTAAATGGTTTACTCGTGTATGCAAGTTAAACTAATTAGCAAATTCTTAACTTGGCTTGCTTCTATACAGACTAATAACTAGAACTACAACCAACCCCCAAAAGGAATTGATGGTAGCAAAATGACCTACTTCATCCTCAACCAACACCGAACTTTTTTAGAATATTTTTCTGCGGTTTGTACATACTACTGCACTATTGCAGAATGTTCAAGATTTCCACATCAGTAAATTTAATTTCAAATCAACTTAATTTTTACTTTTATATTTTTCAAGCATATATTTCACTTTTTCTCCCTTATTATACTTTCCATAATTACAGTACTTTTTTTACATTATTTCAAACGTTTTATTTTTAGTAACTTAGTTTCAATTTATTTACATTAAATGCAGTCTTAATTTTAATCCATTACTCAATTTTGTACTCTTATGATGCATTATAAGCATTTACATTATAAACATATTTCATTCCTGTACTTTTACATTATATTTGCTTTTTTACATTGTAATATGTATTTTACATAACATTTCCATTCATATTTTATACGATGTAGTTTAAAATTTTTAATTAACATATGCCCTTTTAGTTGCAGTCTACTTAATATAAAATGTATACTATTATTTTTATAAAGTACATTTAATTTTATACGTTTTAAGCATTTAAAAGCTGTAAAACTATCTTAATTAACATGTACATAATTTATCAATTACACATGAGTGTACATGTCTATATATATATTGTTTGTTATACATGGATATTTTAATTTTGCCTGCTTTGGCACTTTACGCGGTTCTT
>CM063508.1:139195878-139270878 GCA_032207245.1 Pardosa pseudoannulata
TCCTATAGTAATTTTGCCGGTCGAATTTTATATTTATTGCGCTGCAGTTTGTCATATTTTATACTTATGTCTACCTGTATTACTAGAAGACAGTTGCAAAGCCAGATTATTCAAAAACTATGTGTACTCATATTTAGTGCACCCATATTAAACGTTAGGGCAGTCATACTGACATTTGGGCTGAGCAACTGATCTTCCCGGCAAAATAAATCTATAGTTTGAAATATCATAATTTCCTATAGTAATTTTGCCGGTCGAATTTTATATTTATTGCGCTGCAGTTTGTCATATTTTATACTTATGTCTACCTGTATTACTAGAAGACAGTTGCAAAGCCAGATTATTCAAAAACTATGTGTACTCATATTTAGTGCACCCATATTAAACGTTAGGGCAGTCATACTGACATTTGGGCTGAGCAACTGATCTTCCCGGCAAAATAAATCTATAGTTTGAAATATCATAATTTCCTATAGTAATTTCGCTGGTCGAGTTTAATATTTTCTACACTGCAGTATTTGTCATATTTTATACTTATGTCTACCTGTATTACTAGAAGACAGTTGCAAAGCCAGATTATTCAAAAACTATGTGTACTCATATTTAGTGCACCCATATTAAACGTTAGGGCAGTCATACTGACATTTGGGCTGAGCAACTGATCTTCCCGGCAAAATAAATCTATAGTTTGAAATATCATAATTTCCTATAGTAATTTCGCTGGTCGAGTTTAATATTTTCTACACTGCAGTATTTGTCATTTTATACTTATGTCTACCTGTACTACTAGAAGACAGTTGCAAAGCCAGATTATTCAAAAACTATGTGTACTCATATTTAGTGCACCCATATTAAACGTTAAGGCAGTCATACTGACATTTGGGCTGAGCAACTGATCTTCCCGTTAAAGCAAAATTTAGTTTGAAATGTCCTAATTTCGTATAGCAGTATTGCCGGTTGAATTTTTAATGTTTTCTACATTGCAGTATTTGTAATGTTTATACTTATTCTACCTGTTTCACTAGAAGACAGTTGCAAAGCCAGATTTTTCAAAAAGTATGTGTACTTATTCAGTGCACCCATATTAAATGTTAGGGCAGTCTTACTGACATTTGGGCTACGATGCAACAGATCTTTCCGTCAAAATAAAGCAGATCTGTAGTGAAAATGTCAAATTTCCTAAAGCAGTTTGTTGCGCCGTTTCGAGAGTAGTGTATTGAAGTATTTAAACAAGTATATATCGAAGTTCTATAAGTTCAGTCTACTTGAAGCATATTGTATATGAAATAGGAAGTTATTCCATTTATTACCCACAGCATGTTTTTTAAATCTTTTGAGAGTTTAATCTATATTTACAAACCAATATTTGACGTAAATGATTTTGGATATTATCTGAATTCTGGTGTTTATTTTTGTATTAAAGCTGATTTAGTGCTTATAAAAATGAGACGATTAGATTTATCAGCCAGATGATGTTTATACAAAGGTATACTCAAAAAATTGAAATTGCCTGCAATTTCTCAATGAAAAACGAAAGTAATGAAATCATTACCAACTCTTCAAAAGTGGTTAAAACTTTATTTTTAGCACTTTCAAATTATATACCTATCCAGAAGAGCCGTCTTCAAATGCGAATATCTTTGATGAACAAAATTAGTAGACTGTTCCTCTCCAAACCGAAAACGGGTACGCCACTGACTGTAAACCAAAACTGCTAAAATCCTTAACGTTGTAATTTTAACAGCTTCATTACTGTGTACATTTTTTTCTAATCTTTCTGTACACATGGTTCAAAATGCTCAAGTTTAAATCAGCAAGGTGAGAAAATATGTGTTTTAGAGCCGCAGCAGCTCAGGGCAAAAGCAACGATTTCTTAACTGAGGTTGCAATTTCGGAATTCGAGACGGTAAGATTCTGCGTGTTCAATAACATGGATTGACCGTAAAATGTGTTCTAATGTCTTAATTTCTCATACACCTCTTGGGGTGGCAGGCCAAACCTATAGGTTGTCTGCTCCTTGATTCTACATTACGAAAACACATTTTAGCAAAGTCATTTCACCGTAACGGTGTTCATTAATACAAATCATTACAAATGCATAAATCCTTTTCCTTAATACGAGTAGCTCAAATCGTGCTTAGTTTGTCCAAGTGGCACTAGAAAAGATTTAAGTTTTTAATTTACGTTAGTATAGTATTTGATTGTATATTTACGCAATGTATATAACTTGTAATTAATACTCTAACCTTTTT
This sequence comes from Pardosa pseudoannulata, assembly GCA_032207245.1. Taxonomy (NCBI): domain Eukaryota; kingdom Metazoa; phylum Arthropoda; class Arachnida; order Araneae; family Lycosidae; genus Pardosa; species Pardosa pseudoannulata. The sequence goes on from CM063508.1 coordinate 139,198,131, forward strand.
CTCTTCCATGTTGAATCTTGCATCGGAGTTCTTTACAAGAGCAAAAATCTGGAACATCCATATTTGTTTAGTGTATATTGTGGTACCAGTTGCCACTTTTGGTGAGTATTCAGTTTTATAGTGAATATTATTTAATAATCATTTTTTTAATGAAGAGGTAATACTTCCGGATAAAATTATTTTTCAAATTTGTTTTACGCAGGCTTCGAACCGGAACGTTACTGAAAATAAAAAAAAACGTTACTTTCGCCGGAATTGAACCGAATAAGACAATTTCGGTTCAATATATCTTCAGTCATTTTGTTAAAGTAACCAACTTATCAATATTTTCTAATTTAATGCCAACCATATAATTATCGTAAAAACATGTACATTATATCTAACTATGGCAGAGTGAATAGGGTTTCTGAAATTCGGTACCGGAGTTTGAGGGCTCGAATCTCACTGTGGCATGGGTACGTAGCTGTTAGGAAACGGTTTTAAGCAGTAAGGGTCGGTCTCATTAGCCCTCATTTTAATTAAAGGCCGTAGCGGTCCAAACCAAACTTATGTGCATTGCTTCTCGATTTCTTTAAAGGCTTTAAAGGTGATGTGGCAACTGGACCATATGGGCCGAGCCCTTCAATCCAGAGGCTTCTGTCAGCAAGAACAAAAATGACAACGAGCGAAAAATAAAGACATAAAAGAGCAGAGATAGCAGGGTGGATTCGTGAGTTCATAACACAAAACTAGAGAATAGAGTTTAGGGATAGAAAAACATAAAATATTTTTGTGGCCAGTGACATCCGTACAAAAAAGCCGAAAATATAGAATGAAACTGATTAAAATCGAAAAAATGAAATATCAGCCGCGCATGCGCAGTGGTTTTGTTCCTGGGCGAGCGCAGGAAAAAATGAAGGGAGGTCATAATGCCATAGCTCTTCAGTGTATGTTACAGGGAAATGATGAAAATGTAGATTTGATCAAATCCCTAAGATAGATCATTAATTTAAGGAAGATGTTAAAATAACTCTATGGTTCTGATGAAAGTTAGAGGAAATTACCCCACAGTTATTTTAGTTTTAGTCCCTAAAGATTTATCAAATCTCTTAACTGTTTTAGAATTGAAGCAAAATCGTTTAGACATTAAAAGTATTTAGTAAACTATACACTATTAAATGCAGAGTAGGTAATAAAACGTAAGTCATTGAAACACAAATTACATGTTTGAAACGAATTAACAAAAGTGCCTACTTGAGATAAAATTTTTTATAAAGGTTTTATTTGTAATCAATTTTAGATAATGTAATTAATAAATAATTGTGGTGATTTGGGCAAAATAAGATCAAAAGAATTGTAACTGCGGAATTTGGGTGTACGATCAATACGATAATACTATACACTATATCCGACAACTAGATACACGTGGTCATTAGGGAAGGACGACACTATAAATTATAAGGGTAAGTTACTTTATCACCCAACCCAGCAAACGTCATACGGGAATTGAATCCTAATCGTCAAGATAGCAATCCTGGGCCAGACAAGTGAAACCAAACAAAAGCAACATAAAATCTATATAAACCTAACCAAAGTGCGAAACCGCAAACATTAACTTTGGTCTCCTGAATTCCATCCAACTTAATCCTATTTGTTTACTTTTTATTTTTACATTTTAGTTTAACACAATTAAAATCCAAACAGCACAATTAACATCAGAAACAGTACTTGAAAATGAAATAAATTTATTACAAAAGCAGAAAAAAACAAAAATACAAAATATTACATTACACAATTAAGCAGCAAAAATCAGATTTCAAAATCACTTTTCAAACAATTCAATACAATTACAAATAACGCCAAATGGATATAATTTTCTTAACATTATTAATGAAAACATAAATAACTATAAATTATAAACGTAACATATATTTAATCAGAAATAAAGATAATCGTGCACGAAAGATCGTGCTACAGGTAGAACTGCATGCAGTACACTAGAGGTGGTTCTTAACCTTTTAAGCGCGACCCAAATTTGAAAAATATGTTCATGTCGCGACCCAAAAAAAGTCGAAACTTTTTCATTGCTTTATTTTTTTTTAGAGGTATATTTAAAAATCTTCAATCCTACGATGATTTTTTTTAACTTTCAAAATATTTTTTAAAATAAAGATAAACAAAAGTACTTTTCGATCAAGGAAAATTTAATTAATAAAAAGTGTTTTTAATATTTTATTGAAAATTAAATATATTTAACTTTTTGAAAATAATTGACATTTTACTTATTCCTAAAAAAAAGAAATATCAATATATTTTAATTTTTTTTTAATTTTAAATGCAAGTCATACATTTTAATGAGAACCTTATGCTTGAATACATTTTGAAAGATCTTCAAACCTCGGTTGAATGCTTGTCAAGGAGCACCTTATATCTATTTCAGGATTTAATTGTCTAGAGGTGTTGGTATTACTGGTGTATTACTAACTTTTTTTTCGAAGCGCGAAAGAAATATTTCGCAAATTGGGTCGCGACCCATAGGTTAAGAACCACTGCACTAGAGCACCGTAACAAAGTGGGGTGATTCCTTGACTAGTGAAAGTCAGTGACAGTTGCCGCACCGAGAGTCCAGTCAAGCTGCGTATACCGCAACCGTGTATTACAATTCCATCAGGTCAGGATTTGCGATATGTGGTGCTGTAAGTTGTTCATGGCCACCAATTAACAAAAAACATAACCGATGTTAAATATATACCTAGTTTTACCGCAACCTTCAAATTGACCGATTTTTCATTGTAACTTTTCACTTAATCCTATACTATAATACGAGGAATGGTTGTCAAGTCGAAAATCGCCCCAGAATTAATAAACTGTAGTAAACTTGGGGATCTGGGGTTTTTGGTCACGAGGAATCGATTGGCATCGGTTTTGACGCGCTAAGGTCACGTAGTTCGGCGCTACAGATAGGGCCGGGTTCGAACCCCGGTGCGGGCAAACTTTTTTCTCATGCGTCCAAACCAAGTGAAAATTGGTACCCGGGGGTTTTCGACCACGAGGAATCGATTGGCTGTAGTTCTGACGAATTAATATTAATAATAATAAAAAGTCTTTATTGATTTGTCTTTATTCCTTGACATCGGTTTCCATTTTTATTTTCTATCAACTCTAAATATTAAATTAATGTAGCAAAGTATATATAACACATAAACGATATAGTAAAAAAAAATAATAATGCAAACAAAAATTTTGAAAACCAACCACAAAAAATTAAAAAATAATGCTTCACTAACGTGCCGAAACAACCTCGCTGTTCAATTTCCAAAGCCACACTAAACACAGAGCATATAACTTATCAAAGTCCGTCGCCGCGTTAGTGCGTCGTCGGCATACTAGGAGGTGCCGCTCTGACGCGCCAGTGCGTCGGTGGCAGCGAACGTGTTAAGGAACTGATTTCGATTTCAAATCACCGTCAACAAAGTTCGACATTTCAACATTCATCAGATTTCAAGCTACATTTTCAACATGCAAAACGCACCTCTACATGAAATGCTTCAAGGAGCCGGAATTTTGGAACAACAAGCGATCAACTCAATTATACCCGCAAATGGACAACTAGAAGATACCGTCATTGTCCAGATTGCTTCTCCATTCAACACACTTCAATCTTTACACTGCTCACTTTGTACCATTTCTTTAATTGTATAATTTTTTGTTATCAATTACATTTTATTTCCTATGACTTTTCAAACTTTAATTTTGTATAGAATAGTTCCCTTTCCAAACAACTTTGTTTAGAATAGTTTACAATGGTGCACTTTAACCGGTTATCTTTTCACTAATGGTTTCACAAATTTTCTTATGGCATGTATTGTTTTGATAAATCACAATTGAAAATTTAAATCTTCGAGTTAGCTTCGATACTGTTTTCTCCGAGCGGAGCTCGGTCAATACTTTAAATAAAATTTAACAAACACTTTATTAATTAATGAACAATTATATTAAAGTTTCTATTGTCTAGAATTTACAAAAAATAGTTTTCATACTATTTTCAGAGATTGGACTTTTCACCAAGGACTATATCCCGTTAGAAGTACGATTGATAATGATTGCGTCTTGATTACATTCAACAGTAGATCGCGAGCCCAGTCGTCAAAGGCAACCCTCTAGTAACTGGAGGGTTGCTGCTCTAAAATCCACCGTATCCTTTAAGGTATCCATCTAAGTTAAAAACGTCATTTTTTTCCAAAAATCATAATTTTTTTTATTGTAAAATTTCAACTTTCAGGCTTCTAAATCTGTTGGTTTTGTCTCTACGACATTTTAAAGAAAATTTAGAGCTGTTTAAACATCAGTGATAGCTGTCAAAACAGAACGAAAGTAGCGACTTCGGAACCGGAAGTTGTAAATTTAAAGCCTTTTAAAGAACATTTTTGGACAAAACTTTTTTAATTTTCATTAAGGTTAAACATTCTTCTAGTATTTTTAATAATTAGCAGCTTGGCAGTTAGAAAGTTTTGAAGCAAGGTGTAGGGAATTTTGAACATGTATTTTAATTTTTTAATACTTAGAGTTGCTTTCATAAACTTCTAATGCGTTTTTCTCAGAACGGTATTTTTAATAAAATGTTGAAACTTGAAATCTGGTTTCTCAAAAAAATTAAAATATTTTGTTCAAAATTATTGTGAATGCTTTTGATAGTATTTATTAGTGAATGACCTAAAACTTAGAATTTGGATACTTTTTAATGATGTTACACTCATAGTTAGATATAAAGGTAATGAAATTTCATTAAAAATTCAATGTGAACAATTTTGAAGGACCAAAAGGTTTTACCAAATGTAAGTTAAGCAAGGATTTTAGGTGAATCACTAGTCTAGTGTATGAGAAATGTGTTGCATCAAAAATATTGATATAATTTAATTAAAAAATTAGACCTTTAAAAAAAAACTTTTTTAATAAATTTTCTTCATTTATTAGAAATTTTATGTAAGCTTCTCCAGGAATAATTTTTTAAACGCAATTCTCTATGATAATATAAAAAAATATATCTAAAAATGTAAAAACATCAACTAGTTTCTACATTTAAAGAAAAATTCTCTGAACGTAGACGGATACCTTAGAGGTGACTGGGACACGTAAAATAGGTTCGTGGACACAATGTTCTCAAAGTTCTCAATACCTCTGAGAGTGATAGGCCAAGCCAATGAGTCTTCTACATGGTCCCTTCTAAATAAAGATCACTTGACAATAAGTCGTACTTTCATTCTTGTTGTGCTCGTACGGGGGTGATTATGATCAGAGTATTTGTGTGAGCTTGTTCCGAAAATTCTAAAAAAAGATTTTTTGTTTTGAAAAGTTTTTTTTAAATCTTCCGCTTCAGTAGAAAAATATATAAACGAATTTGGAAGATAATCAGAAAGTTGTACCTTTTCTTCTCTGCCGCTGCACAAATCATATTTCTACCTAAGAACAGTAATGTTCTCAGATTTTTTTTAAAGCAATATGTTAAAATTCAAATTATGTGTTCAGATTAAGAAATTGAATTTTTTTTCTAGATAACCAACACATAGATTGATATGTATGTTTGTACTATTTTATACAGAACACTTATATCTACAACTTTAATAAGGTGATGCATATTAGAACATATTAATATACTTATATTTGGTAAACGATAACTCACATTTATGAAGCGGTTGGACCTGGGTAGAGGCATCCATATTGTATTCTTGATGAGTCAGGATTAGCGAAATTCAAAGCGAATGAAGTTTATCTCCTCCTAATCTATCCATCCGATTTTAAAATAAATTGGTACAAATATTTTCGAGCTTTTATTGCCGTTATTTTAAGCCCTATTTTCCCCGGTTAGAAGCAGATGATTAAATTTATCACATAATAAATAGGTAAAAATATTTTTTTCTAGCATTATGAAGTCATTCCTCTCATTTAATCATTTATTTAAAATATTTAAATATCGTATTTAAAATCTCATTATTTTCCTACGTTTTATCACTGAACTTGGATATTACGTAAATAATTTTCTTCTATATTTGGCTTAAATAATGGATTACGTTTATATCTGACAATTTTAAATTTAATCATCTATTATTTTTTGTTGCAATGTAAATTTTATTATCGGTATTAACAAATTCTTTTCATAAATCTAGGAATATTTTAAGGATTAATAAATATCTAACGTTTAAGTTATGTATCTTTGAAAATGAAGAAGATTGTGTGTTTTATACATAACCACATGGTTTGCAATCGATTCGCAAAATTTTGGATTTCATATATACTGCGAAATAAGAACTCTCAATATTAAAACCTCTGCTATCTATACTATCCCATGCTGTACGTGCTGTAGTATTCAAAGTTGTTTAGACTTCCTATTTATTTTATTCTGTACAGTCCATTTAAGATAGGACTTCGTACCGGAGCTGAACCGACACTATCGGTTTATTTCGGTTCGATATATCTTCAGTCATTTTGTTACTGTAACCAACTTATTAATATTTTGTAATTTTATTCAACAATATAATTAGCGTCATTACATGTACATTGTGCCGAACGAAGGGTGAATGGTTAGGGCGCTGATCTTTGGTACTGCGGTTCGTGGGTATGCATCCCACAGTGGCATGGATGTTCGTAGCCGTTCTGAATCTGCTTTAAGCTGTAGGTCCCAGTTTCATTAGCCCTCGGGTTGCAAAAAGTAGACCGTAGCACTCCAGCTCAATTTAAACCTTTTGCCCTCGTGTAAGAAGACAGACCATAGTGCTGCAAACCAAACCAAATCCCAGAGTTATTTTAACATCTTCCGTGAACTGATTTTCTTAGGGATTTGATCAAATCTACATTTTCATCTTTTTCCCTGCAACATACATGGCACTAATTCCTCACTCACATGTCGTTGTGTTACATAGTGTCGGATTAACCCATTTTAAACCACTGTCTTATCCAGAGGACAGCTGAAAAATAGCAAGTGGAAATCAGTATTTATTTGTTGCGAACATTTTATCAGCTGGAATATGTAGAGGTACGTCTAATCTTCTGCTAGAAACAGTTATGTACCTCCTGTCCATCACAACCGTCTAGAAACATTTATTTCTCGCTTTAGTGAGCATAGTTTTTATCTTTTTGCGGTTGCAGAATTCCTTTTCAGTTTGCTTCACACACTTAGCTGGGTATATTTTACGTAAGAGTACTTTATCATCCTGGTCGTTAAAGTTTTAATAGTAATAGGTAAGTTGCAGCACGTTTTTAGTGGGGAACAGATGCATTATAGACGCCGGTCCCGTTCGCCTAACAGAAAAACGCGTGTAAAAAATCGCCAATAGTAAAACATGGCGGCAGTCACATGGCATATTTGAAACTCAACATTAACAAAACTAAACTTTAAAAGAAAACGATTAATAATTTAAAGCATTATTAAAATAAAATTAGCATAATTATCATTTTTAAGTTATTAAAAATAACAGATTAGTAATATTTATGATATAATATATCTACAGAATAGACACAATATATAGCATTTTAATAAGCACTATTAAAAATCTAGCATTTAAGGGGGGGTTCCCCCCTTGTATTAAAAGAAATGCAAAATAAATGTAATAACAGATGAAAATTGGAAAGGGTAGCGCCACATTTTTCAGCACTCCTATCTCCCTTAAAAAGCTTTGAAATTATTTTTTACCAAATACCAAAAAAGAAAAACTCAGGTTCGGAATACCGTTGTTCCCACACACTTGGAGTTTAGAATGAAATGCAAAACCCACCTCACACCTAAGATTATCCTGATATTTTTTAACGATTTCTAAAATAGTAAGAACCGAAATAACTTCACCCTTCATAACTAAATTAACTAAATCCCAGAAAATAAGAACCAAAACAAAATATAACATGCCCTAGGTGACTGTAAACCAAAAGAACAGCTGAGATGCAAATTTCTCGAATATTGTTAACTGACGTCAGAAATCGCGTGCACCAATGGGGTGCAAGAACGCATTAGAGCTTCCATACCACACCACCAAAGTCGAGGCAAACACACCAACCTACTCATCACCCCATAAAATCGCCAAATTTGGCAACTAAAAAAACACTGTATCTATACCTTTAGTAGGACGATACACGTGCAATTGATGGGCTATTTCTAGCTTTATATCTATAACAGCATACTGCAGAAAATGTGGTAAAATACTTTGTCAGGATTTCTTTAGACCTTTCAACGAAGTTTAGTGTTATACTCTACTAAAAATGAAACTCTTAAAGTGAATGAAGTATAATATATACATTGTAAAAGTTTGTAGGCTGGAATTGCTTTTTACTAATGAAGAGAACTCTGAAATCGCTAAGATCAAATTTTATCCCCTTCTTACCAATGTCCCCTATGTGGAGTACAAGTTAAATTTCCTATCTAAAAAATTCAAAAATTTCAAATTCTGTTGTGTTTAGTCTATTTAGGTTTAATATACTTCAGAAAATACGATTATTCTCAAATTTAAACAAATAATTTGGGATAAAGCGGGTTAAACAAAGCACGCAGGCAATTGAAATTTCGAGGCCCGGCCATCTAACAAATTTAAGAATGATTTTTTTACACAAGTTTTTTAAATGTAATATTAATTCCCAAAAAATGAAAAATTATCAACAAATATAAAAAATGTGAATAATTAAGAAAGTTATGAAAATCAACTAAGGATTAGGGATAAACTAGGGATCCTATTTAGGATTAAAATACTCGTATATTTTATTGTAGAAAACTAGCATATATTACAACCAGCGTTTCCCCAACCTTTTTTCTTTGGTTTCCGTACCACTTCGTTGAACATCGTGCTCAATTGTACCACTTTGTAAGAATGATTGCAATTTGTTATTGCGAGTGTATATATTGCCATTATACATTTCTGAGAAGGTGACCTTGTATTGACATCACATGAGACAAATTATACCTAAACGTCATGTCGAATTATAATCTGAGTGAAATTATAAAAATTCAATTTAACATTAATATATATAATGTACTAAGATGAACTTTATGATGGGTAGTTTCAGTTACGGCATGACACCGTTTTAGTCGGATTTATAACAGAACTTTCGATGGTTTCCAATTTATTATAGGGACCGGACAAAACTGTGCGGTCAGTTAACAGGATGTTATAAGTAAAAGATTAACATCTGGCAGGCCCGTAACTAGGTATTTGGCGAACATGGCAATAAACTTATGCCCCTAATGCCAAATATAGAAAGAAATATATAAAGATGTCTTTTTTTCTTTATCATATATTCAGAATGAACTCGCAAAATATTTTGTTAGTTCTTTAAATGTCTAGCATAATTTTTAATTTTTTCATTTTACCTTATTAATACTTAAGATATTTTTAACACTGGGGACATTATTTTGGTGATAATTGTTTCATTTGAGGGGAATATTTTTTATTTGTACGTTAAATGTTCATAAAATATTGATGAATTTCTAAATTTACAATTATTTTTAATAACTTTCATAAATTCAAAATTTAAAAGGAATAACCGAATTAATCCATTTTGATTGTTTGGTAAACATTTTATAAGAATCTAAAACAAGTTTAGACTCGAAAGCATTTTTAAAAAAGAAAATTCATAAAACGTAATTTTTAAACATATCGGATTTATAAATTTAAAAAAAATTTTAACTTTTTCTTATACCGGATTGTCCTCTTTCGGATCATTTTCAGCACGTGTGGCTGACCTATGACTAATGCGCCCGTGGAAAATGCCATTTGGCACGCCCTAGTTACGGCCCTGCCTGGATTAACATCTGTCAAAATCTCTGGAAAAAATCTGGCTCCGATAGCATGCATTTCCTTTTTGTTGGGAATTTCCTAATGACGTTAGGACAATAGTCATAATTGATAATTTTCTGAGGCGTACACTGTAGACAGAGGACAATTTAGGTTTTAAAAAGGGGAAAGTAAATGGTGCCGTTTTTGAAAGTTTTAAAGAGTTTTCAAATTTTCTCGGATCGTCTTTCGAGATTCTTACAAAAATACTTACATTATTTTCCGTATACGTATATATGTATGTATGTATGTTCAAAGTTTCATAATGTAAAGAAATATCTTTCTACTAATTTTGTAATAGTAGGTAATGATTAAGAGCTTTCTCAAAAAGTTCTTATATTCTTATCAATGTTTAACCAAAATAAATTAATTTGAATGTGTCGTTTGAATTCTACTTAAGTTCTGTATGTATGTTGTATTTCAATGTTTGTCTCCAATAATTTTCGTGTGCCACCAACCATCTACTCGTAAAACACCAATGGTACAGGTTGGGAAATGCTGTATTAAAACTAACTAATGAAATACATGTGTAAATATTTCTGATTTATTGTAAATTGACCCAAGTTGTTTGTTGTAGGAGTTCTTGATTCAGTAATATCTGTTAATATTGCAATCAAACATTTCTTTGTTGTAATTACGTGCGTATGCAGTTTAATGTTGCAGGGCGCCTAAAAACGTGGGGCCCGTAGGCAATCGCTTACTAGGTCTAATGGGTCCAGGTATTTCACATACAACACAACTTAAAGTAGTAAAGGGGAGTGGTAACAAGTGAAACAGTGCCGTACGAGTGATTACTTGTTTATTTCATCATCTCTCTACAACAGTTAAAGGGTTTGATCAAATCACTCGCTTTCTTCTGGGAAATTGCCGCACAGTTATTTTAACATAAGTCAATTGACCATCTATCTTCAGGATTTGATCAAATCTCCCTTTTCACCATCTCCCGACATATAATCAAACTTTCAATCAGTTTAGAGCAGCAGTCGCTGAATGGTGGTCTATGAAACACTAGTGGTCTGCGAATGTTTGATTTGTATTTACTGGATTTGCTTTTATTGGCGCAATATTGTCCAGGTACATACTGAGCTAAACAAGTTTTATAAATTATAGTAAATCAAAAGGAACATCAAATAATACATCAAGAAAGATGAATGTTTGATGGTCCTCAGAAGAAATGGATTTTTTATTGTAGGCTGCAACACAACTTAACAATTTTTTTTATTAACATTCACATTAAAAAATGAAAATCAACAGAACTCGTGAATTATTTTTATCTTTGGTGCTATTGACGAAATAAATAGTATTTAAACTTGAATTCCAAACTCCCTCGTCGATCTCTTGCGACGTAGATCTCAAAGCTATATTTTGGTCATTGTCTATATAAAAAAATGTATACTCATCACTGAGTGAGAAATTACTAAAAATTTTAATTCTATTTTCAGCAACCTATTTTTGCGAGAAACACTTTCATCTGTCATAGGAATTGAAACGCAATATCTCTTTGTCTTGCAGTCATGTCTTGGAAGCTAGAACACCACATACTATGAGCAAGAGCATGTATCCCACGAATAATAGGTAAGGCATAAGTATTTTCTGAAATTACGATATAACTTTCTTACTTTTAATAAGTGCATATTTGTATTAAATTTCTGCTTATTCTGTATATTTCCAGCTTTTTTTTAGTTTTGAATTCATGTAATTAGTGGCCCGCTAAAATATAAATTATATATGTATTGACTTCTGTGTCTGCACCTTGGTCGACATCTGTCAATCTCTGGCGAAAATCTGCCTCCGATAGTATGCATCTCCTTTTTGTTTAGGAATTTCCTAAATTGTCCGCTAGAACAATAGTCAAAATTGTTAAGACCCCCTTTTCTGAGGCGTAAACTGTAGACCAGAGGTCAATTTAGGTTTGGGTTTGAAAAGGGGAAAGCAAAAGGTCGCCGTTTTTCCCTTTTTTAAAGTTTTTAAATCATCACTGATCGTCTTTGGAGTTTATACAAAAAATGCCTCATTAGTTTCCCGATCTAGTTTCCTTATACGTTTGTGTGTTGAAAGTTTCATAAAAATGTAGGAAGAAAAACCTCTTTCTACTAACTTTGTACTAGTGAAAGGTAATGATTTAAGAGTTTACTCAGAGTTCCTTATATTCTTTATCAATGCTTAAGACACATCACCTTTGAACCTTCAAAAGATCATTTTTTTTTGTTTTTTGCATTTTTCGAATCTTTGGAGTTTTCTGAATCGTTTAAAACAAATCCCATGAAAATATTCGAATTAGAACCTGTAAATCTATAACATAAAAAAGTAACACTGGGACTTTTAAATTACCCAACTAGTGATTGTTTGTTTCTCCCTGCCGTTGGGTCATCACTTTTAACGTTGATGATAACGAAACTTTTGAAATTGCTAACTGAATGGGTTTTGCTAACTAAGTAGTCTATGCAGGAGAGTTTTAAATTGTTTTAATATAATTTAACAAAGGTAAACTAAACAGTTCTATAATTTAAACTTAAATAGTGTTTTTCTGTATATGATTTTCATATTTGTACTCGCTACAAAATATTCAGTCTTTCATTTATTTATTTTTTTCCACATAAGGTTATTAAATAGTATCAACAACAAAACAGCACTTCAATGTTTTATTAAATGAAATTATTAAAATTTTATAGGATGATATATGTAAATATTTGATATATCAGTTTCGTAATTTTGTATCATATTAGTGTAAAGATAATGAAATACTTTAGAATATTAATAGTGGAAAATTAAACTCAATGTTTATTGTTTTTAAAATGTCAATTCTATGTTTTATAATAAATAATTAAAAATATGTTTAAAGATCTTAGCCTGCCAGATTTTTTCATAAAATACTTAGGAGTTTATACACAGAATCCTGCTCTTTAATTTTGAAAGTATGCATGAAAACTTCTGTCTGTGACTCAAATATTGTTTAAATGGTGGTAAAAGATGCATTTTACGTATTTAATGATGGCCATGTTATCTGAACCAGTGTTATACAAGAACTGTCTTAACTAAGTGGTAAATTATGCAAGAGTATTTACATACAACAGTGGTCAAGAGCTGAATTTGTTGGGCTGAAATCATGGCTGAGATGCTTACGTTAGTGACTTGAAAAGCAAGATATAAAATTGCTATAAAAGTAAAAATATTAGAAACAGAAGGAACAATGTATACATATAGGCAATTGTAAACCATTTTATCAAATGTTTTAATGGACATATGACAATCTAAAATTTTAACTTTAAATGCATTTTACTCAATGTTTTTCAAACTTGAGCACACTCTAAAAAGTAAACTTGCACGTATGGATCTATAATCTTAAAGGTAAGTACTTTATTGCACTACAATGAAACTCTACCTACTTTTTTGAAAGTTTTATTTTATGGGGGTATTTGAAATTTAACTTTTCAACGTTATTTTAGATTTTTTAAAACATTTATTCTTGTGGTGTAAAATTTCTGATAACGTTTAAATTTTAAATAGGTGGAGAATAATACCTAATGTTTCTTGTTTAAAAAATGCAAAAATTGTTGAAATAGTGTTCATGTAAGTGTGCGCGAAGTGTGACGGCAAATTTTTTAAATTTTCAAAATAAGAAATTTTTTTATTACATAAAAGTTCTTATTTACCAGAAACAAATTAAATACAGGAAAATAATTAACTAGATTAAAGAACAAATGCTTAAACTTCAAAGTAATTTCCATAATAAGGAAAAGTTAAGGCAAGTCGAAAAATTGCAAAAATTCCTCATTTTGAAGTTGTTTATAGGTGGTGTCCCATTAAACAAAAATTAATTTGAATGTGTCGTTTGAATTCTACTTTAGTTCTGTCTCTATGGTATTTTAATGTTTGTCTCCATTAATTTTAGTGTGCCTTCAACCAGCTACTCGCGAAACACCAATGGTACATGAGGACACGTTGGGAAATGCTGTATTAAAACTAACGAAATGAAATACATGTGTAAATATTGTAAATTGTCCCCCGATGTTGGTTAGTTGTTTGTAGGAGTTCTTGCATTCAGTAAGATCTGTTACTATTACAATCAAACATTTCTTTGTTGTAATTACGTGCGTATGCAGTTTAATGTTGCAGGGCGCGTAAAAACGTGGGGCCCGTAGGCAATCGCTTACTAGTTCTAATGGGTTCAGGCATTTCACGTACAACACAACTTAAAGTAATAAAGGGGAGTGGTAACAAGTGAAACGGAGCCGTACGAGTGATAACTTGTTTATTTCATTTTTTCTCTACAACAGTTAAAGGGTTTATCAAATCCCTTGCCTTCTCCTGGGAAATACCCCACAGTTATTTTAACATCTTAAGTCAATTGACCATCTGTCTTCAGGATTTGATCAAATCACCCTTTCTCACCATTTAACTCCGACATATACACCAAACTTTCGAGCAGTTTAGAGCAGCCGTCACCGAATGGTGGTCCACGAAACACTAGTGGTCTGCGAATGTTTGATTTGTATTTGTTGGATTTACGTTTATTGGCGCAATATTATCCGGGAACATACTGCGACAAAATATTATAAATTATAGTAAATTAATACAAATAAAAGGAACAACAAATAATACATCGCGAAAGATGAATGTTTGATGGTCCTGAGAAAAAACGGATTGTTTATTGTAGGCTGCAACACAACTAACAATTTTTCATTAACATTCATATTAAAAATGAAAATCAATGGAACTTATGATAAATTATTTTCTCTTTGGTACTATTTATTGAATAAGTAGTATTTATGCTTGAATACCAAACTACCTCGTCGATCTCTCTTGCGACTTAGATCTCAAAGCTATATTTTCGTCATCTTTGTCGATATAAAAAATATATACCCATCACTGAGTGAGAAATTACTAAAAATTTTAATTCTATTTTCAGCAACCTATTTTTGCGAGAAAAAAAACTTTCATCTGTCACAGGAATAGAAACACAATATCGCTCTCTTGCAGTCATGCCTTGGAAGCCAGAAGACCACATACGATGACCAAGATCATGTATCACACGAAAAATAGGTAATGCATAAGTATTTTCTGAAATTACGATATAACTTTCTTACTTTTAATAAGTGCATATTATTAAGGTTCTGGTTATTGTACATATTTAGAGCTTTCTTGAATTTTAAATTCAAATAATTAGTGGCCCGCTGAATGAAAATTACATATGTAGTGGTTAGGTCTGGGGCGTTTATCCTATTTGCGAAATATTGTTAAACTTAAAGTATCGCGATGACCATATTAAAATTCTGTTCTGCCGATGTATCCCCGTCCGCCATACGATTTTAAATAATTGTAGGTAATTGGGTTTAATGGAGTACCTAGCGAAGTAGAAATTTTTCTCTAACCTCCGAATGGAAAACAGATTAAAACATCAATTAAGGCAAAAAGTTATCCAAACTATAATTTAATACACTCAGCTCACAAGGAAGTGAGGTGACAACGTTCTCATAAAAATAAATTGATTAACCAACGCTTTGTCTAATTAGAGGATAATTAGACTGGGACCTGGACTATGACCAGTAGGTATGGTTCACAGCTATGCATAGTATTCAAAAAACGTGAATCTCAGAATTTATAAAAATACAAAAAAGTCAAAGGGACTATAACAAATGCAACTTAATACAGTAAATAATAAAAAATAAAGGGACAACACAAACAAAAAGAAATTTTTGTATTTTATAAAATTTTAAAATTCTTATTAAGAAGCATTTTTTTAATTTTTTAAAGACAAGACGCAAAGCACAAGATAAACGAGAGCAATGTAGCGGAATGAAACGAAGCCCAAAACTTTGGAAAAAATAAAAATGAGAAAATATAGCGAAAGAGTACAGAAAACGGTACTTCACTAATAAAAACAGCAAAAAAACAAAAGTAGGCATGAAAACCTAAAACGTATTTTTAACAGAATTTAGAAAAGTCGATGTCGTCGCTGGGGACAAAGGTTTTTTCTCTTTTTCGTGATAACGTAGATCACCAAAAAGCACCCGGAATATTCCGCATAAACTAAATTTTTCAAGCTATTGCATTTGCAGACACCGCAGCGCTTCTTTTCCCTCTTTTTCCTTTTTTCTAGAAATCTCCTTTTTTTTCTTTATTTCATGGCATTCTTCCTCTTTTTTTCCGCCTATTCCCGCCTTTTATTCATATTTTCTTTGGGCCAGTCACTCCTTTTATTCGTTTTTTTCTTAATATTTACAGTTATATAACGGCGGAACGGATTGCACACATCTTTCCCATGTTTTGATAACATCTTTGTTTTTCTAATATTTCTTTCTGTGGGATATTGTCCCCCCCCCTTAAAAAGTCTTAGGCTATTTATTGGCGAAACAGCTGTTTGAAAGTTAGCGAATAACGATCAAAAAATCAAAATCAAAGGGGCACCCGAATTTTTTGATTACACTGTCGAGAAATCTGTTTAACAAGTTTCTGAATGAAAGAGGGGGAAAAAGAACCGTAACTCCGAGCCTGTGAGCTTAAAAATTGACTGCCACATCGAATATTGAATTCAGGGATGATTCTGATCAGAAATGTTTTGTGGCTTTGTTCTAAAAATAGATTGTTAAACACATTATTGTTTTGGAAATTAAAAAAAATAAGTAAGAAGCCATTTTCTTATCTCGCATATATATAAACTTTGACGATAATCTGAAAGTTTTCTGTCTTTCTCTTTGCTGCGTTCACAATTTTTTCTGACTAAGAGCAGGGAAATTATTATTTAATTCTCACAACACGGGCTTCAAGGTCAAAAAGCCGTATGACGCGGTATAAATGAAACATACCTTTTGTGGTTCTAGTTAAAATAGTACAACTAGCCGTAATTTTACTTTTTTGGTGAAAAACAAGTTTTGTGGATTTCGGTTCCGGAAAATGCGCATTTTTAATGGACCATTATAGTTAATACTGCGATCATAATATTGGGCTCTCATAAGGAATAATTTACGTTTTAACAACGTGCGTATTTTCTTTATAGATATCCCACGAACTCACGTGCATGTAAACTGAATGTAATACTGTTTTATATATCTGTATGTATTTTTTTTAATATTGCGGTAACAGTAATGCAATTCCAATCCCTCCTATATTTTCTTCAAATGGTACTTCATCTTATTGACTGAATGTTCTGCTATGAGCAGTGACTGCGAAAAAATGACGCTGTTGCAAATAACTTACGGAATTTTGGATATGCACCGAAGTTTATTGTTGAAAAATCCGCACCTTTTTTGTTTGTCATTAGGTTTCGCATGTGCATTGAAGTTGATGAAAAAATTTGCTAATGAAAAATCGTAATTTTTAACGGCAATCCCGATAAAAATCAGTCCTATAGATGAAACGGTAGGACGCTGCCACGGGTTCGAATCTCACACTTTGTTCGCAACCTTTCAGTATCGTAGTAATTTAGTAAATTCCGAAGTCTTAACCGTCGGGTAACATAAAAGAAAACTCGATCGCTCTCACACCAAACTAAATTAGAAATCTGTTAGTCTAAATTAGAATTAGAACACACTGGCTCAGATACCGAAAAAACTTCAGCCTTATTCTATCATCGTCCTGAAATATTGCTATTTAAAAAATTTTTAATTGTCCACTTAAAAAAAGCCTTTTACGGTGTATATGTGTATATTTAAGTCATGAATATTTAGACATTGATTAAAATTAAATTTAATAATTATTGTACTTTCCAAACTGGCTTAGGTTTTACTATTTAAAAAATTCTATAGTCACAAAATTAAAAATTTAGTTATAGAAATGTCTTAAAATTTGATATCTAAAATGCGCATTTAAGTTATTAGATCGTTTTCTAATTAGGATATTTGAGAAATTTTAATGTGGATCTCTTTTGAACCTTTTTTTGATTGTTCGACAAGAGTAATTGTTTATATTAGTACAAATTATTTAGCTTCTGGTATATTTCATATTTAGGTGATCATTTTCACATAATGTAAATCAAATAACTATTTTTAAACAGTTTACTTTCCGTTTTTCCCTCTTCATTTCCCCCCTTTTTTCCATTAATATTTAACTTTTGGATCTGCTAATTTTAAAAAAAAATTTTAAATTGTCCATTTAAAAAATTAGATTTATACTGTAAAAGTTAATTTAATACTTAATATTAAATAAATACTTAATAATAAATATTAATTAATATATAACTAATAAATGATAATTACGTAATAATTTTAAATGTTAATTATAAATCGTAAGAAAATAGAATTTTACTGTCACAAAGTTTTAAAGTTTTGTTTAGAAGTGCATTTTGAAGCTTTGCTATTTGAAATGGCTTTTAAATTATTGGTGTACTGTTGAAATCCCTATTTTAACAAACCAGCTTATAACAAATGTAAATTTTGATCTCATGATTTTCTATTTTCTTTGCAATGCTAATTTATCCGTAAATGGAGAATGTCTATTTTATACATTTATAGTGAATCTTAGGAATGATGTAGAAGGATCCTTTCTTTCAGTCATTTACCAAGTTTTTCTTCATTTTTTATAAACCTTTTTTGCAGTTATGAAAACAGATTTAAATGTTTCTAGATTTAAAAACAAAGTGCATGAAATAACATCTTGTCCAGGCACTCAAAGAAAGAAAATGTTTTTGTTGTATTGAATAAATTCCTTAAACTATCTTGATACTGGCATCACGTATATAGAAAATTATAAATTCAGTATTAAAATAGTAAGCTATAACTAAAGACAAAACTGGTTTTGCATTTGTCTACATTTTTGGTCATTCTAATTGGCAATAGTTCAGTTGTTTGGTTTTATTCAATTAAGATCATTAAAGATCATATTTTTATAAATCTTATATATGTAAGTCTTATATATAATCTTATGTAAATCTTATAAAAGTTATAATTTTCTGAGATCGAACATTAAAGGGTAGAAAAGGTTTTTAAAGGTTAAGTACAACAATGTGGTTCTTCAAAGTTTAATAAAATAAAGTTCAACTGTATTGGTGAATTTACATATTTTAAATAGGCAAATTGAAGAAGCATCTTATTTGAATCTATTTTAAATATATTTTTACTAGGAAACTTAAGTACTTGTTTATATTGATAAAAAGTTATTTAGATACTTCCATATTTCCTATTTAGACACTTGTTTTTGCATTAAGTGAATCAGAACATTAATTTTTAATAGTTATTTAACTTCCTCTTTTTTGCATTTTTCTATTTTTTTTCCAAAATTTTGAATTCTGAGTGTGCATTTGTTTGACGTCCGATACCCGTATTTACATTTTTTCTTGTACAAACACAAGTCAGAAAATTTGTTGAAGATTATCACGTCTATGTTAGTCTTCTGTAATATGTTCTAATAACTCTAAAATGAAGCACGTGTGTCAAGATCGAAATTCCTCAGCTCTCACGTGGCAGCGATAACTTGATTGTTGCCGCACCTGCCCAATCCTTTAGAAACAATACCCGGATATATTTACGGTTGTTTGACCTTGCAATAGTTAGTGATATGTGCACGTGTAATGTTTTGATAACTTGCTTCTTGTTCATATCTTCTAATATATTAGGCGTATGGTGTTTTGGTTGAATATCGAGATGAAAACTGAATGCTTGGAATCGTGTTGATTGTATCATAAAAGTATATAAAAAAAATGTACCAAAAAGCAATGTTTAGCAGATTAGATGTATCGGGGATGAAAATGGCAAAATAAGTGAAAATATATTAATTTGCAATTTAGATATTGTGCAGTTTTTACGAAGGTTTCGTTTAATTTATGGAACCACTTGAAATATCACCGTGATCTGCAATATCGGAATTTAAATTACAAATAAGGACGGTCTTTTATTTTTATAAATTAACATGTATCTAAGTGTCTTTAATTTTAATAATTCCTTAAGTAATTTAAAATTTTGTTTTACTCAATTTAAATGGATGGTTAAAATTTTATTCTTATGAGTTAAAAAAAAATCTGCATCCAATTTAAGAAAATATATTTTTCAGACGGAATATTGCATAGGATTGAAAAAAAAATTAAGTAACAAAGTGTTGAATAGTTTGGTTTGTGGTGTTTTCTGTGTAAAAGTACAATAAATATTCGGTACCGGAGTTCGCGGGTTCGAATCCCCCAGTGGCATGGATGTTCGTAGCCGTTCGGAATCGGATTAAAGCTGTAGGTCCCGGTCTCATTAGCTCTCGTGTTGCAAAAAGTAGATCGTAGCACACCAAAACGAAACCATGATGATCAGAAAATTAAATGATCAATTCATTAATGCGCATGACTAATTTTTAGAATACCTGAATCATAGTTATAAATGAAATTGCGGCTCCACCTGCCGGATATTGGACCAATGAAACTATTTTGGTTTGAGTCGCTATGTTTTATTTTTGGTCTACGGACGTTATTTACTCACACTTACTATTTAAAGGTGATTCCAAATTGCTACGAACATCCTTGCCCGGAGCGAAATTCGAACCCACGGTATCCGATAGTGAAGATTAGTTAACCAGTGAAGAGTTTAATTTCGATTGGGGAGAAATATAATTTGGCATAAATAGGCAATGTAAAGTAGGAGTAATGGCTTCGAATTCAAATTGGAAGTCATTCCAATTCTGTTTAGTTTGTGTACTAATTACTTCTGAACAATGAATATCTATTTTACTTTTAAGTGTTAAAGTGAAGTATTCCTTAAAAGTTGTTTTTACTTTTCAGAATCCTAATTTTTAGTATTAAATTGTATTTCTAAAAATTTTAATTTCCAGGAAAAGGTTTAGAATAAAAGAAAGCTAAAGTTATTCAAAAATAGTAGTATACCCTCCTACTTTAAAGTACTATCGCGATATATCAATAACATAAATGTGGGGATATATCGCAATACTAAATTTCTAATATCGTCCAGTCCTAGTTGTCATGGAAGATCTATAGTTTGCCGACCACTGGATTAGAGTGCTGTGTCACTTTATTCTGTAGATATTCAAATCTAATGATTTTCGCTGGTTTTAGATGCCTGAGTACGTGGGTTCGAATCCCAATTTTGGCATGATAGTTCGTAGATGCTTAGAATCGGTTTTAGGCAATAGGTCTTAGTCTCATGCTTGGGTGTCAAAAATGTAGACTTTAGCACTAAAAAAATCGTTCAACGAATAGTGATCAGGCCATGTAAGGTAAAGTAGCATATGTGAAATGAAATTGTACAATGTATCTGTCTACTTCAAACATGTCATATGGTTTAGTACTCTATCACTTTAATCTGTGGGCAATCAAGCCGAACGATCGCCAAATGTGTAAAGCACTGTTTTTCGCGACTGATGTACGTCCATTAGTTACTGAATGTTCGACCATCCCGAATTGCTTTTAATGAATGCATTAAGATTTTTTAACCCTTTCGTTAAATTTTTCGAGAATTTTTTTTCCAACGCAGCAAGCAATACAGGTACTTACATTTTATGCAACACTTGACTGCGAATCTTATTCAGCACCACTCGAGAAGGACATGTAGCTTAAGGAATGGTACGGATTCAAGTAGCATTACCCCTCACTGAGTCCTCGTAATTTAGAAGCAGGAACAGAGCAGAAGAGCTCAGGCTTGTTACCCCCCAGAGGATCTTGGACCATGAACCTATTACGTGCCCATTACCTTAAACGAACACGGTAGATTTTAGTCCGACTCAGTCTCCGAACCCACAACCTTTCACTTCTGAGATCGCTGCCTTTGCCAATTTAGCTATCGTGGCTACTTCGAGAAAAAAAACAAATTTTCAACTTTGTTGTTTCACCAGTCATGATAAACTAATACATTTTCACAAAATAAGTCGATAAATTCTGATGCTGACTTCTGTATTGTTTCTAAGGAGCACCTATGAACAGAAATCCGTTGATTGAAAACGACCTTTTCCACCCTATTTTCACCGAATGCTTCATGAAGTATGGTTTTTAATTCTGTAGTCCCAGAACATGATGTACACTCTCCCATGTGGCAGCTGACTGATGCTGGATTACAATTCATCATAGCAAGATATTCCTTATACGTTTTAATTCCATTTTTTTAATGAAGCTAATTTGTTACTTTTAATAAGTTTTACATTTTGATATATAGAACATAGACTGTGTGGGTTCCTTTTTGGCCTGCTAAAACATTTTCTGGGTCAAAGTTCAGCAAATTTTGAAAATCCAATTTGTATGTTAGAATATTTATCTTTAACGAATTTATATACCTCCTTTAAATTACACAAAATAAGTCTTTAAAGTTGTATTTTTTACTATTTCTGTTTCTTGTTGATAGTCCTTCTTACCTGACATAGATCTGCTAATATAATCATGCTCATAAAATAACCAAACAGTTTCTGAAATTTCTTCTGAAGATTTTTTCCTAGTTTAGGATCAGGACTTACTAAAATTCCTTTAACAGCCTCTTTTGCATGACGAACCATATATTAAAGAGCATTAACCTCATTCATTATCCAAATACTCCATAATTCATGTATGCAAGTTAAAATCATAAGTTTTGTTTCCCTGCTTATTAAACTACCAAATTTTGCTTTGAGGTTATTTAAAACTGATTCATAAAGTATTTTATCATCATTCTCAGAAGATTCTACATTAGCAACGATTTTACATTTTATAGCTAAACTAATTTTTTCATTCTTTTTTGTAGACTACTTGTATTTTGCCTTTTTTGTCTATAGGGATTCTGCTAATTCTTCAGGAATTTTGCTGAGTTTTTGAACAATTTCAGACTGGAGAAAATTTAGGATCGTAATCTGCCAAAGTGTCAGCCTCTTCAAAAATGGAACATTGGCCTTTGGCACATTGGCTCCTTTTTCAGTATCCTATGCTGTTTCCTGCAGCTGTCACATACTTTAGGAACTTTTGGCATTTCAGAAAATAATTCACACATCCACTCTGAAACAGTTCTTAATATTTTTAGTATAGATGTGATTTGCCTTTTTTAATGGGTTTCAACAATGTCATGTTAAATATCCGTCACTTTTCTCCATCTCTAGAATTCATGTGTTTTAAAATAATTAAATTTTACATGAAACACAGTGCAGTTGAATTTTCTGTTTATCAATGGCATCCTCCAAAATGTTTTGCATTTTAAATGCAAAGATATTAATGAAAGTTGTTTCAAAAGATAGAAAAACAAAATGGTTAAAGTTCAAAACATCCTGTTCTAAAACCTAAATTCAAATACCACCACAATGTAAACACTCAAATTCTACATGTGCAATAAGACAAGCAACATTGGAGGGGAGCATGCGCTTGAAACATGTTTAAGCATGACTCAACATGTCATTGCAAGTTCGAACATGTGAGAACATGAATCCAAGGTGAAATTTTAATGCTTAACAATAACTTTAAAATTTCTTTTTCTATTTTAAACTTGGTTATTTGTGAAATTTAAGTTTTTAAATGTAAATTTGATAAGAAAAACCTTATAGTATCTAGGTTAGGCTGTCCACCAATTCCAAGTCAAGATTCATCCAAAGTAGCTTTTCTAAACGGTAATTTTTCCTAGTTATAAAATTCTTACAAATTATATTTAAAATGTGTTAACTGCAATATTTACTGGAGTAAATAATAAACTATTGTCAGTATTACTTCCACCATATACACCTTCCAAAGTATTTAGATTGAAAGTGAGGAACAAATATTTCACACTGCTATTTGTAATAAAAAAATAGCAAACAAAATATTTTTGTGACCCCCCATTATGATTCTAATGTACGAATCTAGATGTACTATGGATTCAAATGTTTTGTGTGAGTCTTTTAACTCGAACAGGACGAATGCATATTCTTTCTGAAGTAGAAATTCTCAAAATACATGAAGCTTTCTTCCAGTTCCAACTAAATAAGTAGTAACATCCATCAAAAGTATTGCACTTCAATGATTTTTCTTTATTCTAAAATCTCCACATGTGTCGATAAGGTATAGTGTAAACATTAATGCCTTCATAAACAGCTGAGTTAGATTAAAAGTAATGAACGCATGTTCTCATTTTCGTTATTGTAATAGCAAATATATCAAATAAAACTTTTAGTTTGTGATTCCATTATGATCCCAACATGGAACTTTGAGGATTAACATTAATATAAAATTTTATTTTTTTCAAAATTTTAAAAACTTAGATTTTTGAGAAATTTGAATTAAATTTTTTTGAAAATTTTCAAGTCATGTGCTGTATATCACATGAAAGCCCATTAAAAAATCTTTAAAATAACACTTTGCTCATACCTCTAGCTTAATTAGGTGAGTAGCAAGTGTGATTTAAATGTACGCTGATAGTGTATTTTAGACTAATCTCGCAAATTTGAAGCCTTATAACTCCCAAACCAGTTATTTGAATAAGATTTGGGGATTTTCTTTATAACCATGAAGTCACTATACCAAATTTAATCAAAATTGGAGGTATTCAGCAAGAATTTGTTCTAAAATTGAGGTGATTTCACATGGAATAACCCATTCTCAACATATGTTGAAGTGTAATTAGGCCTTTAAAACAGAACTCAGCAAACTTTAGAATTTCAAAGATTACTGAATATATGCTTCTTATTTGGCAAACCACCAATTATATGAATTTAAAATAAAAATGGCTGTAATAACTATATAGAATAATACAAACTTTTATTTCATTACTTCGTATTCCACACACGTTTCCATTATTTTGGAACCCAATTAAATTGACCAAATATAAGGTTTCGTTTTAGTTTTGGTTATCTTTCAAATCTTTCTCTAACTTTAACCTTTTTCGTTTACTTTTAGTAATTGTTAGCATAATACTTTTTCTTCTAAACTATTTTTTCTAACTCTAATTTTGTTCTAAACTATTTTAAACATTGGACATTTTGAATGACTCTATTTTTTTTTAATTTTTACTAGAGCTCAGTGAACTGTTTCGTGGTAAATACAGACATCACAGCGCTCCTTTTTTCTAGAAATCTCCCTTTGTTCCTTATTTTACGGCATTCCTCCTTTTTTCGCCTATTCCTGCCTTTTATTCCTTTTTTCTTAGGGCCATTCAGTCCTTTTATTTGATTTTTCTTTCCCAATATTTACGGAGTTGCGTAACGGCGGAACGGATTGCACACATCTTTTCCATGTTTTGATAACATCTTTGTTATTCTAATATTTTCTTCGTGAGTTAATCACTACAACCCCCCCCCCCAAAAAAAAAGTGTGGTTGAAAGTTAGCGAATAACGACTAAAGTGTCAAAACTAAAGGGGGCCCCGAATTTTTCGTTTGTAGTGCCGAGAAATCTGTTGAATCCGTTCTTAACCCAAAAGGGGGGAAAGAACCGTTACTCCGAGCCTGTGCGCTTAGAAAAATGGACTGCATCATCGAATATTGAATTCAGGGATGATTTTGATCCGAAATTTTTTCTGGGTTTGTTGAAAAAAATATTGTTAAACATATTTTCTCTCGGAAATATAAAATAAATTTAAGTAGCTATTTTTTTCTCGCATATATTTAAATTTTGACGATAATCTGAAAGACTTTTCTAACTTTCTTTTTGCCGCGTCTACATTTTTTTCTGACAAAGAGCAGGAGAGAAGCGTTATCAGTCGATTCTCTCAACGTGTTTCAAGGTCAAAAAGCCATAAGACATGGTATAAATGAAACATATAGAACTTGTGTGGTTCTAGTTACAATAGAACAGCTTAGCCGTAATTGTATGTTTTTAGTAGAAATCAGTTTTCTGGATTTCGGTTCCGGAAAATGCGCATTTTTTAAACAGACCATTATAGTTAATACAGCTATCATAATATGGGGCTCTCATATAGTAGTATGTTTTAACAACCTACGTACTATCTTTATAGATAACCCCCGAAAGCACGTGCAGGTAGACAGATTGTAATACTGTTTTGTATATTAATGTTTTTTAATATCGCGGTAACAGTATTAAGATTTTAATCCCTCCTATAGTTATTTCTAACGATACTTCATCTTATTGACTGAATTTTTGTGCTATGGGCAGTGTGTGATAAAATGAGTTGCAAATAACTTACGGAATTTTGTATATACACAAAAGTTAATTATTGCTGAAAAATCCGCACCTTTTTTAAGTTTCGCATGTATATTGAAGTTGATGAAAAAATTTGTGTTGAAAAATCTTAACTTTTAACGGAAATCCCGATTAAAACTAGCCCTACAACTGAATCCGTAGGACGCTGCCCCGGGTTCGAATCCCGCTGCTTTATTCGCAGCCTTTCATAATCGTAATTTAGTAAATTCCGATGTCTTAAGCCGTCGGGTAACATAAAAGTGAACTCTAGGCCCTCAGACCAAACTAAATTGTTACAAATCTGTTAGTCTAAAGTATAATTTGAACCCACTGGCTCAGATACCTAAAGAAAGCCCGTTCTACTCAATCATCGCCCTGAAATTTTGCTATTTAAAATTTTTTTAATTGTTCACTTAAAAAAATAGCCTTATACAGTGTATATCTTATTTAAATCGTGAGTTTTTAGACATTGATTAAAATTAAATCTAATGATAATTATTGTAACTTTACAAACTAGTAAGGTGTAGATTTTACTTCTATTTAAGAAATTCTGTCACAAAATTAAAGATTTGTTTATAAAAATGTCTTATAAAAATTTGATATCTAAAATGCTCATTGATATTAGATTTTTTTTTAATTAGGATATTTGAGAAACTTCTGATATGAATCCTTTTGATTAGGAGACTCGATTAATTTTTTTAAGACAGTAAATTTTTTTTACCTTGTATATTTCATATTTAGGTACTTAATTATGCATTATGTAAATCAAATATTTTTAAATTGTTCTTTTACTTTCCGTTTTTTCTTCATTTTCCTCTTTTTAATTTAATATCTATTCCTGGGTCAGTTACTTTTAATAAAAATTTTTGAAATAATCGTTTTTAAAAAATTGCGCTTTTACTGTGATTTATAATTAATGTTTAAAAAATGTAAAAAATTAATAGAATCTTACAAATTAGTTAATAACAAATTTTGAGGTTACATAGTTTTCAGGTTCGGTTTAGAAATGCATTTTTTTAAAGCTTTTGTTATTTGAAACTGCATTTAAATTATTTACTGTTAATCCCTGTTTTAACAAACCAGCTTGTAACAAAATTTTTGATCTCAAGATTTTCCTTTTGTTTACAATGCTAATTTATCCATCTCAAATTTATACATTCATGGTGAATTTTAGGAATGAGGTAGAAGGATCCTTTATTTCAGTCATTTACTAAGATTTTTTCTTATTTTTTATAAAACTTTTTTGCAGTTATGAAAACAGATTTAAATGTTTCCATATTTAAAAACAAAGTGCATATTAACATCTTTTCCAGCCACTTAAGGATAGAAAATGTTTTTGTTGTATTGGACAAAGAAATTCCTTAAACTATCTTGATACTGGGATTACGTCTGTAGAAGATTATAAATTTAGTATTAAAATAGTAAGCAATAACTAAAGACAGAACTAGTTTTGTACTTGTCTGCATTTTTGGTCATTCTAATATTCAATAGTTCAGTTGTTTTAGTCAATTAAAATCATTAAAGATATTTTTATAAGTCTTACATAAGATAATATGTAATCTTAAGTAAATCTTATACAAATTATAATTTTCTGAGATCTAGCATTTTTCTTAAAGTTTAAAAGCACAACAATGTGGTTCCTCAAAGTTTATTATTTTAAAGTTCTACTGTATTGGTGAATTTATTTATATTTTTAACTAGGCACATTGAAAAAGCATCTGATTTGAATCTTTTTTGAATATTTTTTTATTAGGAAACTTGAGTACTTTATATTGATAAAGTTATTTAGATACTTCCATATTTTATATTTATGCACTTGTTTTGCATTAAAGTAAATAGGAACATTAATTTTTAATTGTTTAACTTCCTCTTTTTTTCATTTTTCTACTTGTTTCTTCCTTTCTTTTTTCCACAAATTGACTTCTGTGTCTGTAAGTATCTCAAAACCTAAACCTTAGGAAAGGCTGTTTACCACCGAGGGTTTAATAAAAATTGCACACATGAAAAGTAAACTTATATCATAATTTAAAAAGCAATTTACGCATTACCCGTTTTTACTGCGATGTATGTTCTTCCTCATCGTATGTGGACAGAGCGATATACGAGTATTTATTACTGTGACAGATGAATGTTTTTTCGCACAAATACCTTTTTGAAAATTAAGTTAAAATTTTCAGCGCTTTCTCACTCAGTGATGGACTTATCCCCTATATAATAAGACTAAGTTATATGTCCGTCAGTCCTCGAATTTATGAAGAGGTTGGACCTGGAATAAATATAGCCATCCATATTGGATACTTTATCAGTTAGGGTTAACAACACATTTAAAAGCGAATAAAGTATCTCTTCTTAAACTATGGATATGATTCTAAAATAAATTGGTATAAATAGGTTTCATATTAGAGCGAAAAATACTGTCGCTTTTAAAACGTTCAAAATTCACCTCTTCTCCCCCCTTTAGAGAATTTAATGCTATGTTTTCAAGCCCTAATTTTCCTGGTTAAGAGCAGGCGATTAATTTTATCAATTTATTACATAATATATAGGTAAAAATAAAATTTTATAGAATTATGATGTCCATCATTTAACCATCTCATTTAATCATTTATTTTAAGTTAAATATCGTCTGTATTATTTTCATACGTTGTATCACTGAATTTAGAAATTACGTGAACAATTTTCTTATGTTTGACTTACATTATAGATTAGGTACATATGTGATGGTTTTAAATTGAATCATCGATTATTTTTTGTAGCAATGAAAATTCTCAGCGAAAAAACAAAGCTTTTTTTACTTGCTTCATAGGGTACTGGACAATTCTGGAAAATTTTAAAATTTTATTGATAACGTCATATGACGGGCTAGTTTTTTTGTAAAAAGCCAATAAGATCTCGACAAAGATAGTTGAAATATAGCTTTGTGGCCTAAATCGCAAGGTAGATGAGGTGGATTGGAATCTAATTTTGGGTACTATTTAGCTAATAAATAGTATCATAGATTAAGAATAATCTTACTTCATTATAACTTCTCAGTTTTATTTTTTAAATTGAATGCTACTGGAACTTTTAAATACTTATCTTACATGTTACAAGTAATCGTCCTTTATGCATGCAAACCCTCAAATGTTTTTCACAAACCATTGGCAGACCGTGCACCACTATTTCAGACATGCCAATTTCTCAGGATCCTTCGGAGCAGCTCCGGAGAAATGAGAAAATGACAACACCAGAAACTCCTCAGATTGCTCCGAAAAATAACAAATATTTTGAACTGCTAAAAGACCACAATTCAGCAATTAAATACAAAGTTTTGCAAAAAAAAAAATAATGCTGAATATTGCTTTTTTCACACAGTAATGCTACCTGTTAAAAGTGTTTAGTACTGTGCGAAAAAAACCAAACTGAATTTAGGTCAAATTTTAGTAGACAAACTCTAGAATCCTTGATGGTAGAAAAATGGAAATTATTTTCATCAGGCTCAATGTTGCTGTAAGATACTGATAAAGAGAACAAAAAAGCTACTTATAAATTTTTAAATGCATAAATTTTAATTTACCTTTCACAATTTATTACTGTGTAATTATTTTAATTTTAATTCAGAAACCAATAACATATGTACTTATATATAATCTGTAATTAGCATGTTTCAAACCACGTTGTTGCTCCTGACACAAGTAACTGAATATTGGCATGTGTGATATTTCGCTGCTGCTTTACAGGATTCAAGAGTGTAAAAAGTTATTTTAGAACGATTACGTTTTGGTCTTGATAACCACGTTTTGAAACAGTTTGGAGTGTATATATATATATTTCACCATGGTAGCCGAGGTAGCTCAGTAGGCAGAAGTAAGGCAGCGATCTCTCAACTCAAAGGTTGGGGATGGAGCCAGGCGTAGATCCGCCGTATTCGTTAAAAGTGATTGGAGCACGTAAATTAGGTTCGTGGTTACAATGCCCTAGTTCTCAAACGGTACCTATACGGGTGACAGGCCAAGCCTGATGTCTTCTGCTTGTTTCTAACTTCAAATTTACTAGAACCCATCAGGGGTGATGTTATTTGCGTCCGTAGCATACCTTAAGCTACACGTGCATCCAGGGGGTTCTAAATGGTCAAAAGCTTAATAGCCTTGTGTTGACGTAAAGGAATATAGTGCCTGTATTGATACCTGCGTTAGGGGAAAATATTTTGCACCAGTAAATAAGTGTTAAATTTAACCTTTGTTGCATTTATTAAAAGTATATTCTGTTGAGTATGGTTTAACATATTGATCTGTGTTTATACCTTGACTATTTATTCCTATGTGTTATGAGACCCATGAATACTTTTGTAATATATTGATAAAATTATTTTCTTTTTTATAGGCATGTTTCCTGGGAGAGGTACAGTGCTTCTGATTTGTGGAATCCAGCACCCCGAGAATCTAGCCCTGCACACTGACCAATAGATCACCTGTCGATCGCTCAAAGAGAGAAACAGAATGGGTAGGGTGCTTTTTTTTGGTGTAGGAGTTCGTTGATTACACTTCTTTTGCAGTCATAATCAATGCGACAACTTTAGTGGATAAAAATTCAGGGAGCGACGAGACAGAAAATCAACGCCTGAAAATATCAAGATCAGAAGGGATTTAATGGATAAAAAAATACTCGCATAAGGCTGACATGTGGCTAGTAAGGTGCTGATCTTCGGTACCGGAGTTCTTAGGTTCAAATCCTAAGACCAGGATATTCTAAGCCGTTTGGAATCGGCTTTAAGCAGTAGACTTGGTTATCGTTAGCCATCGTGTAGCAAAATTTAGAGAGTAGTGCTCCGAACCTAACCAGTATCACTTTTGTCGAAACTATGGTACTCCTCTTTTGAATATTTCTAATATTTTAAAAGACGGTTTTTACATTTATCCTCAGTACATTGGAATAAACACTTTTTTGTTTATACACTATTCTTGCATATTTTTACTTATTTTCTTTTATCTTTTGACATTCTCTTATTCGTTCTGTTTTAACTTGGGCACTGTAGTGTAAGTTCTAAGTTGTTTATTTTGCACTATATGACCCAAGACTTCTCAGTGGCATAAAGCTTTATATAACCAAGTCGCTACTGGAGTTTAACTGCCCGAATCTCATTGTTGGCATGGATATTCGTAGTTATCTGAATTTGATTTTAGAGCAGGTATCGGTCTTATTAGTCCGCAGGTTGTAAAACAATCGACTGCAGTTCTCCATATCTACCCGTGTCTCTTTAATCGAAGCTCTGAAATTATAAATTATCTGGCATTATAGTTTTCTAGGCATAGTTTTTAATTACTCGACTCGGACACAGCAGCGCTCCTTTTTTCCTCTTTTTCCTTTTTTCTAGAAATCTTACCTTTTTCCTTATTTCACGGCATTCCTCTTTTTTCCGTTATTCCAGAATTTTATTCGTTTTTTCTTTGGATCATTCACCCCTTTAATTTTTTTTTCTTTCTCAACATTTACGGAGTTATGTAATGGCGGAACGGATTGCTCACATCTCTTCCATGATTTGATAATATCTTCGTTTTTATATATACTTCCTGTGAGATATTCACTACATTACACCCCCCCCCAAAAAAAAAGGTATTTATTGGCAGTACAGGTGTTTGAAAGTTAGCGAATAACGATCAAAGTGTCAAAACTAAAGGGGCACCCTACATTTTCGATTGCAGTGTCGAGAAATTTGTTTAACCCGTTTCTGAACCCAAGAGGAGGGGGAAAATAAACGTCACTCCGAGCCTATGAACTTAAAATTAGACTGCCACATCGAATATTAAATACAGGGATGATTCTGATCTGCAATTTTTTGTGGGTTTGTTTAAAAAAACATTGTTAAAGACGGATTTTTTTTTTCGGAAATTTATAAAGGAAGGAGCGATTTCTTTTACCTTGCATATATTTAAATTTTGAGGATAATCGGAAAGATTTCTTCCTTTTTTTTCTCATTTTTTTTCTCTTTTCTGCGTCAACAATTTTTGACCAAAAGCAGGAGATGAGCGTTATCAGTTGATTCTCGCAACACGTGTTTAAAGGTCAAAAAGCCGTGTGACGCGGTATAAATGAAACATATAGAACTTGTGTGCTTGTAATAGTATAGCTAAGCCGTAATTGCATGATTTTGTTAAAAAAAGTTTTCTACATTTCGGTTCCGGAAAATGCGCATTTTTTAATGGGCAATTGTTAATACTGCTGTCATAATATGGGGGCTCAGAAACGGTAGAATTATGTTTAATAATCTGCGTACTGTATATTCTCCGAACACACGCGCATATAGACCGATTGGTATACTGTTTTATATATCGATATTTTTTTTAAATCGCATTAACAGTATTAAGATTTTACTCCCTATAGTTATTTCTAACGATACTTCATCTTACTGACAATTTTTGTGCTAAGGGCAGTGCCTGTGAGGAAACGACATTGTTGAAAATAACTTGCGGAATTTTGGATAAGCACGGAACTTAATTATTCTTGAAAAATCCGCACCTTTTTTAAGTTTTGTATCTGTATTGAAATTATGAAAAAATTTGCTAATGAAAAATCGTTGCTTTTAACGCCAATCCCGATAAAAATCAGCCCTACAGCTGAATCTGCAAGTCGCTGCCACGTATTCGAATCCCGCCGCTTTGTACGCAGCCGTTCAGAATCATGGTAATTAAGTAGTAAATTACGTTGTCTTAAGCCGTCGGGTAACTTAAAAGTAAACTCTAGCGCTCTCAGACCAAAGTAAATGGTTACAAATATGTTAGTCTAAAGTAGAATTCTAACCTACTGGCTCATATACCGGATAAAGCCATACCTCTTCAATCATCGTCCTGAAGTCTATTTAAATTTTTTTTTATACTGCACTTAAAAAAATAGACTTACACATAGTCATGAGTTTTTAGACATTGCTTAAAATTAAATCTAATTATAATTGTATCAATACAAACTATTAAGGTTTAGAATTTACTGCTATTTAAGAAATTTTACAGTCACAAAATTAAAAATTTGTGTATAGAAATGAGTTATTAAAAATTTGATCTTAAATGCGCATTTATATTATATTTACTTTTTTTAAATTAGGATATTTGAGAAACTTCTGATTTGAATCCGTTTTGAACATTTTTTGATTAGTCTACTCGAGTAATTGTTTATACTAGTAAAAATTATTTAGCTTCGTGTATATTTCATACTTAGATACTTGTTTTTGCATTATGTAAATCAAATAACTATTTTAAATTGTTCAATTTCCGATTTTCCTTTATTTT
Source organism: Pardosa pseudoannulata (assembly GCA_032207245.1). NCBI lineage: Eukaryota > Metazoa > Arthropoda > Arachnida > Araneae > Lycosidae > Pardosa > Pardosa pseudoannulata. The sequence goes on from CM063508.1 coordinate 139,231,168, forward strand.
CCTTATTTTTCCTGTAATATTAAACTTCTGAGTCAGCTTACTTTTATTAATTTTTTTGAAATTGTTCATGTAAAAAAATTAGACATACTGTATTTTTTAAACCTTAATTATAAGTCAAGGTAAAAAGTAATAGAATTTTACAAACTAGTTAATAACAAATTTTGCGGTTACAAAGCGTTAAGTGAATATCCATCGGATTAATTGAGGACTGTAATTTTCACACACATTTAATTAACAAATACTATTCACAAATAAAACATTTTACTATTTCACGTAACGTGAGTCAATGAGACATGATTTTTTATCCGTCGCTGCGTTGTAGCGTCTGTCTCAGCATCTTGCACATAAGCGCTGACAACCAGTGCAACCTATCGACGAAAATTTTAAAAATACTTAACAAGTTCCGTTTAGAAATGCATTTTTTAAAAAATCTTTTGCTATTTGAAACCGCATTTAAATTGATGTACTGTTAATCCCTATTTTAACAAGCCAGTATAAACCAAATGAAACTTTTGATCTCATGATTTTCCTTTTGTTTATAATGCTAATTTATCCATAAATGGTGAATCTCCATTTTATACATTTATAGTGAATTTTAGGAATGAGGTAGAATTCTTTTTTTCAGTCATTTACTATGTTTTTTTCATATTTTATAAAATTTTTTGCCGATATGAAAACAGATTTAAATAGGTTTCTAGATTTAAAAACAAACTGCATGAAATTAACATCTTTCCCAGCCACTCAAGGAAAGAAAATATTTTGTTGTATTGGACAAATAAATTCCTTAAACTATCTTGATACTGGCATCACGTCTGTAGATTATAAATTCAGTATTAAAATAATAAGCAATAATTAAAGACAAAAGTAGTTTTGCAATTGTCTACATTTTTGGTCATTCTGATATTCATTCGATAAGTTGTTTGATTTTAGTCAATTAAAACCTTTAAAGATAATATTTTTATAAGTCATGTAAGATAATATGCAATCTTAAGTAAATCTTATACAAATTATAATTTGCTGAGATGTAGCTGTCAACGCCTCGCGCATCCCCGGCTGTACATTCTGATGTCTGCACGCCTTGTTCTATACTTGGTCGCCTATTGTTACTGGAGCAGGTATCTTGATTAAAGCCTATGTTGCCGAAAATAAGGACTGTAGCGACTAAACTCTTGACTAAACATTTATTAAGATTTGTTAAAACATATGTACACTCCAAATCATACCCAAACAGGGCTCAAATAAGACAGAGGACAAAAATAAACTGTGCCGAGCGGGAAAACACCTCTCTCGGTCTCAGCTCCTTTCACAAGAATGTTCGTTCTCCGTCCATCCGAGCGGGCATCCCTCCTCTTCTCTTCGTGAGGGGCCGGGGTGGAATCCCTTCCCCAGTCAAGCTTTCTCCTCCGTGGAAAAAATGTCCTTTTCTGCAGCTGGCGAGGGTGGGGGTGGCATCCATCGCCTCCCTCCTGTTGAACCTCCCCCGGAACAGGGCTTGCCAACCCTCTCTCGCGGTGTCCGTCTCCGGCCGCCGAAACAAAAAACCATGGTCCCATGTAACACCAACTCGAGTCTTGAGTCTAGTATTACACTAGCATTTTTCTTAGGTTAAAGCACAACAAACAATATGGTACCTCAAAGTTTAATATAATAAAGTTCTATTGTAATGGTGATATTATTTATATTTTTCATAAACCACATTGAATAAGCGTCTGATTTAAATCTAATTTAATTATTTTTTTTTTCTAGAAAACTTGAGTACTTGTTTATATTGATAAAAAATTTAGATACTTCCATATTTCATATTTAGGCACTTGTTTTGAATTAAGTAAATCAGAACATTAATTTTAACAGTTATTTAACTTCCTCTTTTTGCATTTTTCTACTTTTTTTCACCTTTTTTCCGCAAATTTGGACTTCTGTATCTGTAAACATTTCAAATCCTATACCTTAGGAAAGGCTGTTTACCGAGGGTTTGATAAAAATTGCACGCATGAAAAGTAAAGTTGTATCATAATTTAACACTAGAATTACGGAAGGGGTCATTTTGACGCCTATCGAAATTTTATCTGACAGCTATTCTATTTTTAGTAAATATCTTAATCCTTTTTTGAATTTTCTTAAATCATTGTGATTTACGAAATAGTAAAGATTTCTAGTAAATGGTATTTTTATTTTAGCCCTAACAAATGGTTATAGAAATACGGCAGGCTATATACTGATGTTGAAGACAAGTGTAAACTTCATAATGACTCTTTCAATATTTTATTATCAGAACTGGAAGCATTCATAGCATTGTTGTACGTAAGGGGGCATTAGCCTACAATGGCTTGCCAGTCCTTAGTCTGTGGTCCAAGACTTGGGGACCAAAGTTTTTTCATGAAACTATGAGTAGAGATAGGTTTCCGGTAGTTATGAAATTTCTTCGTTTTGAAAATAAACTAACAAGGTCTTCACGTTTGGAGTGTGATAAATTTACACTAATATCCGAGTTATGGAATACTTTTATAGAAAAGTATAAGCTTTGCTACAAACCAAATGAAAATATTACGTTTGATGAACAGTTATTCCCTACAAAAACAAGATGCCGTTTTTAGCAGTATATGCCTAACAAGCTTGATACATTCGGAATAAAATTTTGGATAGAAGTAAATGTTAGGACAAAATACGTATTAAACGGATTTCCATCTTTAGGAAAAGATGAAATGAGACCAAGTGATAAAAGTGTAGGAGAGAACGTAGTAAATCGTTTAATTAATCCTACATACCTGCAAAGTCTGTATATTTTTAAAAACAAACTGTAGTTGTCATAATTTGCGTTATTTTATTTTTCACAAATATATTACATCAAAGAGAAACATGCAGATATCTTATGAAGGGGTCAAAATGACACCCGCCTTAATTCTAGGTATACAAAGACCACCGTAATTCTAGTATTAAAAAGCTATTGCATTACCCGTTTTTACTGCGATGTATTGTTTTTCCTTATCGTATGTGGACAGATCGATGTCGAGTATTAATTACTGTGACAGATAAAAATGTTTTTCTCACAAAAAGCTTGTTCAAAATAGAGTTAAAATTTTCAGCACTTTATCACTCAGCTTTGGACTCAACCCCTATATAACAACAGTTATCTATCCGTTAGTCCTCGAATTTGTGTAGCGGTTGGACCTGGAATGAATAGAGGCATCCATATTGGATTCTTTACCAGTTAGGGTTAACAAATTTCAAAGCGAATAAAGTGCATTCCTTCTAAACTATGGATTTGTTTCTAAAATAAATTGTTATAAATTGGCCTCGTGTCACAGCGAAAAATACTGTCGTTTTTAAAACGTTCCAAATCATATTTCTCCTCCTTTTTAAGAATTTAATGCCATCATTTCAAGCTCTAATTTCCCCGGTTTAAGAGCAAGCGATTAAATTTATCTATTTATTCCATAATAAATAGGTATAAATAACATTCTTTTAGCACTACGACGTTACTTCTTAAACCCTCTCATTTAATCATTTCTTAAATGAAATATTGTCTACATTATTTTCATACATTTTATCACTGAATGTAGATATTAAGTGAACAATTTTCTGTTTGTCTTAAATTATAGATTAGGTACATATGTGGTGATTTTAAATTGAATCATCGATTATTTTTTGTAGCAATGAATATTCTCAGCCGAAAAACAAATGCACTCAAAAATGTATTAAGTATTATCCGCCCTGCTTTTATTTATTTTTATGAATCTGGAAATATTGAATTTATCTCGGTTTACCTATTTATAAACCTTGTTTGGAATGAGCAAGTAGCAAGTTTTTCTTTAACTCAGATATGCACCTGCAGTCCAGGTTTGCCAATTTTTTCAACTTATGGATTAGTGCAATCTAAACTTTGAAATAGACTTGGAAACGACAAAGCAGCTAAAATTGTTTTTATTTATTAATAAATCATTTAACATTTAACCACTGTCACAAAATAAAATTGGTTGTAAAATTTTTATAAAAAAAATTGTGATTCCTTAGCCCTTAGCCTTTTTAATTATTCTATGGTTGGAGTAAAATGTATAAATTAACATGAATCATCCTTTATTTAAATTATGATGTAGATAATTAAAACAAACAAAAACCATATATAGCAAGTAATTTTCTACTGATTTATGAATTCTTGTATATTACATATATTTATTTAAATTATATGCACTTTTTATTATATAGAGAAAAAATTCATTTAGACAGCTAACTTGAACAATTGAGTTTGCTTGTATCAAATATTATACTTAAATACATTTAAATTTCAAAAATCCTAATTAAATAAAAAATCAATTTATATAAAAAAATAGGATTTTTTTTATTAAAAATATCCTGGATTTTATCAACCCTGATTTAAATGGTACAGGAACTTTTTATGTTACATGATACAAATTAATCTTACGTTATGCCTGCAAACCTTTAAATATTTTTCACAAACCATTGACTGTCCGTGGACCACCATTTTGCTGCTGCTTTACAAAGGAGCAGCAAAAGGAGTGTAAAGTTATTTTAGAACGATTACGTATTAGTCTTCAAAATCACGTTTTGATACATAGTTTGCAGTTTAGAGTTTGTACTGCATGTATTTCACCAGGGTAGCCGAGGTAGCTCAGTAGGCAAAGGCAGCGATCTCGTAGCTCAAAGGTTCGGGTTCGAGGCTGAAGCGAGTTTAAGATCCGCCGTATTGATTGAAAGTGATTGGAGCACGTAGAATAGGTTCGTGGTCACAATGTCATCAAAGTTCTCAAACGATACCTCTACGGGTGGCAGGCCAAGCTTGGGGTCTTCTGTTTGGTCCGTGCTTCAAAATTACGAAGACCCATCAGGGGTAATGTTACTTGCGTCCGTAGCCTACCTTAAGCTACACATGCCTCCTGGGGGTGCTAAATGGTCAAAAGCTTCGCAGCCTTGTATTGAGGTAAAGGAACATAGTGCCTGTATTGGAACCTGATTTAGGGGAAATATTTTTAACAAATAAATAAGTGTTAAATTTAACCCTTGTTGCATTTATTAAAAGTATATTGTGTTGAGTATGGTTTAACATATTTATCCGTGTTTATACCTTGACTATTTATTCCTATGTGTTAATAGATGCATGACTACTTCTGTAATATAGTGATAAAAATATTTTTCTTTTATAGGCATGTTTCTTAAGAGGTACAGTTCATCTGATTTTTGGAATCTAGCACCCCGGGAATCTAGCCCTGTACATTGAACACTATATCACCTGACGATCGTCCAAAAAGAGCAGAATGGGTAGGAATCTTTTTTTATATATAAGGAGTTAGTTGATTAGACTTCTATTGCAGGCATAATCAATGGGACAACTCTAGTGGATAAAAATTCAGGGAGCGACTTGGATAAAAAATCAACGCCTGAAAATATCGCGATCCGAAAAAGTTTCATGGAAAAAGAAAATACACATAAGGCTGGCATTTGGCTAGTAAGGTGCTTGTCTTCAGTACCGGAGTTCCTGGGTTCGACTCCTAAGACAGATGTTCTTAGCCATGCACGTAGCCATTTGCAATCGGCTTTAAGCAGTAGACCTCGTGCTCGTTAGCCCTCGTGTAGCAAAATGTAGACCATAGTGCACCAAACCTAACAGGTGTCACTTTTCCCGAACTATGGTACTGCTTTTTGGCGCTGCTCATTTGAATCTTTCTAATATTTTAAAAGATGGTTTTTACATTTATTCTCAATACATTGGAATAATCACTGTTTTATTTATACACTGTTATTACATATTTTTACTTGTTTGCTTTTATCATTTGACATTTTCTTGTTCCTTCTGTTTTAACTTGGTTGCTGTAGTTTAAGTTTAAGTTATTTATTTTGCACTATACGATCCAAGACTTCTCAGTGACATAAAGCTTTATATAACCAACCAGTTGCTATTGAAGTTCAACTGCACGAATCTCATTGTTGACATGGATATTCATAGTTATTCGGATTTAGAACAGGTATCGGTCTTATTAGCCCGCAGGCTGTAAAACAGTAGACTGTAGTTCTTCATATCTATCCGTGTCTCTTTAATCGAAACTCTGAAATTTTAAATTATCTGTTCTTTAGGTATTATAGTTTTTGACTCAGACACAGCAGCGCTCAGTTTTCTTTTTCCTTTTTTCTAGAAATCTCTCCCTTTAATCCGTATTTTACGGCATTCCTTTTTATCGGCTATTCCCGCGTTTTAATCCTTTCTTCTTTCGGCCATTCACTTTTTTTTTTTCAACATTTACTGAGTTATGTAACAGCGGAACGGATTGCACACATCGTCTTTTCAATGTTTTGATAACATCTTTCTTTTCTATTTTTTCTTCCTGTGAGATTCCCCATCCCCCGAAAAGAAAAGTTGTAGGCTATTTATTGGCGGTACAGGTGTTTGAAAGTTAGCGAATAATGATCAGAGTGTCAAAACTAAAGGGAACCCAAATTTTTCGATTGTAGTGTCGAGAAATCTGTTTAACCCTTTTCTGAACCCAATAGGGGGAAAAGAAACGTTACTCCGAGCCTATGCGCTTAAAAATGAACTGCCGCATAGAATATTAAATTCAGGGCTGATACTGATCCGAAATTTTTTGTGCGTTTGTTTTAAAAAAGATTGTTAAACATTGTTTCAGAAAGTTAAAAATTAAAGGAAAGCGCGATTTTTTTTCTTACATATATTTTAATTTTGACCATAATGGGAAAGAGTTCTTCCCTTTTCTCATTTCTTACCTCTTTGTCACGTCCTCCATTTTTTTCTGACAAAGAGCAGGAGAGAAGCGTTATCAGTCGATTCTCTTAACACGTGATTCAAGGTCGTATGACGCGGTATAAATGAAACATATAGAACTTTTGTGGTTCTATTTGTAATAGTACAGCTGAATCGTAATTGTATGTTTTTGGTTAAAAACAACCGTTTTTATATTTCGGTTGTGGAAAATGTGCATTTTTAATGGACCATTATAGTTAATACTGCGATCACAATACGGGGATCTCGTATGGTAGAAGTATGTTTTAACCTACGTACTTCATAAATAACCCCCGAAAACACGTAGGTGTAGACCGATCGTAATGCTGTTTTATAATATGGGTATCTATTTAATATCGCGGATACAGTATTAAGATTTTAAGCCCTTCTGTAGTTATTTCTAATCATACTTCATCTTATTGACTGATTTTTTTGTGCTACGGGCAGTGTCTGAGAAAATGACACTGCTGCAAATAACTTGCGAAATTTTGGATAAGCACAAAACTTAATTATTGTTAAAATCCGCATTTTTTTTAAGTTTGCATCTGTAATGAAGTTAATGAAAAAATTTGCTGATGAAAAGTCGTAACTTTTAACTACAATCCCGATAAAAATCGGACCTACAGCTGAAGCGGCAGGACGCTGCCACGGGTTCGAATCCTTCTGTTTGTTCGCGGCCGTTCAGGATCGTAGTAATTGAGTAGTCAACTCCGATGTCTTTAGCTGTTGGGTAACATAAAATTAAACTCTAGCGCTCTCAGACTAAACTAAATGGTTATAAATCTGTAAGTCTAAAATTGGAACCCACTTTGTTCAGATACCGGAAGAAAGCCATTCCTATTAGATCGTCGTCCTGAAATCTTACTATTTAAAATTTTTTTAATTGTCCACTAAAAAAATAGCCTTATACAGAGTATGTTATTTAAATCATGAGTTTTTAGACATGGATTAAAATTAAATCTAATTATAGTTGTATCATTACAAACTATTAAGGTATATATTTTACTGATATTTAAGAAATACTACAGTCACAAAAATAAAAATTTATTTATATATTTATAAAAATTATTTGTCTTACAAAAATTTGATATCTGAAATGCGCATTTATATTATTTTTTTTATTTAAATTAGGATATTTGAGAAACTTTTGATTTGAATCCGTTTTGAACTTATTTTGATTAGGAGACTCGAGTATTTGTTTATAGTAGTAAAAATTATTTAGCTTTTATATTTCATACTTAGGTGCTTATTTTTGCATTATGTAAATCAAATATTTTTAAATTTCTCTTTACTTTCCGCTTTTCCTTCATTTTCCTCTTTTTTTCCTTTAATATTTAACTTCCGGGTGAGCTACTTCTATTAAATTTTTTGAAATTATCATTTTCAAAAAATTAGACTTTTACTGCATTTTTTAAACATTAAATATAAATTAGTGCAATAAAAATTAATAGAATTTTACAAACTAGTTAATATCACATTTTGCGGTTAAAAAGTTTAAAGTTCTGCTTAGAAGTACATTTTTTTTAAAGCTTTTCTATTTGAAACTGCATTTAAATTGATGTACTGTTAATCCCTATTTTAACAAACCGGCTTATAACAAATGAAATTTTTGATATCATGATTTTCCTCTTGTTTACAATGTTAATTTATCCATTAATAGTAAATCTCCATTTTTTACATTTATAATGAATTTTAGGAATGAGGAAGAAGGATCCTTTCTTTCAGTCATTTACTAAGTTTTTCTTATTTTTTTTATAAAACTTTTTTGCAGTTATGATTTAAATGTTTCTAGATTTGAAAACAAAGATACTATGTAATCTTAAGTAAATATTATACAAATTATAATTCCTGAGATCTAGCATTTTTCTTAAAGGATAAAGCACAACAATGTGGTTCCTCAAAGTTTAATATAATAAAGTTCTACTGTATTGGTGAATATATTTACATTTTTACCTTGGCACACTGATAAAACATATTGATAAAAAATTATTTAGATACATCCATATTTCATGTTTAGGCACTTGTTTTTGCATAAAGTAAATCAGAACATTAATTTTTGAAAGTTATGTAACTTCTCTTTAAATACTTATTTAACTTGCATTTTTCTCCTTTTTCAACTTTTATTTTCCCCAAATTTTGACTGCTGTCTGTAAATATCTCAAAGCCTAAAATATAGGAAAGGCTGTTTACCATCGAGGGTAAACAGCAACATAAAAATTGCTCACACGAAAAGTCAAGTTATATTAAATATAATTAAAATATAATTATATATAATTATATTTAGGTATATAATTTAAAGGTATATAATTTCAGGTATATAATTTAAAAAGCTATTTATGCATTACCCGTTTTTACTGCGATGTGTGTACTTTTTTATCGTATGTAGACAGAGAGCGATATCGAGTATTAATTACTGAGACAGATGAGGTTTTTCGCACCAATAGCTTGTACAAAATCGAGTTAAAATTTTCAGCGATGGAGTCATCCCCTATATAACAGACTAAGTTATCTGTCCGTCAGTCCTCAAATTTATAAAGCGGTTGGACCTGGAATGGATAGAGGCATCCATATTGGGAGCTTTGTCAGTTAGGGTTAACAAATTTGAAAGCAAATTGAATGTATCTCCTATCTAAACTATGGATCCAATTCTAAAATAAATTTGTATAAATAGGCTTCATATCACAGCGAAAAATACCGTCTCTTTTAAAACGTTCAAATCCACACCTTCTCCCCCTTTCCGAGAACTTAATGCCATCATTTCAAACCCTAATTTCCACGGTTAAAAGTATGCTATTAAATGTATCAATTTATACCATAATAGGTAAAAATAACATTTTTTCTAGCATTGTTACGTTATTTCTTTAACCACCTCCTATATTCATTTCCTATTTTAAATTATTTAAACATCGTCTGCATTATTTTCATACTTTTTATCACTGAATTTAGATAATACGTGAACAGTTTTCTTTTATATTTGGCTTAAATAATAGATTAGGTACATATGTGAAGATTTTAATCATTTTTTGTAGTAATGAAAATTATCAGCCGAAAAACAAACCATTTTTTTTTACTTGCATCTTAGGGTATTTTAAAATTCTGAAAAATTAAAAATTTTACTGATCCCGTCATATGATGCTATATGCTAGTTTTTTTATAAAGCCAAAAATGGGATCACTACAAAAACGGCTGAAATAGAATTGTGACGTAAATCGAAAGATGGATGATGTAGTTTGGAATGTAGTCTTGGATAGTATTTAGCTAATAAATAGTACAGATTAAAAATAATAAAAACCTTACTTCATTATAAGTTGTTATTTTTTATTTTTTAATTTGAACGGTACTGGAACTTTTTGTTACTTATGTTACATGTTACTAATAATCGTCCGTTATGCCTGTAAACCATCAATTATTCACGAACCATTGGCATACCCTGTACCACTATTTCACATGCCAATTACTCTGGATTCTCCCGAGCAGCTCCGGAGTATCAGACTCCGGAAACTCCTCAGATTGCTCCGGAAAATAACAAATCTTTTGAACTGCTAAAAGACTACAATTCAGCAATTATATATATATAGTTTTGCAAAAAGAATAATGCTGAATATTGCTTTTTTTACACAGGAATGCTGCCTGTTAAAAGTTTTCAGTACTGTATGAAAAAACCAAACTGAATTGATGTCAAATTTCAGTAGACACTCTAGAATCTCTCATGGTAGAAAAATGGAAATTTTCATCAGGCTCAATATTGCTGTAAGATACTGTTAAATAAAATAAGTTCTTAAAGTTAAAAAAAGCTACTTATAAATTTTTAAATGCTTTAACTTTAATTTACCTTTCGCAATTTATTACTGTGTAACTATTTTAAGTTTAATTGTAATTCAGAAACCAATAAGATACATACTTATATATAATCTGTAATTAGCCTGTTTCAAAACACGCTGTAGCTCCTGACACACGTGCCTGAATATTGGTATGTCTGCTATTTCGCTGCTGCTTTACAGGGTTCGAAGGAGCGTAAAAATTTTTATATTTGAACGATTACGTCTTGGTCTTGATAACCACGTTTTGAAACAGTTTAGAGTTTGTACTGCATATATTTCACCAGGGTAGCCGCAATAGCTTAATAGGCAAAGGCAGAGATCTCGTAACTGAAAGGTTGAGGTTGGAGCCAGGCTTAGATCCGCCGTATTGGTTAAAAGTGATAGGAGCATTTAAAACAGGTCCGTGGTCGCAATGTCCTCAAAGTTCTCAAACGATACTTCTACGGGTGGCAGGCCAAACCTGAAGTTTTCTGCTTGTGCCTTGCTTCAAAATTACGGGGACCCATCAGGGGTAATATTTCTTGCGACCGTAGCATACCTTAAGCTACAAGTGCTTCCCGGGGGTGATAAATGGTCACGATTCGCAGCCTTGTATTAATTCAAAGGAATATAGAATCTGTATTGACACCTGCGTTAGGGTAAAATATTTTTAACCAGTAAATAAGTGTTAAATTTAACCTGTGTTGCATTTATTAAAAGTATATTGTGTTGAGTATGGTTTAACATATTGATCAGTTTTTATGCCTTGACTTTTTATTCCTATGTGTTAATACATCCTTGAATAATTTTGTAATATAGTGATAAATATTTTCTTTTATAGGCATGTTACTTGGGAGAGGTAAAGTGCAGCTGATTTGGGGAATCCAGCAACCAGAGAACCTAGGCATGCACACTGACCACTAGATCACTTGTTGATCGCCCAAAGAGAGGAGCAGAATGGGTAGGGTGCTTTTTTATTTATAGGAGTTCGTTGATTACTTAATAGGCTTAATAGACTTAATTTATGCATAATGAGCGAGACAAATTTAGTGGATAAAAATTTATTGAGCGACGAGACAGGAAATCAATGCCTAAAAACATCACTCTCCGAAAGAATTTCATGGATAAAACAAATACACACATACTTGCTGACATGGGGCTAGTTGGGTGATGATCTTAAATACTCGAGTTCCTGGGTTCGAATCCTACGACAGGTATGTTCTTAGCCATTTGGAATTAGCTTTAAGTAGTAGACCTCAGCCTCATTAGCCGCCGTGTAGCAAAATGTAGACCGCAGTGCTCCAAACCTAACCGGTGTCACTTTTGTCGGACTATGGTACTGCTTGCTTTTTGCCGCTGCTCATTTGAATCTTTCTAATATTTTACGACTGTTTCTACATTTATACTTAGTACATTAGAATAATCACTTTTTTGTTAATACACAATTCTTGCATAAATTACTTGTTTGCTTTTGACATTCTCTTCTTCGTTCTGTTTTAAGTTGGTCGCTCTAGTGTAAGTTTTAAGTTATTCATTTTGCACTAAACGACCAAAGACTTCTCAGTGGCATAAAGCTTTATATAACCAACCAGTTGCTACTGGAGTTTAACTGCCCGAATATCATTGTTGGCATGGATGTTCGTAGTTACATGGATTTGAATTTAGAGCAGGTATCAGTCTTATTAACCCGCAGGTTGTAAAACAGTGTAGTTCTTTATATCTACCCGTGTCTCTTTAATCGAAGCTCTGAAATTATAAATTATCTGTTCTCTAGGCATTATAGTTTGACTCAAACACCGCAGCTCTGTTTTTCTTTTTTCTAGAAATCTCTCCATTTTTCCTTATTTCACGGCATTACTCTTTTTTTTTTTCGGCTATTCCCGCCCATTAATCTTTTTTCTTTGATCCATTCACTCCTTTTTTGTTTTTTCAACATTTACGGAATTATGTAACGGCGGAACAGATTGCACATAGTCTTTTCCATGTTTTGATAACATCTTTGTTTATTTTTTTCTTCCTGTGAGAACCCCCACTTAAAAAAGACTTGTAGACTATTTATTGGCTGTACAGGTATTTGAAAGTTAGCGAATAACGATCAAAGGGTCAAAACTAAAGGGGGTCCCGAATTTTTCGATTGTAGTGTCGAAAAATCTGTTTAACCAGTTTCTGAATCCTGTAGGGGGGAAAGAAACGTTACTCCGAGCCTATGAGCTTAAAAATGGATTGCCGCATCGAATATTAAATTCAGGGATGATTCTGATCAGAATTTGTTTGTGGGTTTGTTCAAAAAAAAAAACAATTCTCTTCGGAAATTAAAAAAAAATAAAGGAAGGATCTATTTTTTTTATCTCGCATATATTTAAATTTTGAAGATAATCTGAAAGATTTCTTCCATTTTCTCATTTTTTTTCTTTGTTGCGTCCGCAATTATTTTCTGACAAAGAGCAGGAGGGATGCGTTATCAGTCAATTCTTGCAGCACGTGGTCAAGGTCATAAAGTGATGTGACGCGGTATAAATGAAATATATAGAACTTGTGTGGTTCTAGTTATATAAATACTTCTAAGTCGTAAATGTATGTTTTTGGTGAAAAACCGTTTTCTGTATTTCGGTTTCGGAAAATGCGCATTTTTAATGGTCTATTTAAGACCATTGTTAAAACTGCGATCATAATATGGGGCTCTCGTTCAGTAGAAATGTTTTAACCTACGTACTTTCTTTATAGCTAACGCACGTGCATGTAGACTGATCGTAATACTGTTTCTATATTTTTTATATATCTATATTTTTTTAATATCGCGGTATTACGATAAGATTTTAATCCCTTCTATTTCTAACAATACTTCATATTATTGACTGAATTTTTGTGCTATGGGGAGTGTGAGAAAGACTTGCAAATGACTTACGGAGATTTGGATATACATGGAAGTAAATTGTTGTTGAAAAACACGCACCTTTTTTGTTAAGTTTCGCATGTGTATTGAAGTTGATGAAAAAATTAGTTAATGAAAAATCGTAACTTTTAACGGCAATACCGATAAAAATCAGCCCTACAACTGAATCGGTAGACGTTGCCACTGGTTCTAAACCCGTTGCTTTGTTCGCATCCGTTCGGAATCGTAGTAGTTAAGTAGTAAATTCCGATGTCTTAAGTCGTTGGGTAACATAAAAGCTTTCTCTAGCGCCCTCACACCAAAATAAATGGTTACAAATCTGTTACTCGAAAGTAGAATTCGAAACCACTGGCTCAGATACCGGAAGAAAACCCGACCTACTCGATCATTGTCCTGAAATTTAATATTTAAAATATTCTTTAAATTGTCCACTTACAAAAATAGCCTTATACAGTGTATGTTATTTAAATCATGAGTTTTAGACATTAAAATTAAATCTAATGATAATTATTGTATTTGTACAAACTAGTAAGGTATAGATTTTACTTCTATTTAAGAAATTCTACTGTCACATAATAAAAAAGTTGCTTATAGAAATGCCTTATTAAAAATTTGATATTTAAAATGTGCATTTATATTAGATTTACTTTTTTCAAATTAGGATATTTGAGAAACTTCTGATTTGAATCCGTTTTGAACATTTTTTTGAATAGTAGACTCGAGTAATTGTTAGCTTGAAAAATTAGTTAGCTTCTTGTATATTTCATACTTAGGTACTTGTTTTTGCATTATGTAAATCAAATATTTTTAATTTTTTCTTTACTTTCCGTTTTTACTTCATTTTTCGTTTTTTTTTTCATCCTATATTTAACTTTCGGGTCAGCTACTTTTAATAAAATTTATTTGAAATTATCCATTTAAAAAAATTAGATTTTTACTGTATTTTTTATGCATTAATTATAAATCAATGTCAGAAAAAATTAATGGAATTTTATAAACTAGTTAATAACAAATTTTGCGGTTGCAAAGTGTTAAATGAATATCCGTAATTGAGGACTGTAATTTTCACACACATTTAATTAACAAATATTATTTACAAATAAAACGTGTATTTTACGTAACGTGAGGCAATAAGAGACATGCTTTCTTATCAGAGGCTGCGTTGTAGCCACTGTCCCAGCATCTCACACTTAATCGCTAAGAACCAAAGTGCCACTTATCGGCACTAATTTTAAAGACTTAACAGTTTTCAAGTTCTGTTTAGAAGTGCATTTTTAAAGCTTTTGCTATTTGAAACAGCATTTAAATTATTGATGTACTTTTAATCCCTATTTCAACAAACCAGCTTATAACAAATGAAATTTTTGATCTCATGATATTCCTTTTATTTTCAATACTAATTTATTCATAAATGGTGAATTTCCATTTTATAAATTTATAGTGAAGTTTAGGAATGAGGTAGGAGCCTTTCTTTCAGTCATTTACTAAATTTTTTCCTTCATTTTTTATAAAACTTTTTTGCAGTTATGAAAACAGATTTAAATGTTTCTAGATTTAAAAACAAAGTGCATGAAATTAAAACCTTGTCTAGCCACTCAAGGAAAAAAAATGTTTTTTGTTGTATTGGAGGAAGAATTTCCTTAAACTATCTTGATACTGGGATCCTTTCTGTAGAAGATTATAAATTAATTCAGTGTTAAAATAGTAAGCAATAACTAAAGACAAAACTAGTATTGCACTCGTTTACAATTTTGGTCATCCTAAATATTCAATAGTTCAGTTGTTTGATTTTAGTCAATTAAAATAATTAAAGATAATATTTTTATAATTCTTGTATAAGATATGTAATCTTAAGTAAATATAATACAAGTTATAATTTTCTGAGATCTAGCATTTTTTTTAAAGGTTAAAGCGCAACAAACAATATGGCTCCTCAAAGTTTATTATAATAAAGTTCTACTGTATTCATAAATTTATTTATATTTTTAATTAGGTACATTGAAGAAGCATCTGATTTGAATCTAACTTAAATATTTTTTACTATTAAACTTGTTTTACTTGTAGTATTGTTTACATTGATAAAAAGTTATTTAGATACTTCCGTATTTCATATTTAGGCACTTGTTTTTGCATTAAGTAAATCAGAACATTATTTTTTTAATTGCTATTTAACTTTGTCTTTTTCCTCATTTTTGCATTTTTCTCCTTTTTTCCCCTAATTTTGACTTCTGTGCCTGTAAATATCATTAAGCTTAAACCTTAGGAAAGTGAAACCACCGAGGGTTTAAAACAAATTACACACAAAATTGCACAAAAATTGCACAGAAAAGTAGTTATATCATAACCTAAAAACCAATTTGTGCATTATCCGTTTTTACTGCGATGTATGTTCTTGATTTTCATGTGTGGATGGAGAGCGATATCGAGTATTAATTACTGTTACAGATGAAAGTGTTTGTTCATAAAAATACCTTGTTGAAAATTGAGTTAAAATTTTCAGCGCTTTTTCATTCAGCGATGGACTCAACCCCTATATAACAAAGTTATCTATCCATCAGTCGTTGAATTTATGAAGCTGTTGGACCTGGAATGGATAGACATCCATATTAAATTCTTTAGCGTTTAGGGTTAAGAAGTTTCAAAGCAAATAAAGTATCACCTCCAAAACTATGGATCTGATTCTAAAATAAATTGGTATAAGTTGGCTTCATATCACAGCGAAAAATATTGTAGCTTTTAAAACTTTCAAAATCCACCTCTTCACCCCCTTTTCGAGAATTTAATGCCAACATTTAGAGCCCTAATTTCCCCGGTGAAGAGCAGGCGGTTAAATGTATCAACTTATCTCTCTATAAATAGGTAAAAATAACATTTTTCTAGTATTATGACGTTATTTCTTTAACCATCTCATTTAATCATTTATTTTAATTATTTAAATATCGTCTGCATTATTTTCATACTTTTATCACTGAATTTATGTATTACGTGAACAATTTTCTTTTATGTTTGGCTTTAATAGATTAAGGTAGATACCTGATGATTTTAAATTGAATAATCGATTATTTTTTGTAGCAATGAAAATTCTCATCCGAAAAACAAACCCCTTTTTTACCTGCATCATAGGGTACTTTACAATTCTGGGAGATTTAAAAATTTTTCTGATCCCGTCTTATGACGGGCTATATGGTAGTTTTTTTTAAAGCCAAATATGAGATTTTGACAGATATGGCTAAAATATAGCTTTGAGACCTAAATCGCAAGATCGATGAGGTAGTTTGGAATCTAATCTTGGTTACTATTTAGCTAATAAATAGTACCATACATAAAAAATAATAAACCTTACTTCATTATAAGTTCTGTCAGTTTTCATTTTTTACTGGATTACTTATTTACTGGAACTTTTTGTTATTTATGTAACATGTTACAAATAATCTTCCGTTATGCCTGCAAACCTTCAAATATTTTTCACGAACCATTGGCATATCCTGGACCACTATTTCAGACATGGCAATTACTCCGGAGCAGCTCCGGAAAAATGAGAAAATTTGAAACTTCTTAGATTGCTCCGGAAAATAATTCTTTTGAACAGCTAAAAGATTACAATTCAGCAATTCAATACAAAGTTTTGCAAAATATAGTTATTATTACTCTTTGCTAATGCTGCCTGCTAAAAGTTAGAAGTACTGGGCGAAAAAACCAAACTTAATTGAAGTCAAATTAAGTAGACAATCTCTAGAATACCTGATGGTAGAAAAAGGGAAATATTTTAATCAGGCTCAATGTTGCTGTAAGACATTGTTAAAGAAAATAAGTTCTTAAAATTTAAAGAAACAACTTGTAAATTCTTAAAGGCAAAAATTTCAATTTACCTTTTACAAATTATTACTGTGTAATTATTTTAAATTTAATTTAAATTCAGAAACCAATAAGATATACACTTACATATAATCTGTAATTAGCGTGTTTCAAACTACGCTGTTTGCTCCTGACACAAGTGCCTGAATATTGGCATGTCTGCTATTTCGCTGCTGCTTTACAGGATTCAAAGGAGTATAAAAAGTTTTGACTTTACAATTGTCGTTCCCGATTAATGACTTTCTTTAAAATACAACTGAATCGCTAAACTATCTCGTATTTTCACATCATAGTGGTTATAGTGCTCGAACTACTGTGGTGTGGAAGTAATTTTAGGGCCTGGGTTCAACTCCCTCACATTTAAACTAGAATTATATTAGTAGTCTAAATTTATTTATTGACTTCTATTTTCTATCCGATCTATAAATGAAAGCATCGAAATTTAAAACTATTCATATCCTTATTCAACCCCTCTTAAAAATAAATTCCACAAACTTAGTCTGAAATTAAACTTACTACACCACTAAGAATATTTACGCACAAACTTTCAAATCCAGAAAAAAAAATCCTATTTCCGATTAACGGGTAAGGGTTTCTGGGAACATTTCTACTGTTCACGATGACTCATGCTTTCCCCGCTCCAACTTCGGAGCTGACTAGTTGACCGACCCTGGAAAACACCCTCGGCTGTTAGGGAATCCCACCAGATCCGTGAGACCCGTGGTGAGCCAGAAACCCTACCCTACCAATTATTTTAGAACTATCACATTTTGGTCTTGATAACTACGTTTTGATACATAGATTTTGGAGTTTAAGTTGCATACTTTTTCACAAGGGTAGCCGCGGTAGCTTGATAGGCAAATGCAGCAATCTCGTAACTCAAAGGTTGCGGGTTTGAAGCTGGAGCCAGCTTACGATCAGCGGTATTGGTTAAAAGTCATTGGAGCAGTTAAAATAGGTTCGTGGTCACAATGTCCTCAAAGTTCTCAAACGATACCTCAACGTATGGCAGGCCAAGCCTGAGGTCTTCTGCTTGTTCCCTGCTTCAAAATTACGACGACCCATCAGAGGGAGTATTGTGTTCGTATCCAGACACCGCAGCGTTCCTTTTTTTTCTTTTTCCTTTCTTTCTAGAAATCTCTCCTTTTTTTCCTTATTTCACCGCATTCCCCTTTTTTCGCCTATTCCCGCCTTTTATTCCTTTTTTCTTTGGGCCATTCACTCCTTTTATTTGTTTTTCTTAACATTTACGAAGTTATGTAACGGCAGAACTGATTACACACATCTTTTCCCTGTTTTGATAACATCTTTGTTTTTCTAATATTTTCTTTCTGGGATATATTTACAACAACCCCCCCCCCCGAAAAAAAAGTTTTAGGCTATTTATTAGCGATGCAGGTGTTTGAATATTTAGTTAGCGAATAACTATCAAAGTTTCAAAACTGAAGGAGGACCCGAATTTTATTGAATGAAGTGTTGAGAAATCTGATCCCAAGAGGGGGGGGGGAAAGAAACGTCACTCCCAGCCTCTGTACTTAAAAATGGACTGCCTCATCGAATATAGAATTCAGGGATGATTCTGATCAGAATTTCTTTGTGGGTTTGTTCAAAAAACACTATTTTTTTTCTCGGAAATTTAAAAAAAAATAAAGGAAGGATCTATTTTTTTTTTATGTCACATATATTTAAATTGTGAAGATAATCAAAGATTTCTTCCCTTTTCTCATTTTTTTCTTTGCCTCGTCCACAATTTCTGACAAAGAGCAGGAGAGAAGCGTTATCAGTTGATTCTCGCAACTGAAACAACCCAGAATTTTTCAACAAACCCAGAAATATTTTCTGGGTTTGTTGAAAAAATAACAGATGGTTAAACAGGTATTCTTTCGAAAATTTAAAAAAATTTAAAGTGGCTATTTTTTTACTTATATTTAAATTTTGAAGATAATCTGAAAGATTTCTTCCCTTTTCTCATTTTTTTTCTCATTGCAACGACCACATTTTTTTTTTCTGACAAACAGCAGGGGAGAAGCGTTATCAGTCAATTCTCGGAACACGTGCTTCAAGGTCAAAAAGGCCATGTGACGTGGTATAAATGAAACATATAGAACTTGTGTGGTTCTAGTTATAATAGTACACCTAAGCCGTAATTGTATGTTTATGGAGAAAAACAACCGTTTTCTGAATTTCGGTTCTGGAAAATGCTCATTTTTAATGGACCATTATAGTTAATACTGCGATCATAATATGGGGCTCTTATATGGTAGAAATATGTTTTAACAATCTAAGTACTTTCTTTATAGATAACTCATGGACGTTCGTGCATGTAGACCGATCGTAATACTGTTTTATATATCGATATATTTTTAATATCATAGTAACAGTATTAAGATTTTAATCCCTCCTATAGTTATTTCTAACGATGCTTCATCTTAATGACTGAATTTTTGTTCTATGGGCAGTGTGTGAGAAAATGACACTGTTGCATATAACTTACTGAATTTTACGTAACAAAGTAAACTCTAGCGCTCTCAGACCAAACTAAATGGTTAAAAATCTGTTAAAGTAGAATTCGAACCCACTCGCTCAGGTACCGAAGGAAAGCCCGTCCTATTCGATTATCGAACTGAAATTTTTACTATTTAAAATTTTTTTTAATTGTCCACTTAATAAAATAGCTATATACTGTGTGTATGTTTAAATCATTTAAACATACACAAATGCCTCAAAGAGTTTTTAGGCATTGATTAAAATTAAATCTAATGATAATTATGGTATCTTTACAAACTATTAAGGTATAGATTTTACTTCTATTTAAGAAATTCTACAATCACAAAATAAAAAATTTGTTTGTAGAAATGCCTTCTAAAAATTTGATATCTAAAATGCGCATTTATATTGGATTTTTTTTTTAAATTAGTATATTTGAGAAACTTCAGCTTTAAATCTGTTTTGAACATTTTTTGATAGAGACTCGAGTATTTGTTTATATTAATAAAAATGATTTAGCTTCTTGTATATTTCTTAGGTACTTGTTTTTGCATTATGTAAAACAAATAAATATTTTTAAATTATTCTTTACTCTCCGTTTTTCCTTCATTTTCCTTTTTTCCTCCATTTTTTAACTTTTGGGTCTGCTACTTTTATTAAATTTTTGAAATTATCCGTTTAAAAAAATTAGACTTATACTGTATTTTTCAACATTAATTATAAATCAATATAAGAAAAATTAATAGAATTTTACAAACTGGTTAATAACAAATTTTGCGGTTACAAAGTTTTCAGGTTCTGTTTAGAAGTGCATTTTTTTTCAAGCTTTGCTATTTGAAACGGCTTTTAAATTATTGATGTACTGTTCGAAATCCCTATTTTAACAAACCTGCTTATATCAAATGAAACTTTTGATCTCATGATTTTCCTTTTGTTTGCAATGCTAATTTATCCATAAATAGTGAATCTCCATTTTATACATTTATAGTGAATCTTAGGAATATGGTATAGGATCGTTTCTTTCAGTCATTTACTAAGTTTTTTCTTCATTTTTTATAAAACTTTTTTGCAGTTATGAAAACAGATTTAAATGTTTCTAGATTAAAAACAAAGTGCATGAAATTAACATCTTGTCCAGCCACTCAAAGAAAAATGTTTTTTTATTGGATAAAGAAATTCCTTAAACTATCTTGATACTGGAATCACTTTAGAAGATTATAAATTTATTCAGTATTAAAATAGTAAGCAATAACTAAAGACAAAACTAGTTTTGCATTTGTCTACATTTTTGGTCATTCTAATATTCAATCGTTCAGTTATATGGTTTTAGACAATTAAAATCATTAAAGATAATATTTTTTATAAATTTTTATATATATTTATAAGATAATATGTAATCTTAAGTAAATCTTATACAAGTTATAATTTTCTGAGATCTAGCTTTTTTCTTAAAGGTTCAAGCACAACAAACAATATGGTTCTTCAAAGTTTAATGTAATAAAGTTCTACTGTATTGGTGAATTTTTTTTAATTAGGCACTTTGAAGAAGCATTTGATTTGAATTTATTTTGAGTATATTTTACTAGGAAACTTGAGTGTTTGTTTATATTGATAAAAAGTTATTCTTTCATATTTCATATTTAGGCACTTGTTTTTGTATTAAGTAAATCAGAAGATTAATTTTTAATAGTTATTTAATTTTCTTTCTTTTTTATGCATTTTTCTCACTTTTTTCCCCTTTTTTCCCAAAATATTGACTACTGTGTCTGTCGTAGCATACCATAAGGTACACGTGACTCCCGGGTGTGCTAAATGGTCGCAGCCTTGTATTGACGTAAAGGAATATGGTGCCTGTATTGACACCTGCATTAGGGGAAATATTTTTCATAAGTTAATAAATGTTAAATTTAACCTTTGTTGCATTTATTAAAAGTATATTGTGTTAAGTATGGTTTAACATATTGAACTGTGTTTATACCTTGACTATTTATTCCTATGTGTTAATAGATGCATGAATACTTTTTTAATATAATGATAAATGTTTTTCTCTTTTATAGGCATGTTTCTTGAGAGAGATACACTGCATCTGATTTGTGGAATCCAGCACCCCGAGGATCTAGCTCTGCATATTGACCTCTAAATCATCTGTCAATCACCCAAAGAGAGGAGCAGAATGGTTAGGGTGCTGCTTTTCGGTGTAGGAGTTTGTTGATTAATTTCTATTGCAGGCATAATCAATCATTGGATAAAAATTCAGGGAGCGGCGAGACAGAAAATTAACCACTTAAAATATCACAGCATCGAAAGCATTTCATGGATAAAATTCATACATTAAGGCTGGAACGTGGCTGGTAAGGTGCTGATCTTCGTTACCGGAGTTCCTGGGTTCGAATTCTAATACAGGGATGCTCATAGCCATTTGAAATCGGCTTTAAGCAGTAGACCTCGGTCTCGTTAGCCCTCGTGTAGCAAGATGTAGACCGTAGTGCACCAAAGCTAACAGGTGTCACTTTTGCCGAACTATGGTTTTCCTTTTTGGCGCTGCTCATTTGAATCTTTCTAATATTTTAAGAGACGGTTTTTACATTTATACATAGTACATTGGAATAACTTTTTTGTTTATACGCTATTCTTGTATATTTTTACTTGTTTGCTTTTATCTTTTGACATTCTCTTATTCGTTCTGTTTTAACTGGGTCGCTGTAGTGCAAGTTTAAAGTTATTTATTTTGCACTATACGACCCAAGACTTTTCATTGGCGTAAAGCTTTATATAACCAACCAGTCGTTACTGGAATTTAACTGCCCGAATCCCATTGTTGGCATGGATGCTCGTAGTTATCTGGAATTGGACTTAAAGAGCAGGTATCGGTCCTATTAGCCCTCAAGTTGCAAAACAGTGTAGCGATCCAAATCTAACCCGTGTTTCTTTAATCGAAGATCAGATCTATGCTCTGAAATTTTATATTATCTGTTCTCCGGGTGTTATAGTTTCGTAAGCTAAATTACTCGACTGAATGGTCTGTCAAATTTGAGATCTTTATTTCCTTATTAATAGAATTGTGTTAAACTTCTTATTGCTAACATTATGAATAATACCAAATTTTCCATTCGAACGATGGTCAAAAGGTAGAGCTCTGCTGTTCGGTACCGCACTTCGCGTGTTCGAATTCTGCTGCTAGAATGGATGGCCGTAGCCGTTCGGAATTGGCTTTAAGTATTAGCTTCCGGTGTCATTAGCTCCCTTGAGCGAAACAGTAGACCGCTATAAATCAACCAATTGAGCAAAATTTCCGAGCGTTTATGTAAATAGTTTGTTTTTATTCTAATTTAGTTATTGCATTACTGGCATAAACAGATTGCAGTTCTCTAATGATTGTGCAAACCGTCTTATTTCGGATAGGTTATTAATGATTGTCTTTATTGAGAGAAAAATCGGCTTTCTCTATAGCTGTATTGAATTAAATTTGCCATTCTATTTTCTTCCATTAAATTGTCTCAAATGCCTTCTGTCGCTCACTATACCATGTTTTATACTTTACCTCTATTTTTAACCATATCTTCTAATATCAGTACTTACAAACTCATAATCCAAACGGTGTCGGTTAGGATGGATCTTTGTACCGGAAGTCGTGGGTTCGAATACCTCTGTGGCATGGATGTTAGTAGTTGTTCAGAATCTCCTTTAAAGAATAGGTCCCGGCCTCATTAGCCCTCGTACTGCAAAATAAATCGTAGCTCTCCAAATTAAATGTCAAACCACTTGCACACTCATAAAGCATTTGATATCCAACTTCTATCTTAAAAATATTTTTGTACTTTTAATTTTCATTGGACTTTGTTAAAAAATGCGTGCATTTAAGCCAAGCCGAGTACTGAAATAAGCAATTTCTTTTAATGGGCATTTTTTCAATTATGTCCTACAAAGTCTATAGGATTGTTTTGGCAGCATGGCTACATGAATCTAGTTTACGGAATCTTAAAATTCATGAATTTGTCTACGACTGATCACCGTTCGTATATATCTGAAGCAGTCAGTGATTAAGGCGTAGAAAACACATTAGTTAGCATATAAAAAGTTCTTTATTGTAATTTTTCAGTCCATAGCTACGCCATTTTAGATATCCTTTGTTCACATTTTGAAGCAACAAGCGGGGAGGATGTTACCAGTCCAATTTCCCGCCTAGAAGAGTTTTTGGCTTCGCTACCTAAGCAAATTTCTATTCTCTACTTCCACGTCAGCTTCTTCACTCTGTCTACTTCCGCTCAAGGGTTTTTCTCGTTACGTTCCCTTTAAGGAGTTCCAAATAATTTCAATTGTAACTCGCTTAATCCTTAACCCCATTTTTAAACATGGCATATAAATCTATTTTTCTTAGAATTCCTTAAACAAATTCGGAAGTTGGAGACGAGCAGATAGATACACATTAACTTCTTTCAATGTGAAGTATTTATTCTGTAATGTGTTCGTTAAAATTTTATTGGATTGTTTTGGAAGCTTACTTACGTCTAGTTTATTGTATTTTAATTCATGAATTTACCTTCGAGAGGTCACTGTTTATAATAGTAGTATCTATCGGATGACTAATGATATTGCTATGTGTGAATCTCGTATTCCTACATTCAGTGATATCATAAGAGTTTACTTCAAACCCTTTTCATTTTTATATTAGTTTTGAGGATGACTATTCTAATGACTTCTGCTGGTTCTAATTTTTGGAAGTGTCAATCTCATTCTAATATTGCCGGATGACGGCCGAATGGTAAGGAAGCTAATCTTCGGTATCGGAATTTGTGGGTTCGAATCTCACTGTGGCATGGGTGTTCTTATCCGTTCTGAATCTGCTAGTAGCCCTCGTGAGCAGTATTGTAGATGGTAGCTCTCCAAACCAACAAACTGAGCAAAATTTCAGAATGTTATGTAAATAGTTTCGGTTCTAATTTAATTATTCCACTGCTGGTATGAGTAATCGAACTACTGTTCTCTAATAATTGTACGAATCTACTTTCTTCGAAAAACCTGTTAATGAGATATCTTATTGACAGGAAAATTAGCTGATATTAGCTGGTCAAGCTGTAATGAACTAAACTGCCATCCTATTTTCGTGTCTTTCTCGCATTAAATTGTCTAATTCATTCTGTCGCTCACTATGTCAGGTTTAAAAATTTTACGTCAGGTTCTTTTTATCTTCTCAGATCGTTGGTTCAAATTTTACCTCAGATAATTTCTCTGATCTACCTCAGATTCTCAGATAGTCTTATTTACATTATTACTTCTAGTATGAGTACTTATAAACTTATATGCCGAAAGATGTCGGTTATGGTGGATCTTCGGTACTGGAAGTCGTGGGTTCGATTCACTCTGTGTGATGATTATATATAGCTGTTCAGAATAGGCTTTAAAGAGTAGATCCCGGTATCAGTAGCCCTCATGTTGCAAAAGTTAGACCGTAGTGCTCCAAACAAAATATGTGAAGGTTGTTCATACCTTAGACTCAGAGCATTTGATAACTGATTTCTCCAGTTTTTTTAACAATTCTTTTTTTACTGCTAATCTTCAATGATTTCGTTAAAGAATATCAGAAGTTGAAGATGAGGAAATATACAGATTAACTTTTTTCGATGTGAAGTATTTATTCAGTAATGAGCTCGGTAATATTTTGTCGGGTTGATTAGGCAAGAGGCCAACGTCAGTCTAGTTTATTGCATTTTTAAATTAATGAAATAGTCTGTCAGATCGCTGTTGTTTATCGCTGATAAAAACTAATATTATAAAGGTATTATGTGTGAATCGCCGATTCATATATTTAGTGGTATCTACAGGAGTTATTTTTTGAAGTGATTTGAATACTTACGTAGGCAGTTTTCATTTTTATGTTAGTTTTCAGGATGATTATTTTAATGACATCTGCTGTTTCCAAGATTTGGAAGAGTTAATCTCCTTCCAATTATGTTAGTTAACGGACAAATGGTTAGATCTCTGTTTGTCGGTATGAAATTCGAGGATTCGAATCCTACAGTGGCAGGGCGCCTCTTAGCCTTTCTTAATCGGCTTTAAGCAGTAGGTCCAGTCTCATTACCCTCGTGTTGTAGGAAAGTGGAATGTGCGTAATGTGCTACAAACTAAACCTTATAATTTAGACTAAGATGGGCGAAGGGGTAGGGATCTGCTCTTCAGTACCACAAATCGTGGGTTCCTAACTCACAACTGTATTGGATGTACTTAGCCTTTCTAAATCGCTTTAAGGAATTATCCTTTTTTCATTTGCCCTCGTATTGAACAAAATAGACCGGAGGTCTTCAAACCAAACCTGTGTCATTTTTGCCGAACTATGGCCGAATAGGTAAGGCATTGCTCTTCGATATCAGTTTCCACCACATCTGTATCTTTCTAATTTTCTAAGATATTGGTTTTTATGCTTATATTTATGTACACTGGACTAATCACTTTTTGTTTACACACTGTTATTACATATTTTCATGCTTGTTTTCTTATCTTCTGACATTCTTTTGTTCATGCTATTTTAACTTGGTCACTGTAGCGTAAGTTTTAAGCTATTTGTTTGACACGATATGACTGATATGACGATATGAGGTATTGTTTGACCGATATGAGCTATTTGTTTGAACGCTATGCATTTAAGGGCATTCATCCCATTGCAGCCATGGTTGTTCGTATCTGTTTGGAACGAGTGTGTTATGGAGTAGGTATTGGTCTCATTAGCTTTCGGGTAGCGAAATAATAGACTGTAGCACTCCAAACCAAATCAATTCTCTTTAATCGAAGATTAGCTCTATGCACTGTGATTTTACCAATTGTATTTCCCTAAGCTATTTACTCCTATCAAATGGTCATTCAATTTTGGTTTTTTATGTGCTAATTAAAAGGATTCTGATAAGCATATCATTGCTATCATTATGAATATAATACCAAATTTTCCATCCGAAGGATTGCCGAAAGGTAGAGTGCTGCTATTCTGCACCAGATTTCTCAGATACTAATTTTGCATATGGAATGGATGTTCGTAGCTATTTGGAAACGGCTTAAAGTAGTAAGTTCCGGTCTCATTAACCCTCGTGTGCAAAAGAGGAGACCGTAGCGCTCCAAAACAATCTATCGAGCAATATTTCCGAACGCTATCTAAATTTGTTCAGATTCAAAATTAGTTATTCCATTGGTGGCAAAAGCAATCACATTACTGTTCTCTAATGGTTGTACAAATCAATTTATTTCGAAAAATTTTTAATGAGGTGTAAGGAACTAAATCTGTCTTCCTATTTTCTTATACTCTTTTTCATATTAAATTGTCTCCAATATCTTCTGTCGCTCAGTATGCTATGTTTTATATTTTGCGTCAAGTTCTTTTATAAGTATTGCTTCTAGTATCAGTATTTCTTATAAACTCAGAAACCGAGAAATGGCCGGATAGTTAGGGTTCTGTCCTTCGGTACCGAAAGTCGTGGGTTCGAATCCCACTGTGGCATGGATGTTCAAATTTGTTCATAATCGACTTTAAGCGGTAGGTCCCAGTGTCATTAGCTCCTGTGTTGCAAAAGAGTAGCCTGCAACTCTTAAGCAAATATCTAAATGTTGTTCAAGCGTCTTATAAACTCGTAATGCTCTTGATATCTGACTTGTCCCGTCTTTTTAACAATTCTTGTTTTGATTGCAATTTTCATTCGATTTCGTTAAAAGAAATTCGCTACTTTAAGCCGAGCACACTTTTTTTTCCATGGGAAGCATTTATTCAGATATGTGCTCAATGAAAACTCGTTGTATAGTTTTGGTAAAAGGGCTACGTGAATCTACTTTCTTACATTTTAAAAGTAATAACTTTGTCTACGACCCACCACTGCTGTATTAAGTTTTTCTCCTCTGACTAACGATATTTTTGTGTGCGACGCGTGGATGCCTACGTTTAGTGATATCTGAGTTATATTGAAGATATTTGAAATTCATTTCTTTTTTATATTTGTTTCGAGGTTGATTAGTTTAAGGACTTCTGCTGCTTCATTATTTGGAACTTTCAATCTCATTCCAATTTTGCTGGATGATGGCCGAATGGTTAGGGCGATGTTCTACGGTATCGAAATTCGCGATTTCGAATCCCACAGTAGCATGGTTGTTCTTTAGCCGTTCGGAATCTGCTCTAAGCAGTAGGTCCCGATCTCATTAATCCTATTGTTGCCAAAATGTAGACTGTAGCGCCCCAAATTAAACATTTGATAGTCTCGTATCTCATAAATCACTTGATATCTGTCTTCTTAAATTATTTTTTTTTACTTGTACCTTTCATTGAATTTAGTTAAATTTCGAGAATTTAAGAAGAGCATGTAGATACACAAGAACGCTTTTGATGGGTAGTATTTATAGAGTAATGTGCTCGTTAAAACTTCATTGACGTAGCTCTCTTTCCAAACAATCCAATCTAGTTTATTACATTTTGAAATTGATCGGAATTCGTGGGTTTGAATCCTTATTATTGATGATCTTAGCCAAACGGAATCGGCTTAAGCAGTATGTCCCTGTTGATAACCAGCTGATTTCCAGTTGGTCGTCCAGCAAAATAGTAGATAGTAGCGATAAAAGCCTAACCTTCCAGTTATAGGAAAACAATGGACGAAGGGGTAGGGCCCCGCTCTTCGGTAGCGGAGATTGTAAGTCACAGCTGACATGGATGATAGTATCATTTCGGAACCGGCTTTAAAGCAGGTGAACCTTGTCTTTACCCACACTTAGTAAAAAAACTGACGTAGGTCATCAACCAATTTCTCCCAATTTTTGACTTAAGTTCTGTATATCTCAAATAATTATGTAATCAGTATTTCCAATGTTTACTATTTGTAAGACGTCTTGCACAATTGTTTTCTTCTACGTGTCTTTTACCTTTGGCTTGCGATTTTGTTTTGAATTTTGATGCTGTTTGAGGCCGCCGGTTTACCAGCCCTAATGTGTGTACATTCATTCGTGAATATGCTTCATTTTGCCTATTTAAAGAGACTCGCCACGCATACACTTTTTAAATTTAGATTTTTCGACTTCCCGTTTTAAAATGTTTTAAATTTGCAGAATTGTTTAAAATAAATCCTCTTGGAATATTAGACTTAAAACATGAAAAACTACATAATTTTGAGTGTAATATAACTTTTAAAGAAACTAAAAAATTGTTATGTATTTAAATTTTCTCAAATAAATACATTAGGTTTAGTTTGGAGCGCTATGGTCTACATTTTGCAACACGAGGGCTAATGAGACCGGGACCTACTGCTTAAAGTCGATTCCGAACAGCTACGAACATCCATGCCAATGTGGGATTCGAACCCATGAACTCCGGTTCAGAAGGCCAGCACCCTAAGCATTCGGCCATCGTTCGGCTATAAATACATTAGACTTGCAATGAAAATTTACCTACCTACGGTATTTGTTGCTTAATTAGCATTTATTGCATTTGAAATGTAGCTTTTTTTGAAAATACAATCGTCTAGTGCCATGTTTCTGGTACATTTTACAAGTTTAATTACGTGGAGAATTTTTCTAATAAATATTTCCCTCAAAGAAGAAAAAATTAACAATGACACTCATTTTGAGTTGTATTAAGTCTGCACACGGTGTGCCTGGAAATTTTTTAAACGAGTTCCCAATTTCCATTTTGATAAATAAATTTTTACAGACGAAAAATATTAAGCAAAACTAAATAGTTAAGTAGGATTAAAATTGATGTTTCCTCCTAAGTGTGGAATTATGGTTGCACCCATCGAGCTCCTCTCTCAGTGATAATACAACTCTCCCGTAGCCATTGCTTTAATCTCTAAACAGGACTTCAAT
This sequence comes from Pardosa pseudoannulata, assembly GCA_032207245.1. NCBI lineage: Eukaryota > Metazoa > Arthropoda > Arachnida > Araneae > Lycosidae > Pardosa > Pardosa pseudoannulata. The sequence continues at coordinate 139,260,776 of CM063508.1, forward strand.
GAAATATTGAAACAATTTGGATACGGTGTACAAGGAGAAGAAACAGATGTAATGAAGCAGAATTCAACTCTACAATTTATGGACTTCCCTCATATTTTGGACGTTGAAATAGAACGGACAGACATTACCATACAGTTGATTGGGGAAAGAAACATCTTTGCAATAATTCATCTGATTTATAAGAGAAATATCACATTTTAGAACTTTTTTAACATATGTAAAGCCTGTATCATTGCTGAAAAGTTTCATCCCTTGCAGAGATCAGCAGTTTATAACCGACTTGTCTTTTATAGTTATCGCTTATTCTTTTTTTTTTCTTACAAAAAATTTTTGCTGTGTGTGTCTCTTTATTTACAAACAATTTGTGGCCACCAAAACTGCCATTTCAGCTTATTATTCTAAGATGTCATAATACTTTGGCAGTCTTGTATGATATATACATATTGCTTATCGCATGCGCTATCTATATGCTGGTAATGGTAAATATTTAAATGGAGGGTTTTGGATTTAGATAAAATTTTGGATTAGACTTATGAAATTTAAAGCTTTATTGCTAATGGCATCTTTTAACAGTTTTCTGATATGGTGATAGGCAAGTGGTTAACATATGAGATAAGAAAAGGTTTATTCACTAAATAGACTACTGAAACTGTTTTTTCATTTTTATTAGCTAAAATTAATTGAGGCAGATATATCTTCATTCAGATTTTTTAATAACTTTCAATACAAATTGTTATGTAAGACTTTAATAGCATCTTAGTCATTACACATGCAAATGATTTATTTTTTTAACACTTTAAACTAACACAATCAACAAGGTCTTGTTTACAAATCAAACATTACACAATATCACAAATTTTACACAACATTAACAAATTAGTTATTAAATATAAATTGTACTATGTGAGAATCTTTAAAAAGCGCCCTTTATCTACTTTATATCTTACTTTCTCCCCTTTCCTGTTTTTCTCTCTGTACTACAGGCGCCATGAATATAGAACAGCTACATACTAGCATATGAAAAAATAAAACGCTAGACACTTTTCAAAAAGTTGCGACAATGCATAATCATTGTTTAGCTATCAAACTCAATGGTAGGACTAGATAATAATATTAAAGATTGGATGTTGATATAACAAAAAGGTATGCATACGAGAAGAAGGGAGGTTACATAGATATACTTTAAACTCACTACCCATAAACATAATTCATTATTAAACGTGAAAATAGCGTTAAATTAAACTACAGAGGAAATATGATCTGTGCTGTGGCTTCATTAACACAAGACGACCTTGAACAATTAAAACACGAATGCATAAATGGTGAATTTTGTAAGCAGGCTTCTTTGCCCATCTAGTGTGCAAAACACTGTATTTTTATAACTTTCTCATAATTTTAATTCAATATTTAACAAGTTGTAACGAAATATTTAAAAAAAATCTAACTATGAAAAAGAACTGTGATTTCACAATAGCCTAGCGTAAACGCGGAACAAAGACGAAAGGAAAACAAAAACCGTGCTTCTAGTATGCCCAACATATTGGTTATTGAGTTAGCACAAATCATAGGTACAACTTGATTTAAGTTAAATGTGATTGAAGTAAGTACAAGTAATGCTTACTAAAACTATAAACCAAGTTCTCAAAACAAAGTTCTCTATGTTACGTGTACACTGTGTCGTAACATCCTATGGCATAATGTTACATTTAATTTATCAGGGAAAAAATGATGTCATTTGGTACAGGAATTTGTGGGTTCAAATTTCACTGTGACAAATCGGATGTAAACAGTAGTACCCCTCGTGTTACAAAAGCGTACACCGTAACCCTCTTTCAAGCAAAATTTACTTCTGAAAGGTGGATACATAGACCATCTGTTTTATGCTCACCCCTTATTTTATTTATTTATTTAGTTTTTTTTGGTCCGGAATTATGTACAGACATGAGATCATTCGGTAATACAATTCTATGAATCTTGTACTACTACTTGTTGGCATTTCGCTACAAAAAGAACAATACGACTGTTAATTTTAAAACAATTGGAGTTTTCTGAACGGGCGTATGTATTTTTTTCATGTAATATTAATGTTATCTGATCAATTTTAGTATAGGTTTTCGTATAATCTTTAGAGGAAGTATGTAATATAATTTTCATCCGATTGAATCAAATTTTCTTGAATATCTCTTTCTCTATATATATATATATCAATGAAAATTTTTAAAAGAAAAGTTTGAAAAAACTTCTTGAAATTTTTTTCGCTGGTTTAAAGTATTCTTTTAAGTACTCAAGCCTCTTTACACATATTTAAATTCAAAGTTATTATGAGATGCATGTTTGAAAACAAGAAAATTTTCTTAAACTGAATTAAATTTTCAGTAATGTGCGTTAACCTTAATATCATTATTTCGACAACAAAGTGTATATCCTAACAAAACAAGGGGAGTTTTAATGGTATTTGATGTCAAAAATTATAATATTTTACATGTTTTCAACTTTTAAGAGTTATAAACGTTTACATCTTTAAAAATTTGAGTTTTCATTTCTACAATTTTAATATTTCTAGACATTCCTAAATAATTTAAAATTTAGTAATCGAATTAGAATATAACTATACAGTCTTTGCGTTTAATATCGTAGATTTTACGAAGACTAAAGAGAACAGACACTGAAGGTGTTTATAGAACTGAGACACAATCTAATTTTAAAAAAATTGCCCTTACTGGTTTTGAATTTTTTCAGTAAGCACATACCACAGTATAGACAGACTACCTACTTTTATCGTTTTTTTTATATATAATTTAGTATTTGATAAATGTTTTGTCGTTTTTGAAAATGATACTTCTTAACAATTTAAATAGGAGGAGAATTATACCCAGTGTTTATTGGTTACAAAAAAAAAGCAAACATGGTTAATGAAATATCGCTTTGCGTTGTTCGAAGTCTCCGCACAGTGCATCAGAAAAATTCTAAAATAGGACCTCGCTTTTTTACTTTATATTAGAACTTCGAACCGGATTTGAACAGTAAAAAATATCCGTTTATTTCAGTTCAATATAAATTCAGTAATATTGTTACTGTAAAAAACTTAGCAGTATTTTATAATTTAAACTCAGCCATGTAATTTTCGTCATTGTGTGTACCAAACGATGGCCGAATGGTTAGGGAAATGATTGGAGTTCGTTTGTTCGAATCCCACTGTAGTACATTTCATAGCTGTTAGGAATCGGCTTTATTTAGAAGGTCCATTGCTTCTCGATTTCCTGATTCGAAGCCCACTGGCAATTTTCTGTTTGAGTATCTCAAGAAACTACTTGTAGAAGGTACATTTTATTCAGTAGACTGTTGTTCGGTAGTTCTCAAATGCGAATTTAATGCTGGATAACAATTTCAAAGCTCGTCGTTATCTGCTCAGAGCTTGTGTCGTACTTGCTGGTTAATTATATTAATTCACATAGTGTACCAATCAAAAAGTAAAATATTCTATAGTTTGATAGAATTACATTTTTTAATGCTGCTCTCCATTAAATAAATTTCGCTCCACGGGCTAGCAGACTCTCTTAGTTGTTCAAGCATTCAACTTGACAATTTTACATAACTTGCGTTTTTGTAGTAGAACTAGTAATCTGTCACATTTTAAATTAGGAGTACAGTGTTTAAAACAAGAGTTAAAGAAGCATAGAAAATTAATATAAAATGAGAAGAACAGCTTTCTTTGCAGCCTTGAATACAAATTGTGTGTGTTATATATTTCATACAATTGGTTTCAAAAATAAGGTATATTAAACTGATTTATTTAAAATAGATTTAAAAAGAAATAAGTGCGAAACATACTGACATCCGGCTGAAGCTCCGGCCAGATATATAGTAACCGTTAAACGGCCAAATTGACATCCGTTGCCCTTAGTCACTAGTAACACTTCAAACCTTCTACTTGAGAATTTTATATTACTTGCGTAGGTATGGTTATCTGCTATAACTGTACTTAAGTACAGTGTCGAAAACAAGTGTTAAAACACATTCAGATAGAATGTAAAATGAGTAAAACAGCCATCTTTACAACATAGAATGCAAATTGTGTATGCTAAATTTGGCATGCAATTAAAAACAAATAACGGAGGGGACATTTAATAAAATTTCAAATGTATGCAATAGAAGTTTCAAGTATTTGCTGCTCGACATTAATTAAATTTTCGCTCCACGGTCTAGTAGACTCTCGTTGTTGTTCAATCATTCAACTTGACAATTTTATATAACTTGTGTTTTGTAGTAGAAATAGTAATCTGTCACATTGTAAGTGGTCTTGAAAAAGGTTTTTTTACGAATTAAAAGTCTGCTTTCTAAGGTGTAAGAATTGTAATTATTGATTCACATAAGATTTACATATTAAGTCAAATGGAAACTGATGTTGCAAGGGTTTTAAAGTAATCTGTTTATACTCGGAAATGGGGGGGGGGTAATTCTATTAAAGTTTAAACATATTTGAAAATTAAAATTTTTAAAATTCTCAAACTGGAATCATCAAAATTATTTAACAAAAGTTTTGTTTTTCAAATAATTTAATTATGAACCACTTTTGTTAATTTCAACATCCGTGTTTATCGATAACTAAAGGTTAAAATGCTGAATTGATAAGCTAGTAGTATTTAAATACCTTTAACATTTTTAATAGTATTTTTCATGATTAAAAAACAAATTTTCTACGGGTTATGGTAGACTGTTACTTTTTAAAATTTCTTTCGTTGCATGTAAATTAACAAGAACTACTTTTCCCTCTAACCCCATTTCTTTAACATATTTACTATTTAGTGTAAGAAAATCATCCTTCTTGTTGAAATAAAATTAAAACGAAATACATATCCATAATAATAAATTAAACACTTAGCTTCAGCTACATACTTTATCTTTTCAATTTACAGATAATAATAATAAAACTGAATTTAATATATTGACTTAATTTGTGAATCGCTTATTTTGTACTTAGGAGTATCTCATTTATTTAAAAATATTAATTTCGTTCTAATAATTTATAACTTTAAATTTTGAATGTTACATACTGGTGACAGCTAATTTGCATTGAAAGAATTTTTTAAAGTTAATTAGCTAATAAATGAATTAGTTTTACTCGTTACTAAGAAACATTCATAATCTAAAAATTCTAAATCATTCATAAAGATATTATTTATAGTACCTTTTCATTAAAACTAGACTAAAGTTTTGACTGAGGGTCAATAGAATACACAGTACATGCATTTTTTTTTATTTGGAATGAAACAATAGAATAAAAGAAATCTCATGTAAAAAGTGTATTTAAAAATACATCAATTCCCTATCCTTCGGATAAAATAAAAATAAATATGAATGATGGCAAATCTAATGATACCGTATACATGGTCGATTGGGTAGGGCGCTGCTTCCCGCTACCAAAATTCAGGTGTCTGAATCCCACTATTGGCATGGATGTTTGTACACATTCATAATCAGCTTTAAGACAGTTTTCGGTCACAATTAGCTTTCGTGTACGAAAAAAATAGACCGTAGTGATCCAAACCATACTCTATAATTTAAATATGTGATGAAGAAGATCCAATATCATTTGGTGATTTTCGTGAGATAGTAAGAATTTTTCAATTAAATCTTTATATTTTAGCATCATTAAAAACACTCCACTGGTTTTTGCGAAACGGCAACTTCCAGCAGAAGAATCGAATGCAGCGCGTTTACGAAGTCGGAAGGAAATTAAAACTTAAGTTTCCGTTGTTTCGGAAGACGGGGCCGTCCTTGAGACTGACAATTTGCTGTATATCCCTAAGTAATTATCTAAATTGAAAAATATCTCTCTATTAGTAAAAAATGTTTTTGAATAATCAAATATTATTTTCAATTCTGGTTTGGTTTAGAGCGCTACGGTCTACTGTTTTGCACACAAGGGCTAATGAGACCGGAACCTAAAGCTTAAAGCCAATTCCGAACGGCTACAAACATTCAAGCCCACAGCGGGATTCGAACCACGAACTCTGGTTCCGCAGGGCAGCGCTCTACCGTTCGGGTACTTCCTATTCTGATGCATGGAGTTATACTTTCTGTGGTTTAAGAAATTTCTTAATAACGGCATTTTGCATATTGAAGAATTCTTTCGTTCTTCTCCATCCCCCCCCAAAAAAAAATCGTTTTTAAGGAATTCTGTGTGGATCAGACGTTTATACGATTAACGCATAGAATTTTAAAGCATTGAAAAACTAATAAACAGATTTTCATTTAAAAAAAAATATTTCTAAAATATTAAAGTTGATTTCAGCTTTAACTGCTTATTATTTTCATTAGAAAATGACTCCAAGCCATAAAGGATAAAACAATAAAGTTAAATAAAATTCTAGGACCTTCAAAAGAGGATTGAATAAATAAGTTAGGCTTCAAGTGTATGTATAATGAGAAACATTAAATAAAGATCATTTAGGGGAGGACTTTTATAATTACATTAAAGTTTTAAGTTATTATAAAGGATATTTATAAACTATTCTTACTAAAGAGACAAAAGTATATTATAAATGCTTTGATTCTTCATTCACTTCAACACACTCCAGCAATTCTTAAACGAAAGTCTCACAGCTCTAAGCTTCCGACTCTTACTAAAAACCGAATTAAATTCAAAGTCACTTATGTGGCCTAGATATAAAAGAAATATTGAAGTAAATTTTTTTTGATAAAGTTTTTTTAAATCTTAATTTAAATACTGGAGAGATTAAGTGTAACGTTTCTATCAATCCTGATCATAACAATTCTTCAGATATTTAATTTCCAAATAGAACCATTATATTAAATGTAGTTACAAATACTGTAAAATGGTAATATAAGAAATTATAGATAAGAAGCTAGTTGTAGGTTAAGTCGCACGATACGATAATGAATGTATCACATCAGCTGAAACTGTGTGGAATATAATGCGATTATGAGTAGTTGAAATTTATATACAAGAAATCTTTATAATATTTAGTAGGATATCAGAAATGTTTATGGATATTTGATGATCATAATGGTAATATAAGAAATAATATCTAAGAAGCTAGTTGTACGTTAAGTCACATGATCCGGTAATGAACATATGACACCAACTGAAACTGTGTGGAACATAATGTAATTTTGAGTAGTTGAAACTTATATACAAGAAATCTATTTAATATTTAGTATTATATTAGATATGTTTGTGGATACGTGATGATCATAGGTGTTGTTCGAAAGAGCAATTTAGAGTAACACACTATCTGGAATGTAAATACTCTTTTGGAATAGTTCCCAGTTGAATATTTTTTCTTGACACACCAAACAAAATTATAAGAAAGAACTAGAATCTATCAAAGAAAACAAGAATATTTTTTCTTTCAGGAATTTTATTTTCTTAATGATAACTTGTAAGGGGTGAATTCGACAAATTTCCAAATAAAGAACAAAGCGTTTTGCAACATTTGAACATGCAAAAGAAAGTCTAACTTAAATGGTACTTAAACAAGTCTACTAATAACAGGTACTAAGACAACAATTATTGATAACAGATTATTAATAGTTATCTGTTACAAATAATTATTGTAGATCGTTGAAGCAAATTGTTGTAGTTGTAGATTATCTGTTATTAATAATAGATACCAATACAAGTTTACAAATACATATAATAATACAATGTTTAATTGTTTAATTTTATAAAGTTGAAACTACGTGTCTGTATACCAAAATTTAAAAATATTAAAATATATTAATTTAAGGTACATCTGATAAAAAATATAAACTTCCTTTTTTTTAAACTTACGCCAACTATAATCATATATTCAACCTATGTATTTTCTATTATTTTATCATAACAGACTAATATAAATTCCTTCCTAAACTCTGCATATAGTTTGGTAATGAAATTTTAAACAAATTTATGTACCCCACAACTTATGAAAATTTTTCTTTGAAAACCTAGTCTCTTTATCTCAAAATAAGTAGAAATTTTCAGCACTTGAAATATACATAATTACCACACATATTTATACAAAAAGGGATGATATAATAAATACAAATTATTGTGCAAAATTAATAAACTGCCAGTGGTGCATGGAATTAAAGAAATATTTAGCGAGTATTCAACATAACTTCAATTTAAAATATAAATATTGTTATTAATTAATGCAGAAATTAATCGCTACCATTGATTATGTAACCATTCTGACCGGTATACTCTAATATTTACGACAGCTTTTAATCTTTCTAAAACGGATATTAATACTACGGTATTGTCAAGTAGGTTAATTAACGTAATTAACATGTCACGTACCAAATGTTTAAATCCATCAGTGAATAACCGTACCTTTGCAATTTAGATCTTTATTTATCATTTAAAAATGCGATAGCCTTTTCTTTCAAATTCAGATAATGCTAAATTACTTCGTAATAAATATTCGAGAAATTCCTTGAACCCAATCAGATAAGAGCTTATTTGAGTTTGAAATATTAGAATTTATCAAAATAATGGATAACATGAGTTCAAATTTTTTCTTATGAATATAACAATAAATATTACTATAGTTTTGTATGTTTTCACTTACTTTAAATGCTTTTTAGATAATTAATAATGTTTGAAAGCTTCATTTTATTAAAATAAATTTTTGATATGTTGTATTCTTAAATATATTTAAATGTATATTTATAAAATTGTTTTACTAATAGTCATACTGAACTAAGCTAAAATTTTTTTTAATTCTTATATATATATATATATATATATATATATATATATATATATATATATATATATATATATATATATATATATATGTAATATGGTCGAGACTCATTCAAAATCACAACACTGTTTATTTCTGGTGAGATACATGAAATCCATACAACGGTCAAGCACTTACAACCTCGTACATATAGACATTGTGATTCCGCACATACGCTTCTCAAGTAGGGATTCCTGAGGTGAAAAGACTAAGAATAATCCCTAAGCACAATTGATCACGAGATAAAAAAATCACCATGCTTAAAGAGAACGCGCTAACTATTGACTAAATTATTACAGACATATAGCGTGTCTGGAGGGAAAAATCAGAATTACCGCGCAAACCCTGAACTTACTTTATGAACAAAAATTATTAAATTAATATTAAAATACGTAAATAAGGGATTTTAATATTGCATATATATATATATATATATATATTTGTGTGTGTGTACATGGATTAGGATGAGAAAAACAAATTGTTTTTTTTTATTCAATTCACATTATTTAATTATCTAAGAAAAATTGAAAAAGAAATCACATTTTTAACTTAAATACAAAAAGGTTTTTGAATTTTTCAACACATTAAAATTAAAAGAAAGCAAACTTGGAGAGAAAAAACTTTTTAAAGATTTCAATGTTTAAAAAGAACTGTCTAAAACTTGAAATCCGAACATTTATATTTATAGGGAATAATCCCTTAACAGTTTACAAACGCAATAGCTCCAAATTATTAAAAATCAGCCATAGTGAACCATTAATGGTTTGTTATATCTAATTTTTTTTCAGCATTGCGCACTTTTGATATATAAGAAAAGAGTTACACAAGGGGAGTTGGATGCAAATATCATATAAATTATAATATAGATCCAGATTGTTTAGACACGGTGAGATCAGGAGAAAATATTAGGCGACCATACTTAAATCATTATCGCCAAGTTGGCGGGGAACCCAGTTCTTTAGTCAAGCCTTTAATAATAAATAATAATGATTTAAATAAAAAAAAAATTTTATTTCAGCCATCCCGTCCATTTAAACTCTGGAAAAATAAACAATTGTAACCCAGAAAACTGTCGCTTTTCATATATGGAATATTGTTTTCTTTTTTTAGATCGTGGATTCAATTCCTAACCGAATAGATTGCTATACGGAGATGCAATACGGAACTTAACAAAAAGGAATTGTAAGCTCGCTACCCATAGAACAACTTTAGAAAGAACACCCTTCAGGGTGATGTAATTCCAAGAAAGATTAATGTGGCTTTCCAGCTCTATCATTAATAAATAAATGTTAATTGCACCAATTATAACTATTTAAAAATGTTTCCTCGGAATTTAAGAACTGTTGC
>CM063508.1:139275878-139333378 GCA_032207245.1 Pardosa pseudoannulata
TTAGCCGAAAAATGATATTATAATAATATGTAGCAATGAATACTTCCTTTCATTGAAATCGCACTTTGTAGAATGAAAAAAAACTCAGTATTTCAAGTTTTAAGGCATAACTAGAAATCTATTAGCCTCAGAAGTTAGAAATCAAGTATTTAGGTTTAATGCAACATTCACTTGAGTTCCTCCTCTTTTCACAGAAACTCGAACTCTACAAACGAAAATTTTCAATAAAGCATGTGGTTCATTTTTATGGAAAAAATGGATGCTTAATACTATTTTTTATTTTCTTACTATTTATTGCGAATGATTTTAACTATAAACCTTTATTCTGAGCCGTGGTAGCTCAGTCAGTAAAGACAGGGTTCTCGTAACTGAAAGGTTGCGTGTTCGGGGCTGGAGCCGACCTAAGATCCACCGTGTTCGCTAAAGGTGACTGGGGCACGAAAATATGTTCGTGGTCACAAACACCTCCAAGTTCTCAAGCGACACTCTGGGGTTGGCAGGCCAAGCCTGGGAGTCTTCTGCTTGGTCGCTGCTTCCAAATTACGGGGATATATATATATATATATATATATATATATATATATATATATATATATATATATATATATATATATACATATATATACATATATATACATACATATATATACATATATATACACATATATATACATATATATATATACATACATATACATATATATACACATATATATACATATATATACACATATATATACACATATATATACACATATATATATAGACACATATATATATATACACATATACATATATATATATGTATATATATATATATACATGCATATATATATATACATATATAAGTATATAATAATGTTCAATGTATAATGCGTTGATCCAAATCTTTAAGCTTTCGACCAACAATTAAACACAGCATTGTTAGAATTTTCCATTTAACAGTTTTTGAACGTCTGTTTGTGCACTTCATAAATGTGATTGCTATTTTCAGTCGAAATTTCATAAGAGAATATCTTGTCAGAGATATCAACAATCGTTATATTGAAAGGATTTGGCAAAAATAGTGCTCATAGTCCTAAGAACTACAACAAAGTTATAAAACTTACATGTTTGTTAATGTAAATTTTCTTAATGTTTTCTTAATGTCCAAACATCTACAAATCTTCGTTCCAAAACAGGAATTTCACTTTATTTCATACTCATAATTTATGGTGTTATGACTTTGTAGTATACAGTATTTTAAACCGTTGCATAAATTATTTAGATGTAAACTATATATCACAATTTAAAACAAAAAGTACGTAAATGGCATGGATTTCAGAGATTAAAATCCAGAATTTCAAAATGTAATGGAAATAAATAAATTAAACGATAAATGTAACGTAACATGTGTAATTACATAAACATATAAAATTTTGAGAGGCCATTAGAAATAGTTTGTAAGAAGATATCGGGCACACGAACTAAAATTATTAATTCTGAAGAGAAGAATTTTATAGTTTAAATTATATACGAACGTGACACATATTAATAATTTAATTCCTTATAACTATCGGTGCATTTTCCATATGGTAAACGCAATTGTGCCAAAATGGGCAGAAATGTTTGCAGTTGCATAAAAAATTGAATATTTTGAAACTTTAAAGACTGCCTTTAAAAAGACCTCATTATAAATTATTCTGTTGCATGTTATGGTTTTGAAACATTATATTATATGTAATTATTCGTCTCAGTATCTAATAAGAATTTTTTATGTAAGCGAATATTTTTAATAGTAGATTTGAATGAGATAATTAAGAGGAAATCTATGAATCTATAAATCATATTTTACACGTGACTCATAAAGATTTGAAATATTAATCTTATATTTGAGGATACGCGAAAAAAAGTTAATGCTTTCTAAGTAAAATTGCTTCAAACTATCTATAAGAAGCTAGTGAAATCTCTTTTGATTATTCAACAGTTATATGCATATAAAGCTGAAAAAGACATAAATAATCAATATTAAAATGAACATTAAGCGTAATATGGTCTAAGTATAGTTTATATATTCAAGGAACTTTATAAAATGGAATACATATATTAATTTTCACATGCAAATTTGTTATCTTTTATCTAAATTATTCCCAATTAATAAAAAGCAACGCTAGAGAGCTATATATATAATTTAACGTAAGATGTTAAATTTTTCCCTAGTTTCAACTTATAATTATGAAAGTGTTCAAATATATTTTAATAAAACATTCTAAAGCATTATGTTAATAACTAATACTGATATATTAGTTTAAATATATTTTGAAATAAAAGTCTGATTTATATACAATTATGGTGTTTTATTCAAGTATTCATTTTACTATTTGAATACTTATTTGTAGATCTGCAGTTATTATATATCATTATTTTTCTTTTTTTCTATAATCGGGTTTAAATTTTAATGTTGGGTAAATTTCCACATATTTAAATTATTTTCATTTATGTGTGGGTAGATGTAAGCTTTAGTGATATAAATAGATTTCAGAATCAAAGTGTAATGGATATATATTTTTATGAAATTATGTTGAAACATGATTTTAAAGGACGTGTATTAATTATGGATATACGTTAAATTTACGAAAAAATCTTATTTATATGGCACCAAAGTATTTCGAAACAGGTTCAAATATACTGAAAGATATACAGTAGAACCTCGGTATAACGACAACCTGTGGGATCTACATCATATGGTCGTTGTAACGAATTAAAAAAATAATAAAAAAAATTGAGCAAAGAAATGATGCAACAGTACCTACCTAGAGAACAGTTCTATTTATTTGTATTTCCATTACTGAATTTTTAAAAAAAAGTCTTTGATTGACGTCTGTTTGAAGTTCATTTGGGAATTTTCATTATCACTGATTCCATATCCGTTAGATTTTGAAGGAAATCTACAGAATTAAATTGTCCTGCAAAATATTGACGCAAGGTATTGATTGTATTTAAGGCTTCTTTTTCATTCACTTTTTCAAAAGCTTGGACGATTTCTTCTCCATCGTCGGAATTGCAGATTTCTTCATTTCCGGTAATACTTTCAATAAAATCGTCCTCGTTCAAATTTTCTTCGCAGCACTGTCTACCACAACAAACTCATGAAAAGATAATTGAAGATCCGGAAATTTGACACTGAGGAGCTGGGTCATTTCATTGGTGTCTGGAGTATCATCTACAGGAGCAACGGGTGATAAGGGTTTCGGCAACTCTTTCTGAAATTCTTCTTTCTTACAGGGTTCTTGAAGTTGCACCACAGTACAATAATGTTGAAATTGCCCACTTGCTCATGAGTTCTGCGGACTAGAATTGGCGGTCGCTCTAACGAAAAATAATACGCTTGGGGTCGTTGTAATGATTCAAAATTAACATTATTCTTATGGTAAAATAATTGGGACGTTTTAACCCTCTAAGCGGTTCGAACGTACAATTCCGCCAAACCGATGATGTTTTCAAAGCGGTTGTCACGTGCAATATTCGACCTCCAAAAACATTCTGAAAATGGATGTAATTTACATTTCTGTCAGTGTTTGAGGTAGGAGGGTCAGGTCGATTGTTTAGGAACTACACCCCTCTTTGACTGACATTTATTGACGGATTCACCCCTACTCCCTGAGGCACAAGGACGCTGATAGCTTTTCAAGGCTTTGTAAATCTCTATTTCGAAGTTTTTCATTTGCGGTAACAGATGTATCTCTAATTGCACCACTTAAATATCTTGGATACTTTCTTAAAAAAATATAGATAATTTTCTCATAGAATATTTTTATTTGTACTTTTAGAATCCATTATTTCTTATGGGATGATCTTAGAGACTTGACGAACTTTATGTGTATTAAAAATTAACAATCTATAATATCTATTTATATATCTATTTATAACCGGAAGTAAAGGGACAGTAACCAGGGTGGGTTTCCCGTATTCCATTCTAGTCGACAAAGGGTGAATCATAGAACGCTTTGGCTATTGACACAATAAATCTTTAGCGCATTTTTTGGGATTTTTTTAATCGGTGTGTTCCACTCGGAGGGTTAAGATGGTCGTTCTATTCTAACGAAGGGGTCGTTGTATCGTGGGGTCGTTGAAAAGAGGTTCTACTGTACTTTGTGATTTTCTGCTAGATATAATGTTCCCGGTGTAGAGTCTTTTCGAGTACGCAGTTCTCTGGTTTTTGACAAATATTACAAATATACTCAAAATTGGAACAAAATTGCACTTCTTTTAGACTGCAAGAATAGTCTCACTACATTTAAAAGTATCAAATAATCTTCTTTAACCTTATTACGTAAAAAGAGAAAAAATAAGGGGTAGTATATATACATCTATATTTTAATTCTTCATTTTCAGTAGACGAACGCTGTAAATTTTCTAATTCAAAGATTCCCGTACTTAGCTATTCCTTTAGTGATTTTTTAATATTATTATCCTGTTTTAAATTTCTCAGGCTTTAATGATAGACTCCACCTAGTTTGAGTACAAAAATTCATAAAATGATAATAATTTTCTCAATGGATAATTTATTAAGAAGGTCTTCAGAGACTATATCTCGATTAGCTACATAATTTCAGAATTTCTGGTGATATCATAAATTACTTATTCTATCGTGAGTTATTAGATCATTTATTATCCGCGACCAAATTAAATTGTAGTTTTAAATTACAATTGAGTAAATTTACTAGAAGAAATGATTTAACCGATTATTAATTTATTTTATCTTGAATCAATGTGTTTGACAAGTTAATAGGATATTATCAATAAATTTATGTGTAATTAAAAGGCAAGCTTAAAGTATTAATTATTTTAAAAGTCATTAATTATGAAATATTTCAGATAAACCCGTATCGATTGTGCTAACTGAACATTTATTTTACAT
The DNA here is from genome assembly GCA_032207245.1 of Pardosa pseudoannulata. Taxonomy (NCBI): domain Eukaryota; kingdom Metazoa; phylum Arthropoda; class Arachnida; order Araneae; family Lycosidae; genus Pardosa; species Pardosa pseudoannulata. The sequence goes on from CM063508.1 coordinate 139,280,779, forward strand.
ATATGGGCATTTTTATTTTGATTATTATATTTAGAGCTAACAATACAGATCGATGGTTAAAAGCATATATGTAGCAAGAAAATAAAAATGATAATAAGATATCTATTTTTAGTACAATATGCGCAAAGTTCTTGTGCTTTCAAAATTTACCGCATTTGAGAAATACATTAAATTAAAAAAATTAATTTATATGTTGTAAGTATCAATTAAATTTCATGAAAATTTGTCGATTGGGAATGCTCATAGAGTGTTGAGAAATATTCATTAATCAAAAGTTTTATTTTGAAAAACTTTTAAATTAATAATGGATAATAATCGCATTGCACTTTTAGCATTATCTATGATAAAGTGGTAGGTAAAACTATATATTATGAATATTATTTTTAGAGAAATTTCGTATTTAAAATATTGTTTAAACTTGTCTTTGACTTTTTATCTTGTTTAGTAATTGATCTTTTTCCCAATTTAGTGCAAGTGCATTTGTTAAAAACGTTAATAAGAATATTACATAGCTCAATACTATTGATCATTTCATTTCTGTTTCATAGTATATTCTTGTTTAATTATACTAAGATTATATATTCATTTGAAAACTGAAAATATAATTGAAGAAGGGCATAATTTTAAACAATTTCAGGATTCTAGTTTTTTAATATTTCTGAAAGCTGGAAGAAATGTTAAAAAGCCAGATGATAGAAAATGATAATTTCTTTCGTTTGTGTTAGTTGAGTCGTGAAATTATTCCATAAGTTCAATAAATAGTTGTTATTGAACTTATGGAATGAAATTATGATAGTTTGTTAATTAGTTGTTATTGAACTTATGATACTTGTTCAAAAAAGGATCAGTCTAGTATTGGTTTTAGAATCATATGAATATTATTCTAGCACTACAAGAAATAATATAGTGGGCAAATATAAATTTTATTTCTTTTCAGCAATAGTATATTCTTGTTTAGTTATGCTTAGATATTCACTTGAAAACTGAAAACATAATTGAAGAAGGGCATAATTTTAAACAATTTCAGTATTCTAGTTCTTTAATATTTCTGAAAGCTGGAAGAAATGCTAAAAAGCCAGATGATAGAAAATGGTAATTTCTTTCGTTTGTGTTAGTTGAATCGTGAAATTATTCCATAAGTTACTAATAGTTGTTCAACAAAGGATCAGTCTAGTATTGGTTTTAGAATCATATGAATATTATTCTAGTACTACAAGAAATAATATAGAGGGCAAATATACATTTTATTTATTTTCAGCTATAGTATATTCTTGTTTAATTATACTTAGATATTCATTTGAAAACTGAAAATATAATTGAAGAAGGGCATAATTTTATACAATTTCAGTATTCTTGTTTTTTAATATTTCTGAAAGCTGGAAGAAATGTTAAAAAGCCAGATGATAGAAACTGGTAATTTCTTTCGTTTATGGTTGTTGAATCGTGAAATTATTCCATAAGTTCCTAATAGTTGTTCAACAAAGGATCAGTCTAGTAATGTTTTTAGAATCATATGAATATTATTCTAGTACTACAAGAAATAATATAGTGGGTAAATATAAATTTTATTTCTGTTCAGGAGGACAGTATTTCAGAATCGAAGAATTCGAAATGGTAGTACACAGTAAACAGTTAAAAAGAAAAAAGAGAAATAAGAGTTCTCTTTTAAGAGTCTTTCATTTAAAAATAAAAATAGTGACATATTAGAAAAGTAAAAAATTCGCTGAAAAACAATAAAATATTACCCGTTTTTAATATGAAAAAAATAAATATGCCGAAATTTGTGATTTTATTGCAGAGCTCTCCAGCGTATAGCCTCATCTTTCTTCACCTGTGTTTAAAAAGCAACAGATTCAGTTTACGATTCCTTTTATGATTAAAAAATGAGTGGAATTCTCGTGTTTTAGCGGAAAATTTTCAACCGGTTAAAGACCTTATCTCAAAAAAACTTGTTTCAAAAAATGTTAGAGATATTTTGTAATATAACAGAAAAAATAAAATGAAATAAGCATCGAGTGTTGTTTTTTTTTATCCTACACGGAGAAATAGCGAGTCAGTATTGAAAAAAAGGGGAAAAATTATTCGACCGCGATTTTAACGTTACCTGTAGCCTAGAACGAAACTGATACCCCGCTCAAATCCCGGGATCCGTACGCGGAGGGTTAAAGATATATTTTACAATTTTGGAGCAACTAGCATGTGACTTCGCTCATATTTTTAATGTCTAGAGAAAGAATCAATGACATATGAGCCGCTTAGAAGCCAATGCGGTTAAGTCCAAAACACAAAAATTGAGAAAATTAATGTTTTTTGATACATTATTAGTTTTTAAAATTCTTGGTTTATTAAATTAATTAGAAAAGCGTATAAAGTCATTTTTGGAGGTGTAAACTCTGTAAAAAAACAAGATATGTACAGGATGTGTAAATAAAAACGTAAGTATTTATTGAAATAATGATAGCATCTTAAAAATTTTAGGACCTTTTGGCAGCTGAAAAAGATAAGAAATTTATGTAAAAATAATAACATAACATTTATTGTCATAAGTTTTATGTTTACTTTTCTCAGTGTTATCAACAAATATCGAAAGAAGAATAATAATTTAATTTTTATTTCAAAGTTTATATAAAAAAATATTGATAAAAGGTGGACTTATTCACAATGGCTTCTGAAATTATTATACAATATATCCAGAAGCTATTAAAAAAAGGGCAGTCTAACCTAGAAAAAAGTAACCAACGAATAAATCATTTAATAAATAAGAAGATTATTATTTATCTCATCAAAATCTCCAAAAATCAGAAAATATCAAAAAATGGATTCAACCGCATTGGCTTCTCAGCGGCTCATATGATTTCCATATTAGACTGAGTTAAAGAGTACGTAGTACCTGAATAAGTATTTATTTTGGTTATAGTTCATGTATTTTCAAGTGTTGTTCTTTTCTGTCCTCATTTATTGTCATTTAATAATACCCGTTACAATCGAAATGTACAATTTCTACAGTCAATTTCCGAAGTACAATCTACAATATCTGTATCAATATCCTTGCAGTAAGACAGGGTTTCTAAAATTTCGAATACTAGGTTTAAAGCTGTGCAGCAGCATCACAGCGCCAAATCAGCACTAAAGACTTTCCAGTACTACTTTGGCGCCGCCACTTGGCGATAAACTAAATATGTAACTTTCATACTATTGTTTATATACAGCTTACGTAATGTAGAGCGCAGCATCTCTTATCTCCTGTACAACCGTTGTGTTCACTCTGCACTGGTAATCCGCATTCCTTCTCTGCAGCAATGTGTGTAAGACCAATACTATTATCCTTATTAAATTGTTAAGTTTATTTTACGACTGGCACTTGTATCTTTAATTTTAACTTTTTATTTTCTTTAATTTTTTATGCACGTTCGAACTAGCGTGCTTCAGATGTTTGAAACGACGAAACACTTATCTACTATCTTTAACAAACATCTTTCTCTAAACGGAGTTAAAATTTCCATTACTCACCAATACATATAACTGTAATGGTTACGGAAATTTCGATTCATTAGACTAAATTGTTTGGACTTTCTTTTATAAAATCATTTGTACAAAGAAAGGTAACGAAATGTTTCTTTTGAAGGATTAAAATGAACTAAGAAATATTAGAATTGAAATAATTACTAAAATAGTACTTTTATACAGCAACAGTGGTGTTTCATTGAAAATTTAAATTTAATAGCTAAGTGTATTAGATTAACTTTACATTTTGAGTCTACAAAATAATACAGTTTTATTTTAAAAAATAATGGGTTCATTATTCAAAATAATCGGTAATCTAATAATCGAATTCTCATACCATATATTTACATAAAAATGTATAATTTTGCTTTAAAAAATACAATCAAAGCATAATAACACAGTAAGAATTCAACTTAAAGTATTGGGATCGCTTTACAACTTTCCATCAAAATATATACTCAAGAGCCAAAACATTATGACCACCTGACAGTAACGAGTTGGCCCATCTTCGTCGCGCAACACAGCTTCAACTCGCCTTGGCATGATGCTAGAAGTCCTTGGTAGATGGCCGGAGACAGATTGTAAAAGATGTTTAAAAAACGGTTACGCAAATTCGAGATATTGCGAATTGGTGGTCTTTGAATTCTAAGCTGTCATCCCGTGACATTCTAAATGTGTTCTATCGGATTGAGATCCGGTGAGTTAAGCAGCCAGGACATTAACTGGAATTCAACATCATATTCATGGAACCACTCCAACAAAATTTTAGCCTTTTGATTATGGTCGTTGTAGTGTTGGAACATTCCATTTCCATCTAGAAAAACAGAGACCATGCAAGGGTGTAACTAGTCCGCGATGACGTTCAGATACCCTGTAGCATTCGTGATATATATATATATATATATATATATATATATATATATATATATATATATATATATATATATATATATATATATATATATATATATATATATATATATATATATATATATATATGTATATGTATATATATATATACATATGTATGTATATATATGTATATATGTATATATATGTATATACATATGTATATATATGCATATATATATATATATATGTATATATATATACATATATGTATATATATATGTATATATATATATACATATATGGATATATGTATGTATATATATATATGGATATACATATGGATATATATGCATATATATACACATATATATATATATATATATATATGTTTATATGTTTATATATATGTATATATCTACCACAATCATAGGTCCAGGAGACGCCCAATAGAACGCCCCCAAACAATAATACCGCCACCACCATTCCATATAATTTCTGTGTTCAGAAATTTATTATAGAAACTAATATATCTAAAGCTTTTATTATACTTACTATATAAATGCATGTAACATCCATTGCAATCTAAAGTTTTAAAAAATTTCCACTTTTAGTTTATTTAATCCAACGAACCCAACAAAATAATAATTTATACTATCGTCCCTTTATTTCCTGAATAAATAGCGGTGTGTAGGATCTCGCATTTCCTGCTTTTACTTTTGATACCGTGTCATCTGACTACATCTAATAGTTATATTTCTATTGGAAAACATTTATTTTAATTCTATTGAATATTTTATGCTGAGATGATTCATGAAACGAAACGGAATGAAAAGTTACTAAAACATCGCTATATATTTTGTGTTCTACAGATTAAATCTTTTCTATACATATATACAAATATATACAAATATTTCTATACAAATATACATATATCGTTACAATAGGAATGCTATTTCATTGGTAAATGAAACTGAATAACTTAAGGTATAATAATAGTACATTTTGTGTATCATAAAATATTTCAATAATTTGGACAAATAAATTTTAATAATTACATGCTTAATAATAATACCATGGATTTTTCAATATTAGAGAAAGCATACAAGATAGTTGCATAAAACTACATATTTGTATATACCTAACTTGAATATTAGGGAACACATACAATATAATTGCTTAAAAGAATAAATTTGTAAATTTCTAACCTGAAATAAAAATTAATTTTACTTATGTTAAATAATGTACAGATCATTGGAACTACTCTATAGATAATTAAAAAAATTACTGCATAATGAAATCACGTCTCTTTCTCTCTCTGTTTTTTTTTTTTATTGTATATATATATCTAATATATATATTATATTCTATATATATATATATAAATATATATATTATATAAATATATATATAATATATTATATATATATAAAAAATATATATAATATATTATATATATATATATTTATATTATATATATTATAAATAATAATATATATTTATATATATATTAAATATATATATAAATATAGTATGATATATATATATATAAATAATATATACATATATATAATATAATATATATATGTACATATATATATATACATACAATATATATATAAATATTTTCATATAATATATATACAATATAATATATATAATGTATATAATATATATATTTATATATATATAATATATAAAAATATAATACATATATATAAGTACATATAATATACATATACATATTTATATTAATATATATATATAATAATTATATATATAAAATATATATATATATATATAATATATATATATTATATATATATATATAAATATAAAATAATATATAATATAAATAATATTAATATATATATATAATATAAATATATATATATATATTTAAAGTCCTCTCACTGATTACTGTACCAATATTCGTGCAATAACACAGATAGATAAATAACTCCTGGGCCACTACCAACCCATAAAAGGCGTTTATGGTAATCTATATTAAAGTGGTCAAGAAGATCCCAATCTACTATAAACATTCTTATTAAAACATTAACATGAATTAACATATGGCATATAAACTCGTAACATATACAATAAACATTAATTATAATTATTAATTATAATTATAATTTTTTTCCAATGCTGCAAGCGATACAAACATAATCCTTCCTTTCCAGCCTTAACAAGGCTGCGAACCTGTTACGTATTTAGCAAAACGAGGAGCACGTATAACTTAAGGCATGCTACGGACGAGAGTAACATTAACCCCGCAATTTAGAAGTAATTCTTAGTAGAAGTTTCCTCGTAATTTAAGAGCAGGGAGAAAGCAGAAGAAACCCCAGGCTTTGCCTGCCACCCCCAGAGGTATCGATTGTTCCTCCAAGTTCTCAATGAACTTGGAGGACATTGTAACTACGAACATATTTTATGTTCCCCAGTCACCTTTAGCGAACACGGCGAATCATGGGTGGCTCCGGCCCCGAAACATTTCGGTTACGAGATAGCTGCTTTTGACAACTGAGCTGCCGCAGCTCCCTGCAATTAACATAAATGCCATTATAGACGATAAGTGCAATGTGACAGGGTTTCTAAAATTTCGAATTCTAGGATTAAATATGTTTGGAAAGACGAAATACTTGGCTTCTGATATATTCAACAATTTCCTTTCGCCAAACGGCTCAATTAAAGGGACTATGAAGTTTCAGTTTGGTTATATTTGACTAAAAATCTACAATTCTCTTTCATTAAATGTGAATTTAAATAAGGAATACAAGTTAAAAAGAGGTTATTTAAAATTTCCATTATTCTCTAATACATATAAATAAGTACCACAATATACGTACCGCAGTAACCGCAATAAGTACCACAGTATGGTTATTAGGAATAAGAATATTATACATTTTTAGAACCCATATTCATTAATCTTTTTAACATTTGAAACTTTCAAGTTGTATTTGTAACTATACTTTCTATTGGAAATTTATAAATTATTTATCTTTTATTTTTAAAAATTAGTGTAAAAATGTGGCGAAAGATAAAATCTGATAGTTCTGTACTTACAAGAAATACTGTAGACATTTCATACATGTAAAGCGAACATTTTTGAATATAATAATAATTTATAAGAAAATTTATGATAACATCTAGACTATTAAATTATTTAATAAATTAAATTATTTTTGTCTTTAGGTCTAAAAGAGGTCTTATAAATAAAAAATAGCTGTTATTATACTTAAAAATATGGGCATGGAAAATTTTTATAAAGGTATATTTTAAATAAATAATAGCTTAAAAACTAATTAAATAATTAATATTTCACCCTGATATTTACGAACTACTTTTACATACAAGTAATTTCTTATTAACATATTAAATTTTCAAAGAAAATATATTTAAATATTAATTAGTTTTAAAGGCTCCTTGTTCTTTTAAATTTTTAATTCTTGATCAAGTTTTCTTGATCAGATTTTATAGAAGTGAATATTTCAAATCTAAGTTATATAGTTTTGAACACTGTAAATATATTTTTAATTTAAACAGTTTTAAATATATTGCCAGTTCTTTTCAATGATTAACTCTCATTTTAATCATCATGCGATGCTATTTTTTAGAAAATAAATACTTCAATGAGAAATTTTTTTGATATCACCCATAACACAATGTGGTAAAGTGAAGCTTTATGAGAGACTAAACCATTTTTGAAGTTTTCAGTCGATTTACCCCCAGAAAAAGATAATTAATATTCCCGGCCAAAAAAGAAACATAAAATTTTGATCCAGATGACAAAATAAAAATATTAGCACATATTGAATAAAAGTATCAGCATATACTTCTATAATAGAAAATATTTCAATACTTCTATACTTCTATAAGACTATATTCTATATTAAGTATAGAAGTATATATATATATATATATATATATATATATATATATATATATATATATATATATATATATATATATATATATGTATATGTATATATATATATATATATATATATATATATATATATATATATATATATATATGTATATATATATATATATATATATATGTATATAATATATATATATATATATATATATATAATAATATATATATATATACATATATATATATATATATATATATATATATATATATATATATATATATATATATATATATATATATATATATATGTATATATATATATATATATATATATATATATATATATATATATATATGTATATATATATATATATATATATATATATATATATATATATTTATATATATATATATATATATATATATATATATATAATCAATACTTCTATAATAGAAAATATTTTGCCCTCTACCTTCGTCTAAATAGAAAAAAGGTTCGAGATAACATAACATTCTACAAGTTATTGTTTAGCTTTTCCTAATAAAGGACGACAGACATTAATGAATCAAGCATCGATGTTTTAAATGTTTATTTATTTACATATGTAAAAATTATATGCTTATAATAAATTAGCAACACGCTGCCTACTGGGACAGGTTTAAGTAAGCCTTAAGGCATGCTACGGACGAGAGTCAAATCACCCCCGCAATTTAGAAGTAATTCTTAGTAGAAGTTTCCTCGTAATTTAGGAGCAGAAAGAAAGCAGAAGAAACCCCAGGCTTTGCCTGCCACCCCCAGAGGTATCGATTGAGAACTTGGAGGGCATTGTAACCACGAACATATTTTACGCTCGACAGTCACCTTTAGCGAACACGGCGAATCTTTGGGTAGCTCCAGCCCCGAAACATTTCGGTTACGAGATAGCTGCCTTTGCCTACTGAGCTGCCGCAGCTCCCTGCAATTAACATAAATGCCATTATTTACGATGAGTGCAATGTCACAGGTTTTCTAAAATTTCGAATTCTAGGATTAAATATGTTTGGAAAGACGAAATACTTGGCTTCTGATATCTTCAGCAATTTTCTTTCGCCAAACTGCTCAATTAAAGGGACTATGAAGTTTCAGTTTGGTTATATTTGACTAAAAATCTACAATCCTCTTTCATTAAATGTGAATTTAAATAAGGAATAAAAGTCAAAAAAATGTTATTTAAAATTTCCATTATTCTCTAATATATATAAATAAGTACCACAATATACAGTATGGTTATTAAGAATAAGAACATTAAACATTTTTAGAACCCATATTCATTAATCTTTTTAACATTTGAAACTTTCAAGTTGTATTTGTAACTATAATTTCTATTGGAAATTTATAAATTATTTATCTTTTATTTATAAAAATTAGTGTAAAAATATTGCGAAAGATATAATTTGATAGTTCTGTACTTACAAGAAATACTATAGACATTTCATACATGTAAAGCGAACATTTTTGAATATAATAATAATTTATAAGAAAATTTATGATAACATCTAGACTATTAATTATTTAATAAATTAAATTATTTTTGTCTTTAGGTCTAAAAGAGGTCTTATAAATAAAAAATAGCTGTTATTATACTTAAAAATATGGGCATGGAAAATTTTTATAAAGGTATATTTTAAATAAATAATAGCTTAAAAACTAATTAAATAATTAATATTTCACCCTGATATTTACGAATTACTTTTACATACAAGTAATTTCTTATTAACATATTAAATTTTCAAAGAAAATATATTTAAATATTAATTAGTTTTAAAGGCTCCTTGTTCTTTTAAATTTTTAATTCTTGATCAAGTTTTCTTGATCAGATTTTATTGAAGTGAATATTTCAAATCTAAGTTATATAGGTTTGTACACTGTAAACATATTTCAAATTTAAACAGTTTTAAATATATTACCAGTTCTTTTCAATGATTAACTCTCATTTTAAACATCATGCGATGCTATTTTTTAAAAAATGAACACTTTGATGAGAAATTTTTTTCGTATCACCCATAACACACTATGGTAAAGTGAAGCTTTATAAGAGACTAGGCCATTTGTGAAGTTTTCAGTCTATTTACCGGCAGAAAAAGAGAATTAATATTCAAGGCTAAAAAAAATATTAAATTTTGATCCAGATGACAAAATAAAAATATTAGTACAGATTGAATAAAAGTATCAGCATATACTTCTATAATAGAAATATTTCAATACTTCTATACTTCTATAAGACTATATTCTATATTAAGTATAGAAGTATATATATATATATATATATATATATATATATATATATATATATATATATATATGTATATATATATATATGTATATATATATATATGTATATATATATATATATGTATATATATATATATATATATGTATATATATATATATATATATATATATATATATATATATATATATATATATATATATATATATATATATATTATATATATATATATATATATATAATATATATATATATATATATATATATATAAATATATATATATATATGTATATATATATATATATATATAATGTATATATATATATATATATATAGTATATATATATATATATATATATATATATATATATATGCAATATATATATATATATATACTTCAATACTTCTATAATAGAAAATATTTTGCCCTCTACCTTCGTCTAAATAGAAAAAAGGTTCGAGATAACATAACATTCTACAAGTTATTGTTTAGCTTTTCCTAATAAAGGACGACAGACATTAATGAATCAAGCATCGATGTTTTAAATGTTTATTTATTTACATATGTAAAACTTAAATGCTTATAATAAATTAGCAACTTGCTGCCTACTTGGACACGTTTAAGGCAATTTTAATATTACACAAGATATACCATTTAACTTTGATTATCCACCATTTAAGAACAGTGACTGATCTGAAATATCTTATTTTCAATTGAAAAATATCATGAAGACGAAGGTCCAACAAAAATATTTATTTTTTATAATTTTAAAGAAGTAGCAGAAGAAAATTCAAAAAGGGAGATATTTTAGGGTATTCAAAGTTGCTTCACTGCGAAGTATGGGGAATAAGACTAGAAATTTATAAATCCAAAACTTTGAAATAATATAAAGTGGTTGTGACTCTCGATCAAAAATCATATAACCTTGATATGGTCTAAAATGGAAAAATATTTTTGACGGAAAATTAACTTACAAATTCCTAAATTTTATGATAGTTCAATCTAAAGCAACCCAAACGAAGTTTTAGTTGGGACATAAATCTTTTATTTCTCAGATAAATAGCATCGTTCTTAGAGATCTTACTTTATTTTTGCATTTGTCTCTATTGTGCCACCTAGAAACTTTTAATGCTTATGTAACCTTCCAAAACACTTTTTTACTTCATTTCATTTTATTTTTTTTATCTCTCTTCATACGGAAAAACAAAGGAAATGAAATGTTTTTAAGTTTCTTCATTTTAGAAATAGTGAAAAAGATAAAATAATCTAAGATAAAAAAAGAAAACGAAACAGGTTATTCTGGAGTCTGTAATGTTTCGTTTAAGCTGTAAACTCAATGGCTCAAAAGTTTTCTTCTACCAAATTTTGAATACTGTTAAAGAAGATTGTATTAGTTCAGAATAATACTAGATTAACACTAGATTTATGGATATTGATTATATACCTATTTTTACTGAAGTGAGCCAATTTGACTCATACAAGATAATTGAAGTTTTTTGTAAAAGAATAGTTCCAAATTAATTTAAATGAAATATTTATTATCAAAAAATTCATGGAAAACCTTTTTTACATATAAAATCTGTTTTTGAAACACATTTTCCGCAAACATTTCTATTAAATTTAACACAATGGTTTCTACATCTGTCTGTTTTGCTTGATTGTTGAACTTGACAATTCTTCCGTGCTTCAGTAGCTTGAATTTCTGTCATTGGAATGGAAGTGTTCTCGACTTCTTATTTATATTTACTTCACACAAATCACGTGCGACTTTACTGTTGCTCAGGCCTGAAAGGACCAATAAATTTGATGTTATGCGATTAACTGTTAAATCATTCTATGAGTCAAATTGGCTCACAACCGTGAAAATAAGTATACCACATTTCATAATGCGAAATAAAGGGGTCTGCGGGGAAGAGGAATGAAAGTTTACATATATTTTATTACTTAATTAAATCCAACATATGTTTTTGAACGGTGATATTAAAGTTTTATATATATATAGTGATCAAATTTTTAATGAGCCAAATTGGCTCGGTCTGTAAATTTAGTGTTAAATATCATCAGTAGTATAATAACCATATATTCATTATGTATATTTATATAAAAGTAGTATAATTAAATATAATTAAAATTTACTATGATATTTCGAGCTTTTAAATTGCAGGTTATTTTATTCGTAAAAAATAAAAAGTATGCTACGAAATGAAAAATATTTTATATGCCTAAAATATTAAAAGATATTACGATCTACCAAACAGTGAGTGCTTCATTCAAGATGGAGCCCGACCACATCCCACCTTATATGTGCTTTCTTTCTACTTGAATACCTCGTAAAAAGGGTCATTTAGTTAAGGAGTGCTGCGTACTGGCACAGGCATGAATTGGCTTCCATATTCGTCGGATCTCACTCATAGCGACTACTTTTTGTGGGATGCATTGCTAGACATTGACTACATAAACAATTCCACCACTTTAGACGACCGCGAACTGTCGATCTGTGTAGCCACTAATTCCAGGATGGGATGGCAAATTTCGTTGCTAGTTTACGCTATATTTCTAGTCTTAGTGGTGGCTATTTTGAACATATTGTAATGTAATTGCATAGACTGATTTCCAGGGACAATTTTAGTTATACCTGCTTATTTATGCACGTTTATTTATTCTGGGCAGTGTGCAGTGCCATCTATTGATTTTGTAACTATATTTTCAAACTTCTGTATAAATTTCTTACACAATCAACATACGTTTGTGGCATTTTTCTATCTATCTTTGTTTTCATGTAATTTAATTTTAAAGTAAGAGACACCTTTCTTGGATACCGTGTATATATATAGTATTCTTCTATAATATTCTTCTATAAGTATACCTTTTGCATCACAGATCGATAAAAAAACTATTTAAACCTCACAAGAAGATGGAGTAGGAGGTTTAGAAAAAATAAAACATTTTAAACGGAAAAGAGTTTTAATATAAAACTCTTTAAAAGAGGAAGTCTACTATTACAAATATATAAATAAAATTCTATGTAGAGAAATAGAATATATTAAACTTGAAACTTAAACCGGAACTTCCTCGAGTTCCACTGAATATACATACATGATTATAATTCCATACATGCATTCATACATACATACATTCATACACGCACACACACACACACATATATATGTATATATATATATATATATATATATATATATATATATATATATATATATATATATATATATATATATATATATATGTATATATATATATATATATATATATATATATATATATACATATATATACATACATATACATATACATATATATATACATATATATATATATATATACATATACATATATACATACATACATATATATAAAAATATATATATATATATATATATATATATATATACATGCATACGTGTTTTACAAAACAGATATTGCATGAAGTTAATTTCGTGTGGTTGTGTGTGCATGTTTAATTTCGTGTGGCATTCTAGTGTTAAATTGATATATATTTTTAATTATTTTGACTTAATATAAGTCTTCATTGTATTCTAAAAAGTCTTCTGTAAAATTACTTCTTAAAACATGGTTTTTAGACGTATTAGAAAATCTACTTTATCTTTTAAAAAATCGAATCATGAGAGAAATTTTTAATGAAGCTTTTCATAAAATCTTTGAGATTTTTTTTCCTTTTTACACATTTCCTTCCTTTTAGGTTTAATTAATGAACCCAAGCTTATTTTTAATAACTGTGGTTTTACAAAAGTTTCTAAAAAGTTTTATTCGAACATGAAAAAAGCAGTTTCTAATTCACTAGGCATTTAAAGAATCATTAGTAGAATTAGTTCAAACGTGCTTTTATTAAAACTATTTAAGTTAATTAGTTTCCACACTTTTGCTTAAACATATAAGTTAAAACAAATTTCTCGAAATTATGAATTCAGTCAATAGTATCTTTTGGAACTTATTTCGAATGTTTATCAGACGTAAACTTTGTCTTTAGAAATTAAAATAAAATGGAATATTTCTTTTGTCAAATAAAAACTAACGAAACTTAGAAAGAAAATATATTATTACACGTTAGAATTAATTGATCCGGATATTTTAAAAAGTGAAGTAGAATAATGTAATATATTTTTAATAAATATAGATTTGCTTTTGTTTCGGTGTTTTCCATTTATTAGTATTATTGACTTCTTAGTGCAGTTAGATTATTTATCTACCTATTGGAAGTACAATAGAAACCATCCCCAAATTCTTTGAAATAGATTCTTTCAAATTTGAATCTGTAAAAAATTTTACTTACCTAGGATAAAAAAACTGCCAAAATGACATAAATCCTAAATTAGAAAAAGAATTACTGCAGCCAATCGCTGTTTTTTTGGTTTAAGATCACTACTGAAATCCTACTTGATAAAAAGAATCACAAAGATATTACAAAGATATTACTGTATAAAGTATTGATCAAGTCAGTTTTGACTTATGCCTCGGAGACTTGCACCCTAACAAGAAAAGAAGAGAGGATGTCGGCAACCTTCGAAAGGAAGATCCTGCGAACCATCTTTGGTGCTGTCTTTGAAAATAACAACTGGAGAAAAAGATATAATTTTGAATTATATAACGCTGATGATGTTATCAAATCTATAAAGCTGAATAGAATGAGATGGGCAGGACATGTAATGAGAATGAGCCCAGAACGAACAACTTTGAGGGTTTTTAATGCACTCCCTTCCAATAAAAGACCAAAAGGAAGGTCTAAGAAACGGTGGAAAGACTGTGTGGATGAAGATTTTGCCATCTTAAAGGTAAAGAACTGGAGATCAATTGCTGGGAGAAGGGCAGATTGGGAAAAGCTTCTAAGGAAGGTCCAGGCCTACAAAGGGTTGTCGTGCCAATGCTGATGTTTATTGGAAGTACATATTAACTCTAAAGTGACCCTCAAATTAACAGTTAAATTACTACCGCAACTGTGCAATTGCACTGAATGAATAACTGAAGGATAAATTCATCAGAAGGGAAAAGGTTTCCCCTCATTTTTTACTTCAGTGTTGTAGATTTCATTAAATATGAATGTACCAGCACAGTGGTGGTCTAGCACAGTGGCAAACTTATTAGCCAAAAAACCAAATATGAACATTACAACAATTAAAAAAAAATTGGGAGCCTAATCTGCCTGTTTAGTAAACTTTTATTCCACTAAATTAGTAGTACACTAAATAAAACTAAATTTCATACTTTATAAATATTTATTAATGATATTTATTAATGGTAGATAAGACAAAACTGTTCACACTGCAACTGCTGGTCTGTGGTGCTAATTTGCACCCTCCCACACTTAGATGACCCACACCCACATCCAACAAAAGAAGTTTATGGATGCAAATGCCTAAGTGGGTGGGGAGAACCTTTCGACATTATTCATTTTAATGTTATACACTGAATTATTGACTTTAAAAAAAAAACAAATTTTTTTATCACTATCACTATTTTTACCAAGTATTTTCCCTCATTTTAAAATTTTTAAAATTTATTTTTTATATAAGAGTAGTTTGAATTTAATATATTATAAATGTCCTTTAACTTTTTAATATGATTACGATTATTATCTTTTTTTTAAATATTCGATCTGTGTTTCGTTTCCGTATTTTTAATAAACATCGGAACGAGATTACATCTTGCTTGCATGTGATGCTGAGGGTTGCTTATCATTCCACATTTACAGTTTGGTGAATCTAGTTTTCCAATTCTGTACAAGTAGGTTGGGAAACTTCCATGACCGGTTATGAAATAATTTAATGTTATTTTCGAATTTTAACTTTTGTTCTACTTTAGACATTATAGTATAGGTTGCTCTTCCTTTTTCATTATTGTCCCAATAATCTTGCTAATCTTTATTTATGTTTTCACCCCCCCACACACACACACATTACTTTACAAAAAGTATGAGCGCGCATGCTAGTGGTAACTTTGTATCACACAAGAGTACGCCGAAAACATATGTACAATTTCAGCCTTTAGCTTGTACATGGTTTGTGTAAAAGTATTTAGTAATTTTTGTGTAAAAATGTTACGAAAACTAATAAAATTAAACTCGATGTTTGTCATGTATTTTTACAACAATATAAAATTTTAATTACCTATAAAACAAAAACCTCACCTTAAACAAAAAATTGTACATGTTCTCGAATAATAGAAGAATTTTAATTTATCAAAATAAGATATATTTTTTTTTCTTACCCAGTGCTTTTTAAATGAAAATATTATTGTGCCTTCCGAGGATATTTGTGCCAGAACCGCACTTAAAGTGCCAAAGAGCCAAATGCGGCTCTGAAGCCGCACTTTGCCGACCACTGGACTAGCATATAACTTGCCGCATGACGGGATAAGTAAATTTTTTAGAATTGTAAAGTACCCTATTTTTTTGGCTGAGAATTATCTTGCAACAAAAACTAATCGCTGATTAAATTTAAAACTATCACCTATGTACCTAAACTATTACTTAAGCCAAATATAAAAGAAAATTATTTACGGAATATCTAAGTTCACAGATAAAACGTATGAAAATAATGCGGACGATATTTAAATAATTTAAAATTAGGAATGATTAAATGAGAGGAACACGTCATAATGCTAGACAAAATGTTATTTTTTACCTATTTACTATGAGATAAATTGATAAATTTAATCACCTGCTCTTAACAGGGAAAAATATTGCATGAAATAATGGCATTAAAAGCTCGAATAGGGAAAAGAGTCGGATTTCGAAAGTTTTAAAGATGACAGTATTTTTCACTATGATATGAAGCATATTTAAAACAATTTATTTTAGATTTAGATCGATTGTTTAGGAGAATATAAACTTTACTCGCTTTGAATTTTGCTAATCCTAACTCATCAGGAATATGGATGCCTTTATCCATTCCAGGTCCAATCACTTCGTAAATTCGAGGACAGACGGACAGATAACTTAGACTATTACTTATTATTATATAGGGAATGACAAATGCTAATTATTAGTGTCAAAAACCGACAAAACATTGATGTTTTAAATATCAAGGTTTGGTATAAAAACATTCTTGCTAGAAAGGCTTGATGTTTTCGAATCTCTAATATTTCTGCATTTTTCTCTAAAAGCGGTTATAAGGTTGTTAGCTTTTTTCACAACATTCTTACTTGTCGCCTCAGGCTCAATAATTTTCAATTTATTAATTATCTTTTCGTAAGCAACGCTTTTTTTAAACCGTTTGTCTAAAAAGTACTTCGTATGTACCATGCGTCAGAAAGTGACCAGTAACATTCAATAAAAGTCAGAAGTTCTTTTGTTTTTTTCCTCAAAATACCGGTCATGTTGAAAGTTGAGAATGAACCGAATACATTGTGCGCTTATGCACTTAACTTCAAATCTATTGCTCCAAAAGAAGGTCCACTATCTTTAGAAATACCGGCATAAACTTCACAGTTTACAAATTTTATCTTTTAGTTATGGTGTCACGCGTTAGAACTACACAGTTTTACAAATAATGTATCATCCGCTTGACAGCAAACTTCTTTCTGTATAAAAATTCACTGTAGTCCATTTCTTCATGTATTAACGTTAATTAAAACTTAATATTAACAATTAAATAAACTCAGCTATGAATATTGTTAGCTAAATATGTGTGCGAACGAGAAGTTATTATATAGTATTAATATTTCTAATAAATAATCAAGACATAAACTTAGTTTTTATTTATAATTTTTCAGTCCTCTTTAAATGTTCGCCAACTAGAGTTATAAATTTCTCGCAGCATTTCTTGACCTTTTAAACTTCTTTATTTTATAATGACTCTGCATACATTTATCTTCTTCTTACTGTGAGTTTATATAAGCAATAGACTTAGCTTACAACACCATACAAAATGATTAATGCAGAATAAACTTTATTCAAATATCTAGGTTTTTTCTGATAAATAAAGGCATATAGTTATTGAAGGGTAAATAATAATTCAACAAAATAAGTAATATAATTAACTAATAACTAAGTAAATCGTAATAATTAAGGCGTATTCATATAAACTACTTGTTTCTTACCTTTAATATTTAAATTTCCAATTCATTACTCTCGCATAAGAATTTCCATGTAATAAGTTATATTTTATCGCTTTTACATTCTTCCTCATTTTTACTTAGTAGAGGATGTTAGCCGCCAAATAATCGTTTGTTTTGGTCTGTTTTTTCCCACATCTCTTAGCCAATGACATTTATCCTGAATAATGAGATGTCATATAGATTTTAGCCGTCATTAGATAAAGTAGCGCAACTGCTACTTCAAACACAAAGGAAAAACATAATACCTTGATTAGTAACTTATTTTATAATAAAAAAATCACTAGTACTGTGATCTATTTTTTCACATAGCCATTGAAAAGAAAAATAAATTGTCATGTTTTATTTTTACTAAAAACTATTAAATAAATAATATCTATCTTAAACTTAAACTAACACATTATTTTATGATTTTCAATAAAAACATCGGAAATCAGATAGTAACCAGAAGAAGCCATTTTACAACCGGAGGTGACGGCAAACTGCTACTTTCACGTGTCGGAAATAACCCCAAAGTTAACTGAAAACTACAATAATGCTATGCCTAATGATGGCCGAATGGTTAGGGTGCTGATTTCCCGTACTGGAGATGGTGGGTTCAAATCCCACTATGTCATGAATGTTCGGAGCCATTCGGAATCGGGATCTCTGGGCAGAGAGCTAATCAAAAACCCGGTACTGATAAGAAAGGCCAGGAGTCTGGTTGACTGGCACACCTCTAATCAAGGCGCCATCATGCGGCCATGAAGAGTTTAACCTGAAACCACACCGCAAGGGTCAAAGTACCTCTTCATTAAAGCCCATCACAACTACCCTGTGCAGTTATTTCTTCTCTCACCAACACCTGCTCTCTTGCCAAAAAGTTCCAGTAGTACACCGGTTCAACCGGAGTTTTAACCTGGCAGTACTCCTGCGGAGTATCCCCCGCACTTCCGGAAACTGCATTGGTTGTACTTATTTGTCTCGATTGTCTACAGTTTTTTTGCTATTTTAAATTTTATGGGTGGAATGCTGACTTCGTCCATGCGTAACGCATTGTTGCCGGACGGTCAAACCGAACCAGCAATTCAACACCATACACCCGACTTCGGGTAAGTGGCTGGTTACAGGTAGTACACGGCTTTAAGCAGTGGGTCCCGGTCTTATTATAACTCATGTTGCAAAAAAATAGACCGCAGTAGACTAAACCAATCCAAATTTGCTATATTGTATGCATTTAAAATCTAGTTTCTCTATGTCAAAATGCACTTCATTTATTGTGATGAGTTTTAGACATTTAGAAAGACAATAATTCAAAAACTTGTTTTTTTGAGACTCGGGTTCAGGAAGTGAAAATTGATGAAAATTTCGAGGTAAAATTTATAAATGATCACAAAACCTTCCTTATACTGCATATACGATAAAGCATAAAGAGCACCTAGAAGAAGTTAATAAACTAATTGGTTCTCCAGATAAGCTACGTTGCTTCTTTGCATTTATTTTCAAGGTTTCTTTGTGTTCTCTAGAGTAATGGCTCTCAAACATTCTTTCCACATGCATAGCAACGAAATCCTGAAAAATTACTAACTTAATCAGAAACCAAGGGTCTATATTTATCAATTATTAAAGATAAAAATCAAACACTATAAATCAGTATAAACATGTACATAATAATTTCAAAATATGACGTAGAAGTAAGAGTTTTTAATGAAATGATATATTGATGGAAATTATTTTGGGGGATAAATAGATTTATTTTTGATTGTCATAAATTTCTACAAAGTTTGGTTGCATTGAAAGAAAGTTTCATACTCGATTCTATCTCTGCGTCCAGTATATTCTTGTGGTAAAAATAGATTTAAGGGAGCCCCCTTGGTGAAATTGGCGACTTTTGTTTGGCGGCTATCCTGTAATACCATGAAAAGAGAAATAGTGGCCAAAAAATATTGAAATTTTAATAACACATTGGCCAAAACATAAAAATTCAATGTACACAATATGCTTTTTTCATTATTATTCAAATTTTACACAAACAGAAGTCATTTTCAGGATCAGAAGCAAAATTAACCAGTTCAACGTAGAACTAACTGACCTCTGATTACATGTACCGTTGAACATTCAATAATAACGCTAAAATCAAAACCAATCAGAATCACGATTGGGTTTCTAAAAAAAAGTATAGACATTCCCATAAATAAAACAACATCGCCCAGCTTGGTGATTAACCACGATCACAATTTGGCAAAAATCAAGGGACACCCTCAAATATAGGCTAACTTATTCTAGAATTTAGTTTTCGATAAGGCCTATGTAGAAAAGTCAGTTTTACAAATTTAGTTCGTTGCATATATTAACAGAGCAGTTGCCTTTTCGGATAATGATGGATATTTTTATTTCAAATAACTCCAGAATTCTGACATTTACTGTATTAGAATGTAATGATATTGTACTGCCCAGTGTCAGTTCAATAAGTTTTTCTTAATCTTCCGATAAAATACAAGGAGGTGTTTCGTTCATGAAAAATCTATTTTTGATTCATACTTTTTTTCGTTTTTCTTTAATTTTTTTGTTACTTATGTAGGAAGTATTGCTTCATAGAATCACTGAAAGAATCGATAATATACAAAACTTTTTCAAGGAACCAATTTAAAATAGCTGCGGAACCCTACGTCTCTACGAAACACAATTTGAGAAGCTTTATTCTAAAGTTTCTCTAACCCAAGCCTGTTTTTATCCTCTTCTTTGTGGTCTTAATATAGTGTTCACTCAATATTCAGCTTCAGAAAAGAAAACGCACTTAAATGTGTTAACACACTTTATGTGTATTTAATAAGAGAACATCGTACCATTATAATGAAGGTCAAATGTTTGGTAGTAAAAGGAACAACCTGGTGGATTCAAAAATGTGTGTAAATTCATAAGCAGAAATTAAATCAGATCAGTTTAATAAAGCTTGTAAGGTTTTTAAGACTATTTCATTTGTCGTAATCAATTAAGATTGTTTTGATATTAATTTCTCGCTTGGAAAGCTACCATAGAAAAATATTTAAGATGTCGGTGAATAGATACCCTCGTAGTTGGATAGTGGGTGCTTGATTTTTACCTATTTTAAATCCCGTTTATGATTATGTTTTTCAACGTTAGTGATGCTCATATGCGTTTTACTGCATAACATTTTTTCAACATAAATCTTGAGCCCAATATAAAATTTTAACTAAAATACTAAGTCCTCATGGAGCACAATTTGAGAAGCGTTATTCTACAATTTCTCTGACCCAAGACTGTTTTTTGCCTCTTCTGTCTAGTCCTAATATAGGATTAACTCAATATTCAGCTTCAGAAAAGAAAATGCACTTAAATGTTTAACACACTTTATGTGTATTTAGTGAGAGAACATGGTACCATTTTAATGAAAGTCAAATTTTCGGCAATAAAAGAAACAACCTGGTGATTAAAAAAATGTATGTAAAATTATAAGCAGAAAATAAATCAGATCAATTTAATACAGCTTGTCAAATATTTAAGACTATACCATAACTATTACTTGACTATGCCATTTGTCGTAATTAATTAAGATTGTTTTGATATTAATTTCTCTCTTAGGAAGCTACCATAGGAAAATATTTAAGACACCAGTTTGTGATGCTCATATGCGTTTTACTTCATAAAATATTTTCAACATATATGTTTTTTAACCCCATATAAAAATTTAACTAAAATATTTTTATTTATTAAAAGAAACTTTTCATATACATTTATTTAAAAATATTTTTTATTTCATTATTTGAAAACAATTTTAATAAATAAAATTGCTTGTTAATATTTTAGATGTAGTTTCTTATGGTAAAATTTACTACTAAAATTTAACCTCAATTACCCCATATAAAAATTTAACTAAAACACTTTTATTAAAATAATCTTTTCATATACATTTATTTAAAAATATTTTTTATTTCATTCTTTGCTGAACAATTTTAATAAATAAAATTGCTTGTTAATATTTTAGATGTATTTATCTATAGTGAAATTTACTGCTAAAATTTAACCTCAACTGCCAGAGATAGTTACTTTTATTTACTTTTATAAATTTATAGTTTATTGTGAGGGACCTATTTAATTTTTTCATTTATTAAAGATTGCAAACATAATCATATACTGTAAATTTGTTTAAATGTGTGGACGTAAGAACTGAATCATTACCTTTTGTATTTTTCTGTGATCTAGAATATAACTTTTAAAATACTCTTGATATTATACGGATGATGCTTTAAAATTTTTAACCTAAAATGTTGCATAACTGGGCAAAATACATCTGAATCTATTCTTTCTCATACATGATTTTATCAACAAAATAAAGCAACTAGAAATCAATGATCTCCCATTAATCTGAGTTCTGATCGAAAAATGACGACTTATAAAGGGGAGTATAAATAAATGTAAAATGCAGACTCTGCAAAATAAACGAATATATAAGAAGACTTTTTTTATTATAGTGCACATAATTTATTCCTTTTGTTTTTTACTTTAGATATACCTGTATTCCAAAATACTCCAGGAAACAAATTGCATTGAAAAGATTTTCTTTTATAGTAATCTCTGTCAGTTTAAACTGTATTATTTTAACGCCATGTTACTTACCTTGTTCTAAAAAGAGAAAAATTGCATTTTATATAGTTCATATTATCTTGTTATTGGTATTTCATTAGCCATTTTCAATGTCTTATTTACTTTTATCTAATATTACTTTTGTAAGCAGCTAACAGAATGAAGTATGTAAAATGAAAATATTTTTAAGATCTATGAGTTAATCATGAAATTTATTTCATAATCGTAATGATTTCTTTCAAACATACGATTCTGAATCTCGTTACTGATACAGATATTCAAAGCACTGTTCGTATGTGATTTTGGCAGTATATTCTAGGTTTTGTAATAAAGATGAGACAGTTTATTTTTAAGATATGTTAAATATTGCTACCGATAAATTAAAAGAAAAATTGCTAGTCATTCCCAAATGTAAAATTTTTGTTTAACTCTCGAGGACTCGTGCAGGGCCTCTAAGGCCCAGAGAGTTATAAAAACATTCCACACAGAATCACCCAAAAGAAATAAATTTTCTAAATTTTCAGCAGCTATTTTATAGGTCTTCTAGACCCCAGTCACATGCATTTCCGCAATTTTGCCTGAATGTTTTTCTCAGAAATAGATACTTTTAATTCATTCAGGCATCAGAGACCCAGTGTATGCGCATTTTTGCATTTTTATTTAGTTTTTGTGGTCGGAAGAAGGAACCTTTCAAAATTACATCATTATTTGATTAAAATAATAAAATAGAAAGATAAAATAGAAAGATGCGATTTAATTTTATAAATCGTGTGTTTCTGAAGTTTGTACTTTCAGAATGCCAATAACAAGATATACAGTCCAAAGTACTTTTAAAAATTTATATTTTAAAATACCCAAAGGATATTTTTGGCTTTTAATAAAGCATATTTGACAATACAAATGATAATACAATAAATATTAAATAAAAATATCAAATAATATCAAATTTATACTACAAATACAATACATGTGACAACACAATTCATCATCAAATGCATTTTTTTTTTGGTATTTTGTTCAGAAAATTAGTTGCACCGAGTCTTCGAGCTCCGGCACTCGTTCTCGGGTAACTCGGGAAGCGAACGTCCTCGCGGGTTAATATTTGTACCTTATTCTTTATTTATAAGCTTTTATAGTGTCACAAATTTCTTATAGCTTTACTTACTACATAGCTATGAGATTTATGCCATGTAGATATGCTGGATGCAACAATTGATTTTTATACACATAAGATTCATCTTTAGGCAACAGTGTTTATTTAATTGTATGTATTTTACTAAAACAACTTGCACTGGCAGGGGAAGTTTCACACATCTAAGCACAATCTTAAACCAAGCCTATCATCAACAGAGAAAGGAAGTTTCTGAAAGGAGGGGTAAAAGAAGAAAGAGCTAGTCAAAGAATAATATTTTCCAACTCAATGACATACTACAACCAGGTTCAAATGCAGATTAGTACAGACAGAAACAGTCAGGCTATAAATTTCATGGGGTTGGGTGAGAATATGAGTGTCCAACTTAAAATCTGCCTCTTTATGACTTTTAGAGAGAAAGAAATGTTATCCGATAATAGAAAAATAACAAAATCAAGACAACATTCGACTATCGAATGTGGATCTCTTGAGAACATTTTCAACAACTAGATTTTTTTGGAATAAAATTAAGTCTTAGTTAAGTAATACACATTTTTTATGAACTAATCTTTAGTAAAAATGGACTTTTAAAATTACTAAGGTATAAGCATTATATGTTACCATTATATTATTATTGCAAGCTTGCAATTCATATTTAGCTTTCTTTATTCTTGCATCTACACTTTTATAAGTTGATTAGTAAATAAATGAGTTTTAGTGTTTAATAATTTCATCAAAATTTTAAAATTTGCTTTTTACATTAATTAACATTCTGTCCCATTTTGCCTAAGACAAAAAAAAAAAACTTTCAAATAAAGTAAAAGTACAAAATTAAAAATACATTATAATTTTCAGTACCAAATATTTACTGTATATAAAATTGGTATTATTCGAAAAGTGAAATATATTTGGGAAAAATTACTGGTAATTTACTAGTTAACCAGTATTTAGGTTTTCATTTAGAGAAACACCAAAAAATGAAAAGATGCCTACTTTTACAAGTCCAAGTATGTCCTAGTTGTATAAAGCCCCGTGTGGACCTGTACAGTACCTGTGAAGTGTGAAATATACCAACAGTACAAGTATGGAGATCCTCATGGTCAAATAGACATAGATTGGTTAATGAATAATCATTTTAGAGTTTTATGAGATCTAAATTGTTAAGTTACTGTGTGAAAAATCCACAAATAAAAATTGAAACCACAAAAATAAAACAAAAAGAGTAATTAAAACAAAAACAAAAGACCCGAGGGTTGTAGTAAAGATATCAAGAATGATTTTATGGCATAGCAGCAGTGAATTGTAAAGCACCCCTTTCTGTGGCGCTATGCTAGCGAGTGACCTGCACGCCTATTTTACAGGGACAGGTGTATTCGGTCGTCTCTGGGATGCACAACCAAATAATTCCTCCAAAGCTTAGACGGACAATTCTAAAATCTAAATTAAAATCTCTTCAAGTCAAATTCAATCTATTTTATATAGTCGAGAAATACTTTAATATATACTTAAGATAAGCGTAACATCTAGACTTTAGAACCTGAATAAGAAATGGGAGAGAACGATTGTAAAATAATGAAAGAAATACGGATTTATCCTTTTAGAATATATTTCAAATTTTCTGTTTTGGGTAGTTTATGCAAATAATGTTATTAGTTTAGAAATTCGTTCAAATTTAACGCATGGTTTAATGCTTTTTGATGATTTGTTTCTTCTGCTTTGCCTTGAATTTTCAATTACTTTGTTGTACATGAATATTTTTCTTCCTTTGGCTGTTTTCACACGGGCCGGTTAAGTGCTCTTTACACTTTTATAATTCTTTTTCAAGTGAAAAATATTTTAAATATGTTTTAATATAAAATATTAAATATAAGATTACTGTTCTCTCCTAACTAATCACCATTACATAAAATCATCTATCGGAAGACGTTTAATTCGGTTCTCTTCGCTCAAACAGTATACATATGTTTTACAGAGTTTGAGGCTTTTGATCAGCAAAATTTGACTGAAAATTTGACTCACAAGACAACTAATCCAAAGAGTCAATTCCGTCTAGCCACCACTAGAGTTTTTTTCTTTAGTCTGCATGTAAGTATACCCCACATTGCTTAAATAGACCTAACAAAAATTTCAGTAAAGCAACAAAAATTTAAAATTAATGCTTTTTATTGAAAATTAATTGAAAATTTTAAATGCTGCATTTCCTAAAGAAATATCTACAGTAAGTTTGCCTTTTTATAGGTGATACGAAAAAAGAGATAAGAAATTTTGAAATATCTTGTAGAAACCTAGTGAATGCTCAATTATACGATTTCGATTTTTTATTTGTTGTATTAAAAAAAGTATTTGAGCTTAATATCGCAATTTTTTAAATTATGATAAATGTCAGTAAGACACTTTTACGCTCATCTTTAATACTTCATAGATATATTTCATCAACCATTGAAATGAAAATATTTTTAATCATTTATAAATCCAATGCAGCAAAATCTATTTCTCTGCGTATTAGAGGTGCTTCGCATAGAATTTAACTTATTTTCTAGCATCATAGAATTTAACTTACAGCATAGAATTTAACTTATTTTCTAACTACATATTTCTAAAATATAAATTAAAATATCTTCAAGACCTATTCAATCTTTTTTATATAGTCACGAAATACTTTAATATATACTTTAGATAAGCTCAACATCTAGACTTTAGAACCTGAATAAGAAATGAGAGAGAACGATTGTAAAATAATGAAGGAAATAAGAATTTATCCTTTGAGAATATATTTCAAATTTTCTGTTTTAGGTAGTTTATGCAAATAATGTTATTGGTTTAGAAATTCGTACAAATATAACGCATGTTATGAAGCTTTTTGATGAGCTGCTTCCTCTGCTTCGCCGTGAATTTTCAATTACTTCGTTGTACATGAATATTTTTCTTCCTTTGGCTGTTTTCACATGGACCGGTTCAGTGGTCTTTACACTTTTAGAATTCTTTTTCAAGAGAAAAATATTTAAAATATATTTTAAAATAAAATATTAAATATAGGACTTTATTAAATAGAGGATAATCTGTTCTCTCCTAACTAATCATTGTTACGTAAAGCTTCTATAGGAAGAGAAGCAATTCGGTTTTCTACGCTCAAACAATATACATATATTTTACAGAGTTTGATGAGCAAACTTTGGCTGAAAATTCAATATTGCTATTTCATTGAATTGTGAATAAAATTAAGAATCAAAGAGTTTGTTTCAATATCTACCAGATCATAATTAGTGTAATTATTATCACAGCAGATAATTCAGTTATTACTGAAAACTGCTTTAAACAGTTTATAAAACAAAGAATGTCATGCATTTCTCTGACTGACACATATTTTCGAAATTCCTCGCCAATTTACGTGGAGTAAAAAAAAGGTAATTGAAATAAATATATGTTAAACAGCAAACTTCTATTTGTTTTGAAATTATTATAAATACTTTAGCTGAAAAAAAAATGGTTATTTTTGTCCCAAGTATAATTCTATATTACCTACTTTTCCAGCGATTGCATACCGTAACAATGAGTTACACTACAGGACCCCATTGGACAAGAGGGGTTGTTAACACGGGTCAGTCATCTTTGACCCTGGCAACAGTAGTCATCGGATTTGTTAGGTAGATTTGGAGGCCCCTTCAGAGAAAAAGCCAAGAGACCAAGGTGGGGGTGTGAACAGATAGCATCATCAGAGGCAGGGAGTTGCTCCACCATTTTCATATGAAAACATAGCATTATCAGAGGCAGGGAGTTGCTCCACCATTTTCATCAGTATATGGAGACTAGATATTGATATTTAAATTGTTTTATTTGCTTCACCAAATTATTTTTCATGAACAATAGTACTGTAAATAAAGATTCTGCCAAAGGAAAAGTCTTCGCTCGTTATATCTGGTGTCTTATTCTTTGTGTTATCTCAACAGGCCTGGCATAATTTATTGGTACATAATGCATACAATAACTCAGTTTTATATTAAAGCCTAAAATAAATCGTAGAAATAAAACTACCACATCATACGCAAAAGATATGCAAGTGGAACATTATAAATAAGTTTCGTTTGAAACAATTAATAAGTAATGATTTTTTTATTATCTAGATTTTCCATGAAATTATATACACTTTCTAATAATAATATTGTTAATAACATATTAATTTTTCCAAAATGTTCATAAATGAAACATATTCATTTTAAATTCCCACTTTCTCTCTGAAAAAATATAAAGAAAAATTTTATGTTCACTGGCAATTATATTTACTGTTTTGGCCACATCAGTCATATAGTCACAAAGATAAAGTTATAATTGCCTTAAACTGACTAGATGAATGGAAATGCAAAATGAGACACACGCTTATTTATAGTTTTAATTACATCCTTCAATGACTGAATTTCGGTTATCGTAATATTTTTCCGATATTTCCTAGCTGATGTTTCTTTCCATATGAAATAAATATCTTATTCTATTATGTGCGGTAGATGACATTCATTAAATCATAAACTACTTTCTCTCTGTATCTTGTTTCTACATCTCGACATTACTAGTTATAATACCGAAATTATTTATAAGATAATTTGAATTAAGGTAATGTTTAAATCACGATATTTACACTGGTGTGCGAAACTTAAGCAACTGGTGGATTTTTTACCATAACTATAAGAGAAATCATCTGAGAGACATGAAATTCAGAAATGAGGAAGTGTTTTATGTACGTAAAGGATAACAAAACCGTGGACGCCGAAAAAGGAATGCAATGCATAGGGTATGGAATCAAACAAAAACAATCTTTATTGAACACACAGTATCGTAACTCATGATTGTCTATCCAAAAGGAAGAACAATAAGCAGATGTTGCTTAATATCAGATATGCCCTCCCCTAACTGCAATGGTTTCTTCGCACCGTCTCCGTATACTAAAAACCAGCTGTTCCAACGTTTCTTGCGGTAGAAGTGCCCATTCCACAATCAGCATTTGTTTAAGTTGGGTGTTCTCGGAATGATGTAAGCGTGCTGCAATGCGTCTTCCCAAAGTACCCCACACATGTCTGATGGGATTTAAATATGGGGAGAACTCTGGCCATTCCATTTGAGTGATATCTTCAATTTCCAGTATCTTCTCAACAGCATCCAGTGTACAAGAGAGAAAAGTTAGGTTTATACACATTTTTATTTTTGTCGCTCGCGATACACGCTTGCTTAAATCGGCATCTTGTAAGTTCCCAAATCTTTCCCGAAATTTTTCATGATAATGTATCTTTGATCACAATACGTAAGTCACTCCTAAAATTACATATTTAATGATATCTTAATTTATATAAATAAACATAAGTTTTCAGACCATCGTAATCCTCTTCTTTTCCCAGTTTCTATATGTATTGGTGGTTCGAAAGTAGAATGCTTTTCAACGTTTCACTTCAAATCAAATCAGAGATTGTTTAGTCGTAAAAGGCAGCGATCTCGTGTTTGGAAGTTTGAAGGTTCGAGGCTCGATCTGGCCAAAGAACCACCGTTTTCATTAATGAAAGGCTGCGGAACATAAAATTGGTTCGTATGCGTCTCCAAGATTCTAAGCTATACTTTTGGAAATGACAGGTCTACTTCTTAGTTTTTCTAAATTGCGTGAACCCAATTTGTCTGTTTGTGTTGCCTTAGGGAGTAAATATAGGCTACCTGTATGGTGCTTTAATAATAAAATGGTAAACAAGATCATCGGCAATGCAGGGTAAAATGCTTAATAAGGCAAGTTTTTCAGTGTTGTTAATAAAAAACTTAAGAACGACCTTTTTGTTTCTGATTAGAGTTGTGTAGATTTCTAATTCTACAATGTTTATCAATATTAATTATACATTAATTTACACTAACATGTGAATTAAAAGAAAACATTAATAATTTTTATTAAATATTTTCTTGTATTACATACTCAAGTATTTATCTCCATAAAACAACTAAAATGTGTAAACCATCTACAAATTGTTGAATCGCTACAACTTTGCAGAATACGAGATCTATTGGGACCGAGACTTGCAGCTTAAAGCCAATATGGAACGACTACAAACATTTATGTCTTTAGTGGGATTAGAATCTGCAAACTCCGGTACCGAAAATCAGCGACCTACCCATTCGATCTCCGTTCCATATCATTCTACAATTCGAAATAATAATTGTTTAGTAAAATGGCATTTGAAGTGAGTAAACAAGTCGATACACAATTATTTCTATACAAGTGCTAAACATTTAGTGAGAATTAATAAAAGAAAATAATATGTCGGGCGTTATGTAAAGTATTATTATATATTGTTAGGTAGCTCATTTTTTTAAGCAGGTTTGGAATTTTAATAAAATGTTGCATTTATATTATAGTTCGGTGTCTTATAGGCCGAACGCTGACCGATTGGTTAGGGCGCTGATCGTCCGCACCGGAGTTCGTAGGTTAGAATCCCACTATGGCATGGATGTTTGTAGCCGTTCGGAATGGGATTTAAGCAGTAGGTCCCGGTCTCATTAACTCTCGTGTGCAAAACAGTAGACCGTAGCTCTCAAACCTAAACCGTGTCTTATAGGTTTTAAGTTATAACATAATATATAATGTTTCATATTTTATAGTAACAACATTATTTATGTTCCGTAAAAGAAAACAGTTAAAATATGAATATTTAGAAAACTTAAAAGAAACTTTCCTTAAAAAGAAGTTTATTTGAATACCAAGTATGTAGGAATTAATGGATTCAAAAATATCCTACTGTTTTAAAGTTGAATGTATAAAACCAGAACCAACACAATGATCTACCCACCTTTTCTTTCTTAAAATATTCTCTTGGGGTAATACGGACAGCTGGGAATGTAATAGATTACGGTATGGTTTCCTCTCTTCCATCGTCGTGAGTATTAAAGTCATGAATGGATGGGCTCATTAGGCAAGAATCTACTTCTTTTGAGTAAACATAGAAAAAAATTATTCGTAGTTCCGTTCCGTACTCGAATGTTGGTCAAAATAGATATGGAATAAGAATGGTTAAAGGGATATAAATTTTGTAAAGCTTTTGAGGCTAAAGTGGATATTTCAGCAGGACAAAATTTGATAGAAAATTCGATATACGCCTTTAAAAAATAAAACTCAATTGAGAATGGGGTGTAAAATGAATTTTTAAGTAATATTAAATCTATAATACTTATAATTTATCATCCGAGTTACAATTACAGTGTTGCTAAAATAACTTTAGCTACATATTCAAAAGAAAATATTATATTTTAGGAATATTAACACTCCAGGTGCATTTCTAACTGTCATATACCTTAGACATTTATTAACTACATACCTGTCATCATTTCAAATAAAATTATTTTAAATGAATATGTTTCAAAATAAATAACCCACAAATTTTAAACGTGAAGATTTTTCTATATTAAAGGGATATTTTAATTTTTATTTATTTATTTATTTACAAGTATTTAATCTTTTTTGCAAGAAAATGTTATTTTTCTAAATATTAAAAAAAGACATTCTATATATAAAAAGGGTCCAAAGAGATCGGTATTTAGCTTTCTTAATTTAAAATTTTTGGGGTTACTTATAGATAATAATTTTAAAAATGATTATTATATTATCTTAATATATTAACAATATTTGTATAAATATATTAAAGTATATTAAAACTTTCAGTAAACTATTAAAAATAAACTAAATTATTTTTCAATTTATTGCATTCTAATAAAATGTTGTATTTCTATTATAATTCAGTATAGGTTCTTATAGGTTTTAAGTTATAACGTAATGTATAATGTATCATATTTTGATGTAACAACATTATTTATGTTCCGTAAAAGGCAACAGTTAAAAGGTGAATATTTAGAAAACTTAAAAGAAACTTCCCTTAAAAAGAAGTAAATTTGAATACAAAGTATGCAGGAATTAATGCATTAAAATATTCTACTTTTTTTACCGTTGAAGGTATAAAACCAGAACCCACACAATGATCTATCCAGCTTTTCTTTCTTAAAAAAATATTCTCTTGGGGTAAGACGGACAGCTGGGAATGTAATAGATTACGGAATGTTTTCCTCTCTTCCATCGTCGTGAGCATTAAAGTCATGAATGGATGGGCTCATTAGGCAAGAATCTACTTCTTTTGAGTAAACATAGAAAAAAATTATTCGTAGTTCCGTTCCGTACTCGAATGTTGGTCAAAATAGAAATGAAATAAGAATGATTCCATAAATATAAATTTTGTAAATCTTTTCAGGCTAAAGTGGATATTTCAGCAGGACAAAATTTGATAGAAAATTTGATATGTACGCCTTTAAAAAATAAAAATCAAGTGAGAATGGGATGTAAAATGAATTTTACATCTCATAAATGAATAACATTAAATCTATAACAGTTATAATTTATCATCCCATACAGTGTTGGTAAAAATAACTTTAGCTGCTTTTTCAAAAGAAAACTTTTGCATTTTAGGAATATTAACACTCCAGGTACATTTCTAACTGTCGTATACCTTAAAATTTATACTACATATCTGTCATCCTTTAAAATAAAATTATTTTAAATGGATATGTTTCAAAATAAATAACCCGTAAATTCTAAAATTCAAGATTTTTCTATGTCTAAGTGATAATTTAATTTTGATTAATTTATTTATTTACAAGTATTTTATCTTTTTTTTTTCAAGAAAATGTTATTTTAAAAATAAAGCTTTTCTAAAAATTAAAAACACACCTTCTATAGATAAAAATGGTCTAATAATATATTAAACCGATGGGCATGTAGCATTTTTAATTTAGAATTTTTGGGGTTACTTATAGATAATAATTTTTAAAATTATTATTATATTATCTTAATATATTAACAATATCTGTATAAATATATAAAAACATTAAAAGTTTCAGTAAACTATTAAAAAATAAGCTAAATTATTTTCCAATTTTTTTTCATTTTAAAATTTTAAATATATTAAATTTAAATATATATATTTAAAACTTTAAATATATTAAATTTAAATATATATATTTAAAATTTTAAATATATAAATATATATAAATAAATATAATTTGACTGCATATTGGATTCCTGTCACTTAATGTTAGCACACGGCAAAAGTAAAATTATTTCAATTTGGCTTGCATTTTAAAAAATATTTTTAAAAAACATATAACAAATTACAGAAAAATAAATTCTCTTACGCCTCTACTTACCTTTTAATAAAATAATCAAAAACATATATTTAATTTTATATTATTTGCGAGAAATTTTGGTGTACTCTTTCTCAAACGCAAGTGAGAATGTTTAACATTTATACATTTAAAAAATAAGGAAACGATAGCATCATAGAGAATTTGCAGTTCTAACACGTAGTACATATTTTTTAAATTACATATTTTTCACCCGATTAATAGCAGGCGATTAAATTTATCACATAATAAATAGGTAAAAATAACATTTTTTCTACCATTATGACGTCATTTCTTTCACCATCTCATTTAATCATTTCTTATTTTAAATTATTTAAATATCATATGCATTATTTTCATACGTTTTATCACGAAACTTAGATAATACGTAAATGATTTTCATTTATATTTGGCTTAAATAACAGATTAGGTACCTAGATGATAATTTTAAATTTAATCAACGATTATTTTTTGTTGCAGTGAAAATTTTATCACCGGTATTAACAAGAAAGTTTTTTCTTAAGAATTTAGGAGTCTATTTCACGTACTAATAAATATCTAGCTTTGAAGTTATAAATCTTTGAAAATTAAGAAGTTTTTTCGTTTGTCTGTTTTTTTTACATAACCACATGGTTTGACTAAATGAATTCAATGTGATTCTAAACTGCATTCACAGTATCGGGAGACTTTAGAGGAGTATGAAGATAAATAAATTATTAAGCATGTACCAGATAATTATCTGTAAAAGACAAACCTTGTTTTTACCTGCCTCATAAGGTACTCATACAATTCTGGAAAATTGAAAACTTTACTGATTCAGTCATATGACGGGATATATGATATTTCATAAAATATTAATACTGATTATACATTCCACTACAGTTTCTTATTCAGATTAAATATCTAAATAAAAATCTTGTGCAGTTAAAACGTTATAATAAAATAATAACAATTTACGATGCATTCATTATTTTTATGTTCAGAATAATCAATCAAGAACTGTGCTAAAAACCGATACAAATAAGGCAAGCAAGATTTTTTCCGAATAAAAGTAGCATTAAAGTAAACAGTTTAACTCTTTTTAATGTGTGTTTGTCCTAATTTCTTTTACTAATAAACAAAGATGCGCTAAACTCTACATGGTAAATTACCCATTTTACTGTAAAAGTGACATTGTAATCTCGATGGACTACTCTCATCTCCTTAGTCACAATTTTTAATTATATATTCTCCCCAAACCTGCATTCTAATTACTTCATAGTGTGTACACCCTCCATACACTTTCTTCTATAAATGTTTTTGTATCTTCGAGTATAATATATCTGTTGTGACGTCGCTACACACCGTTGGCTTCACAAAGAGGTTTTGTTAAAATCCGGGACAAGGTGATATTCTGTCTGGGTTTTTGATACTAAACTATAAGGGTTTTTCGGTTCGGCACGCCTTGAAATGTCCGAGGTGATTAGAAGGTCGGGCGCGATGCGGAATAATCAGACTATCAAGCTTCAACTACTGATCGGACCATTCAGAGGCTGGCAGAACGGCGACGCGGGAAGAAAAAGCCAATAGGAAGAGGCAAAAGGTGTCGTCATATACGAGTTTTCGCCAGAGGAAGATTGACTGATAGAAAAGAGAAGAGAACGGGCTAAGGCGACGGGAGTTACGGTTTGTTTTTTGGAGTGCCAATCTCCAGTTTTGTGTTGGACTCTAGGAGTCTAATTTGTACCCCTGTACAACCACATATCTGTCGGGCACCTGACCGCAGATTGTTTTTTAAGTTCTCCCAAACCTGGGATTTTTATGTTAGTCCCAGTTGACTTGAGCTTTCTGATTTTCATTCTTAAAAATTTGTAAAAAGCTATATATTTTAGTCAAATATAAAAATTGTAAATGTTATAATCTGTACGCCGTGTCACTACAACTTCGACACCCACACGCTACCCGAGTATTCAGTGACGTTACACTGTTATTCGACTTAAGATGTTGAAATATTGCTCTAGTGTTTGAGTGATAAATCTTAATGCTGTGAAATTTAGAGGGGATATATTGCTGGGCATAGGTAGGAGATAAGTAAATAATACAAAATATTATTTTATTTTTTTTAGTATTAGGATATTTATTGTTATGCATGCAGTGTTTGTTGAAAATTAAACCTTTGGAAAATTTACGCTGTTAAACCAATAAGTAGTGTAAACTGAACTTAAAGAGCAACTGATAGGCGTGTTAATGTAAACAGTCTTCGAGTTATTGTGTCTTCATATCTCGTACGCAACTTTTCTGAAATTAAAGATTTCAGTATTTTATTTAGGTCAGCTCTCGAGGTCTCATATTACTGCAAAAAGGTAAAATATACTTATTTGAAACATGTAAATGCTTATTAATGATTTAAGACCTGTACGCTTTTCTTATAAAAAATTAGTTGTTTGCATATTTTCTTGCATGATTTGTAAGATTTCTCATTTCGCATGTAGTATATAGAAAAAATTGCAACATTCCACAAAATTCGACCTATTGATAGAATTGCAGCATTTGAATCTCAATGAGACCGAAAATGGCGGTTTGGTTAGTAGAATTGTGTATCAGTGTGTACTACTATGTAAACAAGATAACTGGATAATATTTTGAGTGCGTTCCTTAAAGCAAAATTGTCGATTTTTATCAAGGCTTCGAACCGTAATTTTTTTTTGTTCCGGTTTTCGTTCCGGTTCAACTAAAAAATTAATATCGGTTCAGTTCCGGTTTTCGCTCCGCCAAAAATAACTGTTTTCGTTTCAGTTCCAAATGAATAATTTCATTTTATGTATATTCTTATTTGTACTAAAAATATAATTCTATCATAAACAAAAAATGTAATTCTATCAAAATTTAGAAGATTTTATTCTTTTTTTAATTGGTACACTATGTGAATTGATACAAACAGCAGGCCTAATGAAATACTACTATTACGAAACATTTGAATCGCCGCCATTACCAAACACCCATTTGATGCGCAGAAGATTTGATAGATGCTTCATGCTACGTCACTTAGGGCCTCTCCTGTCTATTTACTCCTCCCTGATCTAAACAATCTATACAAACATCCGTGGATGATCGCATGCTGAGATGTGAAAAATAAAATATAACTCGATATTTTTCTTACAAAATCATCTATACTTCTAGTTTAATCAACTGAATTAAATATGTCTTCTACAAGTAGTTTCATGCGAAACTGAAACAGAAAAATACTAGTGAATATCAAAATAGGAAATCGAGAAGCAGTATACATGTAATGATAATTATAAAGTTGATGTTAAATTAGAAAATATTGATAAGTTGGTAACAGTAACAAAATGACTGAAAGATATATCGAACCGAAATAAACCGATATTTTTTTCGGTTCAGTTCCGGTTTTCGTTCCGACCAAAATAACGATTTTTTCCGGTTTTCGGTTTTCGGTTCAGTTCCGGTTCGAAGCCCTGATTTTTATCAACTTTGAGGTTACTTCCGGGAATTGGAAGAAACAGTTTACGTGCTTCTTGTTGCAATCTTCTAACTTAAATTTGCTTGCTTCAAGTTTGCCTATTATTTTCCGTTATAATTATCGAATAAAGCGGATTTTTTATTTTATAATTTAACATGCTATCGTCATTATTAATCTTACAGCATTTGTTTTTTTTTACACAAGTATGAAAAAAAAATTTGCTAATAAAAATAGTCACTTTTCTTTTACTTTTTTATTTCTATACAAGAAATTCGAGGAAAAATTACTAACGATTTTTTTCTTCATATAGTACAAAAAAATCACAATTATATAGAATCACAATTATATAAAATCACAATTATATTAAAATCACAATTATATTAAAATCACAATTATATAGAATATAAAAAGGTCATGTACTCTCCCGTTTATGAAAAATTGACAAATCATACTTTAAAGAAAGTTCAAACTGCATTTCAAAAAATGATTATCTTTCAATCATTTTCATTTTTTTATCCGTCGCAATAATGAACTTACTAATAATACTGATACTTTTTAAGAAAACTCAATTTTAAAAATACTTGCATTATTCATGGAAATTATGGCACAACAGCGTATAAAGGAGAGTGTCTCCTCTTAGTAAATATTCATGAACCTACAAGAGTGAACTACACAGATAAAGTGCACGTGATAACCTAAATGGAACGAGATTTTTGAAATTATGTGAAAAATAATGTCCGAAAAAGCAGTTATTTCCTGAAGTTTTTGGAATAACGCGTTGTAAAGTGCCT
Organism: Pardosa pseudoannulata; assembly: GCA_032207245.1. Classification (NCBI taxonomy): domain Eukaryota; kingdom Metazoa; phylum Arthropoda; class Arachnida; order Araneae; family Lycosidae; genus Pardosa; species Pardosa pseudoannulata. Next base: position 139,318,533 of record CM063508.1, read on the forward strand.
TTAAAGCTAGAAATTATTTTGTCATTTTATTAAATGTATTTTTGCCTGCTTTAGCTGTAATGAGATTTAACTTTATAAGACAAAATTATTTCTTGCATTATTAGAAAGATAAATGCATAAAATAGATAAGTACTAATGAAACGTATTATAGATATTTATTTTATTATTATCGCAGTTTCTAATGATCCAGTTGTAGTTCTTATTTCAGAAAATATGTTAATAACAGGTATAAATGACTCACGTCCTTATGTAATTATATGCACTATTTAAAAATTAATATTTTAACACGTTGACGGACACTTGCGTTTATAGCCGTCCATGCGGCATGACGGCAATAGTCGTCCAAAACAAAATGGTCGTTTTTAGACACTACGGCTATAGATGTACAAATGTGCTAGTAGAAATCTAGTGTCATGTTTTGGAAACCATTTTTTTATGTTGAATTTCGTTTTCTCCACCGAAAATAATGTGTAATAATTATAAAATAATAATAATATTTTTTTGTCATTTATTTATTTTTGTTTGATTATGAACTAACAATTCGTGTAAAATTCCCCAAAAATGCTTGCACAAAAAATGGCTTATTTAAGTCATTAAACCTGTCATTTAAGTTTTTTAATTTTTCATTTTATAGCGGTCCTCGTCCCAATACTTTGTGTGTAAAGTCCGCTGGTGGCATGGCTATTATAGCCGCAACCAAATTAAAGGTGATGAATTATTCAAAATTAAGTTTATTTGAGCAGAAAGAGTAAAAATATACTTCGAATATTCTAAAAATCACAAAACGATGTAGTGTTCATTCTCGAACTGCACTTGTTCCTACTGTCCATCAATGTGTTAATACTATTTCATATCTCTGCATAAAAAGTTTCTTAATTTAAATCAGACTAAAATTATTAGAATGGCATTTGCTATTGCCAACTAGCATATGTATGAATAATTTATTTATTTATTTTTTTATTTTTATCTTTTTTAAGCCGAACGATGGCCGATCGGTTAGGGTGCTGGCCTTCGGTACCGGAGTTCGTGGGTTGGAATCCCACTGTGGCATGGATGTTCGTAGCCGTTCGGAATCGGCTTTAAGCTGTAGGTGCCGGTCTCATTAGCCCTTGTGTTGCAAAAAGTAGACCGTAGCGCTCCAAACCAAACCAAACCTACGTTATTTTTAGACGCATTTGCATTAAGAAAACTTTTGTAACTAAAATATCTTACGGAAGGAACGAGAGTTTGTAACGAAAGTGGGGGTAATAAATACAAATAGTACGTAGTGTACATTAAAATTAGAATAAAGTGCAATCGTAACAATCGTACATATGCCTAGCAAAATACATTATTCTCACACACTATCTCCACACACCGTTACCGTCGGGTTCACTACCTTTGTTTAGGAGTAGAACAGAATATAACGTACTACATGCTACATCTCTTTATACTGTAAGCCACAATTAAGCAATTAAATAAATATCGCATTAGACACAAATGAAGCACTTTCCATTTCAAAAAATAAAATACGTCGGTTGGAGAAGTTAATTTTTAACTTTTAAGCTACGACTATCTACCCGAATAACGGTAAACACTAACACATAAAAGATAAAAACTAACAAATCGCAAAAAAATGCCAGTTAGGTCTTTTTTAAATCATTTTACTTTATAAATGTATTAAAACATTTGATTTGAACAAAATTAGAAAAATACAGTAGTAAGAGGACGTACAATTTTAGTTAATTACCGTATGCATCATCTAAAATATTCTAGTGTATTCTAAATGTACCTTAGTGTATTTAAAAATATTTTTATTTCTTCTTTCCTTTGTAGAAAAACACGGGTAAATAAAACTATTTATGTTTTGTTTATTTATTAAATACTTAAATACTGATAAAAATTCGAAAGAAATTTAGAAAAAAATAATAGATTTTACTTTCATATTTTATCATTTCACAAAAGAATTTTGAAATGTAATATTAGAACACTACTTAATATATTGATAGCTCAGTATGTTTGTAGACATAAAAGTACCTAAAATTAATAAAATATTTTAAGGCTATAATTTCTCATTAGTTTAAATATGTCACTGGAAATTTTTATATTTCGATAAGCACAAAATACACCTAAAAATGTAATACACTAGGTACTAAAACGCTATATTAAAATGCCCTTTGGATGAAATGTTTGACAATCCAATATTTTAGGCGCTATATGAGTGGGATTTACTTTTCTCTGTTGAACAGCGTTTAAGGAAAAAATAGAGTCATTACACACCATGCAAAAATTTTATGTAATTACAAAATAATAAATTTTAAAAATAATGACTTAGTAACGGATTAAAAGCTTAAATACTTAACCTTAACAAAATTTTTATAAAGATGACCTAATTCCGGTAAGTTTTAACGCCATATTTGATTATCAAATTAAAACTATCTTAATTGTAAGTATCAAATAAAAAAAATTTTAGATAAGTTATTTTAAGATGAACCAAAGAAACCAATGCAAGAAGTGTAAGATTTTTTGTTGAAATCTCTGTAATAAATCCAATGGAGAAAATAAGACAAGATACACCATATTATGTTGACAAAAGTCTCTTTTTTTAACCTTAAATTTTTGTCTAAGCTGTTCTAAGTATGACTTTTTATCCCTTCTATTATTTTTATGAAAAATACAATTTTTTTATTTAATTTTAAATTTTTAAATATTTTACACGTTTTCTGTGTTTCTATAATGTAACTATACATAGCTTTAGCTATAATTTATTTATTTCTGTTAATACATAATTATATAAGAAAAAACTGTCAAATTTCGTTGATTTTAAGCTATATCTCAAGCTATATCTAAGCTATATCTCAAGCTTGGAGTAAAAATATGAAGAGTTTAAAAATTATTTGAGTTTAATTTAAAAAAAATTAAACATACTCTAGAAGAGGTTATCGTAATGTTTTGATTATTACTAGAAATAATCATCATATAAAGTTAATATTTATTTTTGAAAGACTCTGCATATTCATCATTCTCAATTATATTATTCTTAATACATTCCGTGACTTTTGAAGATCGACATGTTTTAATCTCCCTGCAAACCTCTATCTTTTAGATAATGTAGGTTATTGAGGCTTCTCAAACCAAACAAATCTATATTAATAACTGTAATTCACAAAATTATGTACATAAAGGTTATTAATATGCAATTATAGGTTATTAATACAATTATATTAATATTATATAAGTTTCATTTTGAATTATATTCTTTGTCTTAGTAATAAATAAAACATTACCAATACGTATTTCTTGAACAGATTCTAAACACAACAACTTCAATCTTTGATGTAATGTAATCATTTAAAAAAATAGAAAGATTAACATGCGTCTTAAAATATAACAGACTCTGCATAGTTATCGTTCTCAATTATATTTTTCTTAATACATTTCGGGACTTTTAAAGATCGACATGTTTTAATCTCCCTGCAAACCTCTATCTTTTCGATAATGTAGGTTATTGAGGCTTCTCAAACCAAACAAATCTATATTAATAACTGTAATTCACAAAATTATGTACATAAAGGTTATTAATATGCAATTATAGGTTATTAATACAATTATATTAATATTATATAAGTTTCATTTTGAATTATAGGCTTTGTCTTAGTAATAATTAAAACATTACCAATACGTATTTCTTGAACAGATTCTAAAGACAACAACTGCAATCTTTGATGCAATGTATTTATTTTTTTTAAATACAAAGACTAACATGCATCTTAAACTATAATAGACTGTGCATAGTTATCATTCTCAAATGTATTTTTCTTAATACATTTCGTGACTTTTAAAGATCGACATGTTCTAATCTCCCTGCAAGCCTCTATCATCGTGATAACTTCTTCTACTGTGGCTTCTTAAACCAAACAAATCCATATTAATAACTGTAATTGAAAACATTATGTACATAAATGTGATTAATATGCATTTATAGATTGTTAATAAAATTATATTAATATTATATAAGTTTCATCCTGAAGTATAGGCTTTTTCTTAGTAATAATTTAAACCTTACCAATACGTATATCTTGAACAGATTCTAAAGAAAATAATTGCAATCTTTGATGTAATGTATAAATTTTCAAAAAAAAAAAATAGAAATATTAACATGCGTCTTAAAATATAAGACTCTACGTAGTCATCATTCTCAATTATATTTTTCTTAATACATTTCGTGACTTTTGAAGTATGACATGTTCTAATCTTCCTGCAAGCGTCTATCACCTAGATAAATGTGGGTTACTGTGGCATCTCAAACCAAATAAATCTATATTAATAACTGTAATTCCCAACATTACGTACCTAAATGTTATTATTATGCAGTTATAGGTTATTAATACAAATATATTAATATTATATGTTTCATTTTGAAGTATAGGCTTTGTCTTAGTAATAATTAAAACCTTACCAATACGTATTTCTTGAACAGATTCTAAAGACAACAATTACAATATTTGATGTTATGTATACATTATCAAAAAAATAGAAAGACTAACATGCGTCTTAAAATATAAGAGACTCTACATAGTCATCATTCTCAATTATATTTTTCCTAATACATTTCGTGACTTTTGAAGATCGACATGTCGTAATCTTCCTGCAAGCCTCTATCGTCTAGATAACTTCTTCTACTGTGGCTTCTTAAACGAAACAAATCCATATTAATAACTGTAACTGACAACATTATGTACATAAAAGTTTTTAATATGCAATTATAGGTTATTAATACAATTATATTAATATTATATAATTTTCATCCTGAAGTAAAAACTTTTTCTTAGTAATAATTTAAACCTTACCAATACGTATTTCTTGAACAGATTCTAAAGACAACAACTGCAATCTTTGATGCAATTTATTCATTAAAAAAATAGAAGGACTAACATTCGTCTTAAAATATAACATACTCTACATAGCCATCACTCTCAATTATATTTTTCTTAATACTTTTCGGCTTTTGAAGATCGACATGTTCTAATCTCCCTACAAGCCTCTATCGTCTAGATAACTTATTCTACTGTGGCTTCTTAAACCAAACAAATCCATATTAATAACTGTAATTGATAACATTATGTACATAAAAGTTTTTAATATGCAATTATAGGTTATTAATACAATTATATTAATATTATATAATTTTCATCCTGAAGTAAAAACTTTTTCTTAGTAATAATTTAAACCTTACCAATACGTATTTCTTGAACAGATTCTAAAGACAACAACTGCAATCTTTGATGCAATGTATTCATTAAAAAAATAGAAGGACTAACATTCGTCTTAAAATATAACATACTCTACATAGCCATCACTCTCAATTATATTTTTCTTAATACTTTTCGGCTTTTGAAGATCGACATGTTCTAATCTCCCTACAAGCCTCTATCGTCTAGATAACTTATTCTACTGTGGCTTCTCAAACCAAACAATTCCATATTAATAACTGTAATTGACAACATTATGTACATAAAGGTTATTAATATGCATTTATAGATTATTAATAAAATTGTATTAATATTATATAATTTTCATCCTGAAGTAAAAACTTTTTCTTAGTAATAATTTAAACCTTACCAATACGTATTTCTTGAACAGATTCTAAAGACAACAACTGCAATCTTTGATGCAATGTATTCATTAAAAAAATAGAAGGACTAACATTCGTCTTAAAATATAACATACTCTACATAGCCATCACTCTCAATTATATTTTTCTTAATACTTTTCGGCTTTTGAAGATCGACATGTTCTAATCTCCCTACAAGCCTCTATCGTCTAGATAACTTATTCTACTGTGGCTTCTTAAACCAAACAAATCCATATTAATAACTGTAATTGATAACATTATGTACATAAAAGTTTTTAATATGCAATTATAGGTTATTAATACAAAGTTATTAATATTATATAATTTTCATCCTGAAGTAAAAACTTTTTCTTAGTAATAATTTAAACCTTACCAATACGTATTTCTTGAACAGATTCTAAAGACAACAACTGCAATCTTTGATGCAATGTATTCATTAAAAAAATAGAAGTACTAACATGCGTCTTAAAATGTAACATACTCTACATAGCCATCATTCTCAATTATATTTTTCTTAATACATTTCGTGACTTTTGAAGATCGACATGTTCTAATCTCCCTGCAAGCCTCTATCGTCTAGATAACTCCTTCTACTGTGGCTTCTCAAACCAACAAATCCATATTAATAACTGTAATTGATAACATTATGTACATAAAAGTTTTTAATATGCAATTATAGGTTATTAATACAAAGTTATTAATATTATATAATTTTCATCCGAAGTTACTTTTTCTTAGTAATAATTTAAACCTTACCAATACGTATTTCTTGAACAGATTCTAAAGACAACAACTGCAATCTTTGATGCAATGTATTCATTAAAAAAATAGAAGTACTAACATGCGTCTTAAAATGTAACATACTCTACATAGCCATCATTCTCAATTATATTTTTCTTAATACATTTCGTGACTTTTGAAGATCGACATGTTCTAATCTCCCTGCAAGCCTCTATCGTCTAGATAACTCCTTCTACTGTGGCTTCTCAAACCAAACAATTCCATATTAATAACTGTAATTGACAACATTATGTACATAAAGGTTATTAATATGCATTTATAGATTATTAATAAAATTGTATTAATATTATATAAGTTTCATCCTGAAGTAAAGACTTTTTCTGAGTAATAATTAAAACCTTACCAATACGTATTTCTTGATCAGATTCTAAAGGCAACAACTGCAATATTTGATGGAATGTATTCATTTAAAAAAAAAGAGAGTACTAACATGCGTCTTAAAATATAACAGACTCTGCATAGTCATCATTCTCAATTATATTTTTCCTAATACATTTCGTGACTTTTGAAGATTGACATGTTCTAATCTTCCTGCAAGCCTCTACATTCTAGATAATGTGAGTTGCTGTGGCTTCTCAAACCAGACAAATCCATATTAATAACTGCAATTCACAACATTATGTGTATAAAGGTTATTAATATGCAATTATAGGTTATTAATATAATCATCTTAATATTATATGTTTCATCCCGAAGTATAGGCTTTTTCTTAGTAATAATTAAAGCCTTACCAATACGTATTTCTTGAACAGATTTTAAAGACAACAACTGCAATCTTTGATGTAATCTATTCATTTAAAAAAAATAGAAAGATTAACATACGTCTTAAAATATAAACATGACTTCAATTTTGAAACAATATATTATTATATGAACTTCATATTGACATATTAGGACATAAATATGACTTAAAATGTTGCATATCAAAGTTTATCAAATAAAATTTTATAGTTAACCTTCCTATGTATTATTTTGAAAATATATCCTGATGCAATTTAAAATATTTTTACTATCCTATCACCTATATACTTGAAAACCTACATAGTTTCAAATATTACATCTGTCTATGTATTCACGGGCATGAAATTTAAATTTCAGTAACTAGTCCAACAAAAGTTTCAGAAATATATGTTTTTGCTGTGTCAACATGCATCACGTAGTTTAGAAGAGAGGTTATTTTTTTCTCTTCAAAATTTCTCTTCATAGCCATTTGGCGTAACTGGATTCAAGCAGTTTTTTGAGATCTCATTATATCTAACGCTTTTGAAATTGAACAGCTTTAAAAGATATCATGAGTGAGGGGGCGAAATTCTCATTTTCTAAGGATCTGTAGAGTTTCTGGTATCGAATAACTATGTTTAAATTTTTCTGATTCCGATATTAGTTTTTAGATATTGAATAGCATAAAAATATTGACTAGTAAATATGTATGAGAAAATATTGTTTCACCTTACTTTTTAAATTCATCAATAAGCGTAATAAAATGTAACAAAGTGTATTAAATCTATAGTTTATTGCAAAAAAAGATTCAAAATATATATATCTAATACACATGTACAAAAAGCGTAGATTATATGATTAAAATATTCCCTTTTATCTTTTCCGTAACAACAGATAATTAAAACTCAAACTATATTGTTTCTATTTGATGAATTAATCAGCAAAAACAATGAGTGTTTAGATATTGAATAGTATAAAAATGTTGACTTGTAAATATGTATAAGAAAATATTGTTTCTATTTACTTTTAAATTAATCAATAAGCGTAATAAAATGTAACAAAGTGTATTAAATCTGTACTTTATTGCAAACAAGATGCAAAATATATTTTTCTAATACATACCTGCAAAAAGCGTAATTATATCATTAAAATGTTCCCTGTTATCTTTTAAGTAACAACAGATAATTAAAACTCAAACTACATTGTTTCTATTTGATGAATTAATCAGCAAAAACAATGAGTGTTTAGATATTGAATAGTATACAAATGTTGACTTGTAAATAAGCATAAGAAAATAGTGTTTTCCTTTACTTTTTAAATCAGTCAAAAAGTGTAATAAAATGTAACAATGTGTATTAAATCTATAGTTTATTGCAAACAAGATGCAAAATATATATTTTTAATACATACCTACAAAAACCGTAGATTATAGCATTAAAATGTTCTCTTTTATCTTTTCCGTTACGACAGAGAATTAAAACTCAAACTACATTGTTTCTATTTGATGAATTAATCAGCAAAAACAATGAGTTTTTAGATATTGAAGAGTATAAAAATCTTGACTCGTAAATATAAGAAAATATTGTTTTACGTTACTTTTTAAATTAATCAATAAGCGTAATAAAAAGTAACAGAGTGTATTAAATCTATAATTTATTGCAAACAAGATGCAAAATATATATTTCTAATACACATCTATCTACAAAAAACGTAGATATTATTACAATGTTCCCATTTATCTTTTCCGTAACAAAAGAGAATGAAAACTCAAGCTACATTGTTTCTATTTGATGAATTAATCAGCAAAAACAATGAGTTTATAAATTAATTTAAAATTTTACAGTATTCGAAGTTTGCACTGAAGCTTTCTTTGGACAGTATATTTTTTATTGTGTATTTGTTTTTTATTGTGTATTATGTATTTTTTATTTTTGTATTGTTTTAGTAATATAAAAATGTTGAGTCGTAAATATATTATTTCAGTTTACTTTTTAAATTAATCAATAACCGTAATAAAATCTAACAAAGTGAATTAATTCTATAATTTATTGTAAACAAGATAAAAATATATATTTCTAATACACATCTACAAAAAGCGTAGATTATGTCATTAAAATGTTCCCTTTTATCTTTTCCGTAACAAAAGAGAATTAAAACTCAAACTACATTGTTTCTATTTGAGTTATTATTCAGCAAAAACAATGAGTTTATAAATTAATTTAAAATGTTACAGTATTCGAAGTTTACAGTGAAGCTTTCTTTTGACAGTAAATTTTATTATTGTAGAAAAACCTCTTTCGAAAAACTGAACTTAGTACTCAAAATTGACTTCACTGGCTTCAGCTGGCAGTCCATTTTCTTTAAACAGTATTGTTATACTTTGACATTATTACTAGAAATATACCTTTAAAATTCAGGAGAGGGGTACATTAAAAAATAATATGGCTATGTTCAAAACTGTTTTTCATTTCATTTATTCATTAAGTTTAAAATTATATTTTTCCATGACTATCGCTCTTTTTTTTCAATTTTGAAATAGTTTAACTGTATAGTTTATAGTTATATAGTATAATACTGTCATAAAGTTTAACCGTAAATTAGCTTTGATATTACTATATTCAGCGAGGACGAGCGCCGGGTCTCTAAGGCCCGAGCGTTATAGAAACATTCCACATAAAATCACTTAACAAAAATATGCTTCCCAAATTTTCAATAACTGTCTTATAGGACTTTTACACCCCAATAACATCCATTTCTTTGAATTTTCTTTGAATGTTTTACCCAGAAAGAGATATTTTTAATTTATTCGGGCTTCAGAGACTCAGTACACGCGTATACACTTTTGCATTTTTATTTAGTGTTTGTGGTCGGACGAGAGATTCTCTCAAAACATGCATCATTTTTTGATTAAAATGATGAAATATAAAGAGTATATATAAATATGTCATTTAAGTTTTTAACTTGAATGTGTCTTATGCTTGTACTTTCAGAATGCTAATATAAAAGATCAGCAGTACAAAGTACTTCATATTTCAAACAATCCAAAATAAATTTTTAAGTTTTAATAAACTATTTTTGGCAATACAAATTTACTTCTCATCATGAAAATAAATCTTGTTGGTATATGACTAAGAAAAGTTGCACCGAGGTCACGTTCTCGTGTAACTGAAGGTAGCGCGCATTTTCGCGGGTTAAATTTTGCACATATAGATAATGCATTGTAGATAAATAAACTTTGTATACATGCATAAAAACGGGATGAACATCATGTGACTTATTTAATCATACACATTTCTTTATTTTGATTGTAGGATACGTTCCCATATTTATAATTTGAATATTTTCAAATGTTTAAAATAGACACCAATTCTACAGATAATGTTGTTAATTGTATACAGTCCAAGAACTGTAGTCTAGAGTGTAACTATATTGCTCTTTTATATTCAGATTTTTTAATCATATAAATATTTCCTCATACATTAAATTTTTTATGATATCGTCGCGTTCTTTACTCAACAATAAAACATTAAAACAAAAAAATGAAAATTAGGATTAAAAACTCATAGATTTTTATTTCCTTTTTTTAAAAGACTTAAAATGCATTGCATTAATGTGAATGCATCGATATAATTATGTTTTATTATTTTAACGTTTTATACTGATAATGATAATGTACAATTTTACGATTTTATATTATTCGTAAGTATAAAATTACAACTTTCTATTTACTACTAATCGTTTTTGAGTTATCCGATATCGTAAGTACAAACGTTATGTCAATTTTAATAAAAATTGATTCAGGGATGGACAAAATGGACATGTAAAGTTTTAAAGTAAAATCTCTTTATAGCACTTAGAGACATAATGCTGAAATTAAAATGATTTTACTCATGGACAAAAGACGTATTTCCTCTGTGATATGATTTGTTGACATGATTTTTCTATTTTTTCTATTGGAAAGAGAAACCACATAGAAGGTGTGTATAGGTAAACATTACTTTCAGTTTTGATCAAACTGAAATACATTGGTTTTAAATGATAGTAACGATCAAATAATTTTTTGAATAAGTTGAGCAAGTTTAGTGCAGCAATTTCGAGTTTTTAACAGGACACAATGATCCACTGAAAATATTCTCATTATACCGAAAATATTTTCTTTCTCTTCTTACAAGTAGGAGCTACTAGTAGCTCCTAATCCATGTCTTATATTTAAAATGTCTAATATTTAAAATCGCAACATAAATAAAAATACATACATTAGTTAATTTAAAGTAAATAAAACTTCTTTAGTGCATGAAATGTTTAATATCTCAAAGTGCTCGGAAAATGATTAAATACAATTAAACGGATTCACGCAACTTCAAAATAATAAAAGATATGGAAAATTTTAAATTATTATATAAAAAGTGTATTTTATAAGTACCTTAATAATTCCATTAAAGTAGCAAACGTTATTATTACATTATTTATGAGAGGGCCTTTTAAGACTTTCTGTAATTTTAGACCTTGAGTAAGACTTTTAATGTACTACATATTTTATGACATGAATTATTAGTGTTAAAGGTAAGGAATATAGAATATTGATACAGTTATATTTAAAAACAACTAGTAATGAAAACTGACGCTTCACTCCAAAGAAACTAATGAAATGTCATAACCTATTATTTTCCTAAAGTCCCTTATATAATCGATTTACAAATTCCTTAGAGTGAAACGTTATATAACTAATATAACTCGGGCAGGATTTACTTTACAAGGATTTAATCCACTAAGACTATTTTAAAAAACATTTTTTTATAAAGATATGGGAGTTTAAATTGCTTTTCTTACTAGCACTGAAATTTTAATAATTTTAATTTTTATAAGACGGATTTATTTCAATTTATAATATACATAAATCAAATTATAAATATTTCTATCTAAAGTTCCATCTATGAAAACAAGAAGTCTATATTGCAAATATAAGCAGCGGTAGCGCAGTCGGCAAAGACAGCTGTCTTGTAACCAGAGAGTTGCGAAATCGTCTCAAGCTGGCAAAAGATCCGTTATTTTCATTATAGGAGGCTGGGATGTGAAACAGGCTCGAGGTCACAACATCCTCCAGCGATTCCTGTGGAAGTGGCTCGCCAAGCCTTGGGGGTCTTCTGCTTGATCCTTATTTCTAAATTAGAAAGTCTCACTTTGCTGTATTGTATTATCTTTGGTAGTAATTTTGCGCTGAAATGGTGCTCCCATAATAACATTGACTAAAAAATCCATGCTATGCGTGAAGACTTAATAATCAAGTGCCCTCGAATTATTAAACAAATGTGTCAGAACCAGGCACAAAGTTAATTCATTTGGAATAATAAATTGTTTTAAATTTTGTTAATAAATACAAATGTAACTGAAAAACATATAAATGTTTTAGAAAGTGACCTTATCTGAAGTTAAGGCTGCAATAGTTATATAATTGTTAAATGTGATGGTGCTTAAAATAATTTGTATTTTAATTTACTGAGCTAGAAATTAGAATGGCTCACTAAAGTAATGTGTTTTTATAATAGTTCCCAATTATAAGATTTTAGTGTTAAACAGTATATAATTAAGCAAACTGAATTTTCACACAAATGTATTTCATACAACTGTTTAGCCACCTTTCAGAAATAGTTGAAGGAAATAATTGTTGTGGTATAGTACATTGCTGTTGTTATTTCACAGTCATTTATAACCCAAAGTTGCTTTATATCGTCTTTAATTATAGTATAATATCACTGATCTATATGACAATGGTCAAATATAGAACAAATAACAAGGAAATATGGAAAAAATATATAAAAAATTAAAAAGTAAAAGAAGCACCCCACGTGCTACGCCTCAAAAAAATTGCCAACGTCCAAAAGAAAGCTGCATTCTTTTCCTTCCTTCTTTCTACTCAGGCAACCCTATACTTTTTCCATTATCCTGTGCTTTCGTTGTTCCATTGTCCTTTGCACAATGAGTCCTTTCCCGGCTCTGCCCAGAAGGACCGGGACTCCAAGGATGGTCCTGAATCGCCTCCTGGAGACCAATCACAATTCTCCAAAACTTGGTGAAGTTTAAGTGCAATTATTTTCACTAGCCACACCACACGCTTCCTGGAGTCGCGAAAAAAACTTGGGTATTCTACCCACAACGTGTGAGTGCGGCGGGCAAATCAGTTTCGCAAACCTTATGTCAAACATAGCTGCACTCTCACAATAATGATTACAACTTAATTTTTTACTCCATTAATGCAATTTTATGAAACCTTGTCTTGTACTTATTATAATTTTCTTATATTTGCTTTATACTTTACAACTAAATTCCTTTCTAGCAAATATGTCATTAACAGAATCAGTCAATAAGCGAGGAGCTTATGCGTAAAATACATGAGTGTTATTTAATAGTATAAACAAAACAACAAAATTTGAATTTGTTCTGAGTCTCCCGTACAACGTAATATGTTTATGATTTGAAGTTATTATAATATTTGTGATGAGACGATTTAGATCCTTTTAATTTATGGAATTAATATAAACAGAAAAGGAACATGACATGCTTCGGGTATAAATCTGACCTCATCACATCTTTTTGTAAAGCAAAGAGGTGAAAACTAAAATAAATTGTTCATCGTGTGACGTATTCTGATCCCAGACCAAGATTTGAATAGTGCCTCCCTTCATAACATTAAGTAAGAATTGACCATTATGGAATCATTGATGAGTGCCTGAGGGACCAATTTTGATGGTGTGGAACGGTCAGGAGTGACGACTTTGAAGGAATAAGGTTTTCAGGAATAAGGTTGTGGTTTGTAGGCGGGGAAAATATGCATTCAAGAAAATAAATTATGTCTATATATTTTGTAAAAATCAATTTCTGCTTTAATTGAAAAAAAACAGCTTAATTCAATTTTACTTAAATAATTTTTTTTTTACTTAGTTGATTTATGAGGTATTTACCGCTTAATCTGATCTCCCTTCGATCGCGACAGATATATTTGCAAGCTTGGTGAGAACATTTTTCGGAATAAACGAAAGGAACTATCATGTTTTGTAATTTGCATCGATTTTATAGATTTGTTAAGATTTTGACATTATAACTAAATAAACAATAATAAACGTTAATGTTTAACCCTTTTTTAACTATTATTAGTTAAAAAAGGGTTAAAACATTACCGTTTTAGGATTATCGAATATTCATTACTGAAAATTTTTGCCCCCCCAGTTGAAACTGCCAAGTTACGCCTCCAAGTAGTTATATATATATATATATATATATATATATATATATATATACATGTAATATTAAAATCCCTTATTTACATATTTTAATATTAATTTAATAACTTTTGTTCATAAAATACATTAGGGTTTGCGCGGTAATTTTGATTTTTCCCTCTAGACATGCCATAGATTTAATTCAGCCTTTATTTGTACTTCTTTAGCCAATAGTAAACGCGGTCTTATTAAACTTGGGTATTTTTTATCACTTGATCAATTGTGCTTAGAGATTATTATTCGTAGTCTTATTGCCTGAGACATCCCTACTTAAAAAGTGTGTGATCACAATGTTCTGGAAGTTTTGGACTGTTTTATTCATTTGATGTATCGCCACCATAAATGAAATGTGTCATGTTTTTTCATGAATCTAACTCATATTATATATATATATATATAATATATATATATATATATATATATAATGTTATAAC
>CM063508.1:139338378-139360878 GCA_032207245.1 Pardosa pseudoannulata
GGTTAAAACTAGCGAAAGAAGATTAAAAATTAAACCAAAACTAGAACGATGCCCTAGTTAGGTGATGTTAAATGGGTTACAAGATAATATTAGGAACAAGATGCTTTTACATAATTTAACTTAGAGAGGGGGGGTATCCAAGCATGGGTCCAATGTAATCTTTATGTATTACTGTTACAGTCCAAAAAAACTAAACTCCTCTGAGCAACAACCCCTAGGGGACCAAGGGACTACGGTGCCAATTTCCATTTCCTAGAACAAGGGCCTAGAGTGCGAAGCATATGTTACGGTTAGATGGTCAGCCTTACGCGGAACCCCCAGTGTTTAGATCCCAAGCATGTTTGGTTCTCAATTTCTCTACCCACTGAAAGGATGAAAGGTTGAGTCCTCCTTGCCCAACGTGGGGATCAAACCTCGGATCTGCGGCGTTGAACGCGAAGCGCTACCTCAACGCCATTGGGCTTACTGTTATAGTCATAATAGTTAATTTTAAAACAGCTCTAACATACCACAGTATATATTACAAAATCATGGAGGCCTGAATTCAGAATATGCCTACTTAAAGTAAAATACTCGAAATAATTTAAAACATTTTGGACAATTTTCATTGTATTTTAGTTACTAATTCAAATAATCCATTATATTTGAAGTATCATGTTTAAAAGTCTCTGAGTGTTAGCTTTAAATATGCTTTACCTCAGCCATTCAGTATTAGAAGAATAGTTAGGGTTTCCATGTTTTAACTATATTTACTTATGATGGTCACATACATAATAGCAAACTTTATACACCTTTAACCAACCGCAGTCATATTGCAGAGTCCCAAGACTAAAATTCCTATGACAGAGACATTTACAGTTTTCATTGCTCTAAGCTGTCGATTTTAGGGAACATTCGGTGAAATGTGATCTCCATAAATGCTCAAACCGTTAATTTACAGTTATTGTATAACAATAACTATCTTTTGAGAAGATGAGAGTCCCGCCATTTCAAGTTTATTAGCATATAATTATGGCTATGATATGTGTGAATGATTGTGTAATAATCCAACAGTATCATTTGGGAATTGCGAACTGAATCGTTAGAGCCTTGTTTATGTATTTATTAACTTAAACATTCTGCATATGTGGTTTTCGATGACTTCAGAATGAATGTATGTTTTGGCCTGCATATGATTTCATAAAATCTCATATCTCGTAAATATTTAAAGTCTGTTACGCTGAAGTGTAAAAGAAGAATTAAACTTTAACGAGAATGACGCTTTTATCAGAGTTTCCTAATCATTCATGGCATAAATGGTCTTTTTTTTTCTTTTAGGATACATATCATCTTAGGATATATTATTGCATGTATATGGTATAGGTTGCAAGAGAATAATAATCAGATGTTTTAAATATTGAAGTTAGAGTAATGGCATTTCCGATGTAAGATAATTTTATCGGGTGTTTTTTTTTTATGGTGAAAACTGATTCGTAGTTTTCATTAACACATTGTATGCTGGACACGTACTAGTACGGGTTAGTGTAACAACATGGTTTGTTTGTGGGTACAAAAATAACGGTATATACAGGAAAACGAAGCCGAATATTCTTGTCTACTACTTAGATTCTGGAAAAATTTAGACAAATAAAAACTAGTCTTTACATTATTAGCTTTATGATTGCTCTTTTCAATTTTTGATAATGTGGAAATGTTTATATCTAACATAATTCGAAAAAATTTAAAATACATACAACTATTTCTATTTGGTTTTTCATATTTACGATATTATTATAAATTTATCCACTAAAAATTATATTTTTTGTTTACAAAAAATTTATATTTGTTATTTATATATTTCTATTTATATATTTGTTAATATATTTCAATATAAAATACGAAAAGTTGGTTAAAAAATGAAATAATTTTCGATCTATTGAGATTTAACTGAATAACTAACGCTCAAAACGCCCACCCCAGGTACAATTCAGCTGCGAAATGTACCCGCACACAATGTATTAAGCATAGTTTAAATGTATTTACAGTAAAGATTTTCATCTTTTTGCCATTGAATAGAGAGACAAAGAATTTTTCAAGTTTATATACATAATGTTTTTACGCATTGCTCGTACATCATATATGACTTATTTTACGTCAAAATAGAACAACGTTAGATAGCGAAATGGTTTATTTATATTCGTTGATAAACGTCTGTCACACACGAATCAAAAAATTGTATGCTCTTCTTTCTGGTGTGATAATGAAAAATTTTAAATTGATTAATGTTGGTTAGATTAACGTGTGATAAAACCTTTAAACGGTTGAAAAGATTTTACTATCACACGAGAATTCCCTACATTCCTTATCGGGGTAAAAGATCGTAAACTGTATGCATTTCTTTTTTTTAATGTATAAAGGTTGAGTTATAATAATTTATTAAGTTCTCATTTCCGTTTATCAAATCAGTCATGTAAACAGAGGATAACATTGTATAAATATACATTTTTAATCGCAACGCCACTGCCCTGCTTTTATTTTCTATTTAATCCACTTTCTTTTATTTACTTATGTCTCCTAGTGGTATCTAAACATAAGTATTAATTTAACAAGACTTTTGGGGAGTAAACCCTTTCCTTATTTTCTTACTATGAGCCTAATGGTTCCTTCTCCAAATGTATACCAAGATCGTATACTAATTTCCCATGAGAATTTCTTTAACCCCTTCCAGTATGATTTAATAATGAAAAACTGTGCATGAAATAACCATTTAATTTTTAATTAAAAAACTTGTTTCCTTTTACAATTCTTACATATTCTTAATTAAAATCCACTTTTTACATAGTGTTAAATAATATCAGAAACAGTAAAATTAAGAAAATATCAAAGCAAAACATTAATAAGGTATACAGATAATAGTCTTCAAGCTAGTGGTACTTTTCAAAACAAAGTGCAAATTAATTCTTAATTGTTTACACCGCCAAGTAGTCTCACTTTTAATTTGATTCTTGTAACACACACGGCATTTCTTAGTAGGTTTTCCTTTATTCTGACACATTAATTTGGCAGTGACTTGTACCAAGAAATTATAAGTAAACAATATGCAATAGTGACTTGTGATTTTCACAAGTGATAAAAGTGTTGCCAAATTCAGTACACTAGAAATTTTAAACTAAATTAATTATCATATTTAACAGTAACTTTAATCGCATGACGAGTGTAGCTCGTTATTGTGCGGTATGGAATGAAAAACTAATGACGAGCTAGACTCGTCATTTTACCGAAAGGGGTTAAGTATCAGGTCCTGACCTTTTGGCCTTAAGTTACTCCCGTGCACTGGGTCTTAACAGACTATTTATCAACTCTCTAGCTTGGAGTCCCGAAATGCCTGTCGTAGATTTTATGCTACTATCTTCTCGATTTTCTTGCAAAGTCTATACCTGATAAAGACACATTTTTACACGAGTTGCATCTAAGTTCCATTTATTTTATTGCAGGGTTTATTCACCCCAAGTAACTTACTGCATAACAATTACCTGGTTCTTTCGGTCCAAAAAATTTATTACTATATTGCAACACAAGGGCATAGATCTTACAAAACTCTCATTCTGCACGACGACAACATGTAGAAAAATGGTATCCAAGTATCATTTTAGTGATTGAGACACAAATGCATCATGCTGATATAAATGTTAAAATGATCAGTAATATAATTTTAATAGTATCAAGAAACAGTGATGGAAAATATAAAAAAATCAGGAAGTGATTTATACTTTATTTTTAGTTATTTTCATACCAGACAAACATTTGGGTAAAAACAAGTACAATAAACCGAAAAGAAGTCTGTAGTTCTGAAAATTTTATGGGTTTTGGGGGGGGGCGGGGTGGAGGGGGGGGGGGTGGGTGTGGGCGGGCAGGGCTGGGGGGGGGGGGAGGGTGGGGGGGGGGGGGATGGGGGAGGGGGGGGCTGGGGGTGGGGGGGGGGCTCGCGTGGGGGGGGCGGCGAGGGGGGGGGGGGGGGGGGCCACCCTGGGGGGGGGGAATAGATCATATTCATATAGTAGTATTAAAAAAATAATGCACGGCTTCTAATCCATAGAAATATTCAAAGATTGTAATAAAAAACACGATTGGAAAATATGACTAATTTATGTTATTATTCTTTTATGTTCTGTGGAAGAAAGTGAAAGGTTATATTTTGTTTGTGTTTGAAGCTATTTAATAAACCTTACGCGTAAATTTCATTTTGGAAATTAGCTGAATGAAAGTTTATGCCAGTTTAACCCTTTGACAGTTTCATTTTTTTTTCACCGCCTGATAATCTCATTGATGTAAAAGTTGAATAATATATTTTTACTTTTAAATAATGGATAATTCATAGAGTATGGAGCTAATTTCTTGTGATTGGAACTGTGACTCGGAATCAGAAACTGAATTATCTGTAAATGATTGTAGCGAAAGTTTACTAGATGACCTGGATAGTAGTGACTCTGATAGTAGTACAGATGGAAGCAGTCTAGCAAGACAATTATTTGAAATTAATTGTGATAATCCCTCGGATCCGCCTCCTAGATTTGCTTTTACTGGAATTCCAAATATTAACTTGGATATTGATGAGACTAAAGGTAAATTTCAGTTCTATGATGCTTTCATAGAAAGAAAAAAAGTTGTAATAAATGCTTAAAAATATTAGAAATGTTAATTTTAATAACATGTCTTTACTTAAAAATGTAAAATGAACAAAAAAATGAAATAAAAAAATGTGACATTTTTTTTGATCGAATTCTGAAAAAAAATGACACTGTCATAGGGTTAATACCCGAAGGTGATTTTTTAGAATCCCAAATGTGGTGTGGATTAAACGCCACAGTTGTAGAGTATGGGAATATTTCTCAGCCAGTCAAGTGAGGCTTGTGTTTCGTCTGATAAACATATGATGATCCAAGTTTTTTATTTTAAAACATTATTTTGTAACTTTATCTGCATGATACTAACATTTTAACCCACAAAACATTTCAGATACATACACATGCATACATATATGTATGCGACCTTGTATATGTTTATGTCTATATACCAGGTGATCTAAACACAGGCGATTTCCTTCACTAGGATTTAGGTTTCTGAGAGAAAAACATCAAGTCATATTTCAGACGCTAAAGGAGGAAGTGATACTACATAGTAAGCTTTCTGCATGCGTGTTTATTATCATGCACAATAGCCTCAATATATAAGAAAAATCATAAAACAATTTTTCACTAAACAAGAATTCCGTCATGAATGCAGGAGAAGCATTGTTGTTTCATCGATAAAAGAATTTAACAACTGACATGCTATCTAATAAAATGAGTTTCATGGCAAAATCGTTGTTTGGTGAGAGAATGCTGCAAAATTCTTTATATAGATAGGGGACATTGCAAATGTTACGATATATGTAAATCGCCTGCATTGTCGTGCTTTTTCCCCTAGTTGTACAAATATAAACTTTTTTTCTTTCAGAAATCGAAAGCACATTCTCAAAGGGTATGTACAAAATTTGGGTGAATTTGGTAAGTACTTTTACCCCACAGAAACCATTAATATCCTCCGAATTACTGAGAAGAAAAATATATATGTATTTGTAAATACATAGATATATAGATAGATATAATATATATATATATATATATATGTATGTATGTATATATATATATATATGTATATATGTATGTATATATATACATATATACATACATTACATGTATATATTTTCGTATTTTACTCGTAAACTATGGATCGTACATGAACGCTTCTTCGGGCAATTTTTATATACTAACCAAAGAGGAATCTAGCTGTGTAGAGTTAATAAGGTCATTTTGGGACAACCCTGTATATATATATATATATATATATATATATATATATATGTGTGTGTGTGTGTGTGTGTGTGTGTGTGTGTGTATGTGTGTGTGTGTGTATGTGTGTGTATGTGTGTGTATGTGTGTGTGTGTGTGTGTGTGTGTGTGTGTGTGTGTGTGTGTGTGTGTGTGTGTGTGTGTGTGTGTGTGTGTGTGTGTGAAATACTTGACGTCCAATCCAAAGAAACCTTTCAACCTATTTTAGGGTTTATAAATTCTTCACTTATGAAGAATTAAAATTAAATCACTCATATTTGCTTCTCTTTCTAAGATGAGCTAATTAAATCTTATGCTTTCAGAACAAGAAAGACATATAAAATGTGTATAACCTGTAATCATTAATTGTTTCAGTTCCGTTTTTAATCAAAAATGTATTTTTATAAAATCTATCAACTTCGAATAAGGAAAAATCCATCATTTGTTAGTAATTATAAAATACGCTTCGTTCAATTTTGAAGCTAAATTTAAGATTTATTATATTATCAAACTGTGTAACACACTAACCTAATAAGTATTTAACAAGGCTTTTTTAGTGACTTTAATCCCATCTTGTCACGTCATGTAAATAATATTAAACTAATCAGAAGCTCATAAGAAAAATTAAAACATGTCTTGCATGCTCCTTATGTTACAAATTTATTTTAAAATTGCATCTTAATAATAAACCTTTTTCAGTTTAATACATTATCTTATATACTGTTCATTTTCAATCATGATGGATGCATCCTTAATAATCTTAAACAAGCAAATGGAAGTTTGGCATAATTAACATGATTCATCCCACGATAAAACTCTAGCAAACATTATTACTCTTACAATTTTTTTAACTTTCTCTTTCAGTATGGGCTTGACGGATATTTAACTTGATGTAAGTACTTGTAATTTTTTTCTGAATTTCAGATTCAGTTACTATAGATATTTTATGATAGGAAAATTTATTTATTCCAACTCATTATTAATCTTGATTGCTATTTACTAGACTTTAAATTTTAGTTGTATTAGTTGTCTCACAAATCATATACATGGAGCTTAGCTGTGATGAGGCGATTTAGATCAGTAATATAATAAATTAATTAATACGAGAAGTAAAATGCTTGGGATCTAAATCTGAATTCATCACATCTTTTGTAAAGGAGAAGTGTGCTAATAAAATTATTTCAACGTCTTGTGTGGGATCCTCGGGAGGGGTTCTGATCCCAGTTCCAGATTAGAATCCCGTCTCCGTACATGACACTAAATAAGAATGTACCTTTGTGGAGTTATTTATGAGTCCCTAAGAGACAGTGCCCAATTTGAAGGGATAAGGTTTTTCGTGCAGTTTCAAGGCGGGGTAAAAGAGACCAATTGGTGTTTTACAGCTCTCCTGATTGGACAAAGAGAGATAAGAATGGACACAGATTAAAAATACATAAAATAAGAAAAGTCAAGATATAGGAGTGTTCGGCAGTCGTGTCGAGTAGAGTAGAGAAGTCCGACTGTCAGAGGTCAGAAGTTGAAGGAGACGACTGTGCCAGTGAGACTTCGGGAGTACAAGGAGAATAGCCTTGAGTTCGACAGAGATTCCGAAAACGTTTGGAAACTCTCTCGGCTAACAGCAGTGTTTCTGTGTCAAATATTACCTCAGAACGTCAGTACGAAAGGAAGCCCCTGACCAGACCACCGATTGAAGATTGAAAATTGCTACCACACCTACATAATCATGGATAGCTCCCAACCAGCAGTGTTCCTGGCACACCAAATAGATCCACAAAGGTACTCATTATTATATATATTTTGAAATTGAGATCGGGTCTTCTCTCTCTGATATATATATATATATATATATATATATATATATATATATATATATATATATATATATATATATATATATATATAATATATATATATATATATATATATATATATATATATATATATATATATATATATTATATTTCAAAATTATAAAAATATCTGATGAGGATACACTACGCTATTAAATTATACAAATCTTGAAAAATCATTACAAGATACATCATTAGAATTATCATTTTTATATTACCTTAGAGGTTCAAAATTATTTGTCTCTCTAGGTTACAGTGATTTTTAATACAACTGGAATCTAGCTAAAACCGGAAGCGTTAACATTTAATATATAGAAATTTTAACACATACAGTGTGTGAATTTAAATCAAAAAGTGATGTACACTATAGAAGTAACAATTCTGACTGCTGATTTGAATACATGTAACAAATTTCAATATAAAACTCTTTGTCTAAAACAATTTTAAATCTGGGAATAATATCCCAAAGTAAAGAAAGAATGGGACAAAAATCCATGAAGGTTTTCAGTAGCTTATTGTACTACTTCACTGTATAATAAAATAAATTTTGTCTTTCATTCAATATTATGTTAAATAATTTTTATACATTACTTTAAGAAACATATACACATAAAAAAAGGTATTTGCACATTAAATGCATATTTTGTAACTGATTTTTCATGTTCTGACATCTAGCTACAACCGGAAGTGTTAACATTTAATATATAGAAATTTCAACACATACAGTGTGTGAATTTAAATCAAAAAGTGATGTACACAATAGAAGTAACAATTCTGACTGCTTATTTGAATACATGTAACAAATTTCAATATAAAACTCTTTATCTAAAACATTCTTAAATCCGAGAATAATATCACAAAGTAATGAAAAATGTGATAAAAATCCATGAAATTTTTCAGTAACTTATTGTACTACTTCATTGTATAATAAAATAAACTTTATTTTTTTTCATTCAATATCATTTTAAATAATTTTTATATTTTACTTTAAATAAGATATACACATAAGAAAAGTATTTGCCCATTATATGCATTTTATGCAACTGAATTTTCAGGTTGTTGAGGTTGTTTTAATAAGGACTGAAATTTAAACAATTTTTTTTTTGTTTTAAGCCATATATCTAAGTAGAAAGAGGAAAAATTTATATTTATGTATATTGCAACGCATATCAATCATTCAACGTAATGAAGCATTTTAACAGATTAGTATTTTATTATCGCAGACAATGTTTTTATCAATAAAAATAGAATAAATTTTCTCATGGAATCCGATTTAAACAAAACGTTGTGTCTAGAATATAGCGAGAGAAAAATGTTAAATCCGATATTCTACACCTACGTAAATGTGCTCTTTTATAGTAGAACATTCCCATTTATCCGCTAGACATTTATCGGTGTTATTTTAGATAAATTTTAAATTATTAAAATAATGAAATTTCACTTCAAAACAGAACAGTTTCCAAGCTAATATAAACTATTTTAATGCTCACAGCTGTACTTATAATAATATAAAAATGTTATTAGCGTCACTGCCGTACATTTTTCATGCAATAAGACATTCTTTTATTAGAAAATGGATATTAATTTCTATTTAATATTTTTTTTCCAATTTTGCATTAGTTGAAATTTTTGGTTTAATGCTTTAAAAGTTTACTTAATCTAAATGAAGTTTTTTAATCACACCCTCTACATCTAAGATTAGGATTGACTAAAGAACTGGGTTCCCCCGCCAACTTGGCGATTATCGTTTAAGTATGGTTGCCTAACTTTTTCTCCTTATCTCACATTGTCCGAAAAATCTGTATCTATATTATAATTTATATGATATTTGCATCAAACTCTTTTCTTGTATATCGTGTATCTCCTTTCTTATATATTAAAAGTGCTCAGTGCTTAAAAAATTAGATATAACAAACCATTAATGGTTCACTATGGCAGATTTTTAATAATTTACATCGGTTGCGTTTGTAAACTGTTAAGGGATTAATCGCCCATAAATATAAATGTCCAGTTTTCAAGTCATTTTCTTTAAGTAAGAGTATATAATTCTATTACGGTGGCGCACTGTGCATTAATTAAAGTCGCCATAAAAAGCAAGAGATATAATGTTTAGATGGATTACCTTTGTGTTTTAGTAAATATCGCCAATATTTTCGTCAAATTTGCCAAGGGGAACCCAATTCTTAAATTGTCTCTAAGATTGAAGTTGGATATCATTTTAATTATTAACAGCTAAACAGTAAATAATTACCAAACATTTATTTAAAGTTTAATCTTCGATTAGTAACAACTGACTATGACGAATCCCTAGCTTTTAGAGGCATCTTGCTGGGCAAATTTCAGATGTTATTTTATGGGTGACTGATCGTGGACAGAATAAATCTAATTTCTCATTTGTACATGTTTGCGGGCAGTATATCTCTGGTTTCTTATTTGTACATGGACATGGACATTGTATATTTGCGTTTCTGTTTGTACTTGTACATGCGTCATTGGATATTGCCTTATTTTCCTGGTAGGTTTTCTCTTGTTTTTCGTCAAGCTCTACTTTTGAAGTTCCTCTTATTCTATGGATGTTTTTCATTAAATATTCCAGCTCTCGGGATTTTTTAATCTCTTTCTCCTGTTTCAGTCTTGAGTGTCTAATGGAAGCTTCCATCTTACAAAACTCACAGAACCTGTCCTCTGATTCTTCTACGTACTTACATATTCCCGCTTCCTCTGGAACATTCGGCTTTGAAAGAAGTCTTCTTTTAGTATGATCCTCTACCACTTCCCTCACGGGATTTTGTATCGGTCCTGTTAGAAGGTCATAAACCTCTACACCGCACAGCTGATGGCCATTTTGAAGAAGGTCGCGATACATGCAGTAATTCTTGGACTGATTGGAGTCGGCATAAATTTTGGCTTCTTTTCCCTTTTTGAACTCGTATCGCCATGACGTTGTCATATTTTACAAGTTGGACAGGCTTCTGTTGGAATTATATGAACATTCAAATTCTTGATAACTATTAAATAGAAAAAAAATAGAAAAACGAATTTTATTTAAAACCCGAAACAAAATAATGTTAAGAAAATAAATGAGCCTAGAATTTGTTTGTCAGGACTTCATGTATTATTCTATCTTCATTGTTGAAACGCTTTATTGTTGACGATATTCTTACTGAATATTTTATTGTTGTTATTCTTAGGGTGAAATATGTATAGCTGCATGAAATAGTAAGACAACAATGATTTTCTTCCTCTTTTGAAAATTTTGAATATTTATACTAAGTAATTAATGTACTCATTTATAAAATATCGAGTGCTACATTTACATTGATACTATGAGTATATATAATTATCTTTAAATTTAATGTATCAATATATACACATACATACATACGTACATACATATAAATATATATATATACACAACATGCTAAACAAACTGGAAATCTACCTGAAAATTATATATATATATACATGGCAGGTCTAAAAAATGGGTAGTTGGAAATTACATGAGATAAAAACGATTTTAAAAAGAGAAGTCTTTTATAATACGAAAATAAATAAAAAAAGACCCACGCTTTTAGGATCATCCGGTCAGGCTGAAGCATTTTGAAACAATTTGATGAGCTTGCAAACAGATGAGTTGTCAATTGGCGCGTGGACATGGAGCGGTCAACACCTTCACGCACAGCTCCAGCACGAAGAATGAAAATGGCTCATGTTGTTTTCCTTAAGAACAATGAGTTAATAAAACTTATTATTATCAAGAAGACTGTTGTCCATTTGCCTTAACTCTGGATTACATGTTACACTCACACACATATATATATATATATATATATATATATATATATATATATAATATATATATATATATATATATATATATATATATATATATATATACATATGTGAGGTGAGATTTTTGTCTAATTACAAAGGGAAGTTCATAGCGTTGGAATCAGCATGTAGGGATGGAATCATAGACATCGGAGAAGTAAAAACGATGGAAATTTTAGATCAAACTAACATAGTTTATTGAGGCAAAAATTACCACGGACGACTGTCCAAAAAACCTATACATCGTGGGTAAATAGTTGTCTGTGTCAACCAATCAGTGTTTACTGATTGGTTTACACAAGTGTAACGCCTATGACGTAGTTTAAGCGTCAGGATCTATTTTATGTTACTTATGTAAGCGGAATGAATCAACCAGGGAAACAAATACATTCACTAGTACTGTTTGAAAAAGATAGAACGTCCGAAAAATTGCAATATACACAGAATTACAATGGTTAATTTTTAGGATGAAAATCGTCATTACATATCATCATTCCATTTATATATATATATATATATATATATATATATATATATATATATATATATATATGGTACAACTTTGATATACCCCCAAAAAATTACGCGCCAAATATGGCACTCTCTACGGACATTTTAGGGTTGCTGTTTCTTATTTTGGTGTTGCCAATTTAGGTTTTTCCAGTTTTTAGGTTTTTGCTGATGTCAAATTTAGTATTTTCTTGTATTTTGTACCATTCATTTTCGTCGTGTAAGCCGACAGTTGGAAGGCCAGGTATTGTTAATTGTTTATTTTTGCATCATTTGGTTCAGGATATGCTGACTTTCCACGTTCCACGTCAGTCAGTTTCACGTTAAGTATTATTGAAGCAGAAAATCTACATTTAGAGTTTTAGTAATAATTACGTAAATTATAGTTCTTATTGCTATTTCTTATATATCAAAAATCGCGTAATTTAGCATTGTAATTCAGATTTTATAAGTGTTATCAATTCTATATTATTCTTTCAAGATGTTTCATAAATCACTTAATATTTCCCCTCTTATTTGAATGTTTTATTTTTCATTAAAATGTTACTGCGGTAGTAATAATAATTTGTCTTACACTGAAAACGAGTAAACCAATCTCATAAACATCTGGGGGTTATTCTAATCATTTTAGACTTTACCATTGTTCTTCTCAATTCTTCTAAATTGAGCATGGATCACTGAATGCAGACCGATTTCCCCATTGTAGGTACGAGTTTTTGTTTCAGGCTGTTATACTAAGCTGCATAATACAACGAAATGGATGTGGAACAATAGCTTTTGAAAACTTCACTTTCAGATAAAAGCCTTCTCTATCTTTATCCAGTGCATTTGATTGGAATAATACATCTCCTATTCATTGCATGAAAGGATAAGTTGTAAAGAGAGAATTACCTAACATAAAAAATAAGCTTCTTTTCATAATCCAAAAATTTAATGAAGCAACTGTTTGCATAACATGGTACATAGGCTGTCATGTGAATGTAACGTTAAATCAGTTTCTACTCTACATTATGAAGAAGAAAAGATTTCATTTCGTTCATTTAAATTCATAGAATTTTTATCCGCTAATTAACAGAAACATATGAGAGCATTTAGGTATCTCATTTGAAAACGCATACTTTTGAATGTTAATTGCTGGCATAAAATGTCTTTTCTTTTATATGTATTTATCGTGTTTTGTATTTCGTTTTGACATGAATGTAAATTTAAAAATATGTTTGTTCAAAAAGTATTTTCATCTATGTATTGGAGTCAGTCATCTTTTCATAAATTAAACATATTTACATAGAACTAAAGACGAATATTTTTTTTGTATTTTAGATCTTATAGTGCTGCCATAATGAGTGTTACATATATTTAAGCTCCATTTTAATGTATTTAAATACTTTGTTAATTGCATTTAATTAAATTTTATTTATAAGATTACTTTTAAGGTCACGAAGAAATTGTTCCTTATCCTCCATAACAGAAATTTTTGTGATAACATTAGTTTACAGTCTTATATAACCAAGATAATAGTTTCATACCTTTCTATTTCTTGTCCCATATGATCTAAAGCAGAGGTGGGCAAAAGCCGGCCCGCTGAAAAATAATGCATGCAATTTTTTTAATCTCCTATATGATTTGACGTGCAAGAAGCTGCTGTTGAAATTCAACTAGAACTAATTGACTTCCAGTCAAATAATTTACTACAAAGAAAATTTTCGCTCAAAGGAGTTGAGTGTTTTCTACGGGGCTTTGAATACAGAACATGTCAAACATTTTTTGAACGATGTTCAAAAATACCTAGTTTTATTTGGTTCAACATATATTTGTAAAAGAACTTTTTCGTTAATGATTTACACGAAAAATAAATATCGATCACAAATTACTGACGGAAATCTACACTCGGATTTAAGGATTGCTACAAGTGACTTGGATTCAAATTTTGAAGAAATAATATCAAATGAAGATTTCAGGTTTCACTTTCCGCATTTACTAAAACTATTATATATTAACGTTTGATGTTTGTTTTTTCTTTTTATAATTCTATTTACTATTATATTTTCAAAATGTAATATAAATATAAACATATAACTATGATCAAAATAAAATAATTTGTATCGTTAAGATATAAAGATATATAAAAAAAATCTTTCATTAGCCGATTTATTTAATGACTATTAATTTAATATAATGAATGCTATTTCTTTAAAAATTACGTGACATATTTTTCTGGGCACAAATTATTCGCATATACACCTAAGTAAGACAACTTATTATTACTATTTTCTTTTATTAACTGTAAAATTTCTCTGTCCAAATGCTTTAAATTGATACTTACAGTGTTTTTGTCAAAAACCTTTCTTGGGCAGGGAAAAAACTCCAAAACATTCGAGTGTGTACTGCGTACGCTGTATAGTTCTCCAGCCCGGCAGACATTTTGAAAATTTCATTTTGGCCCGCGCTTTAAAGTATTTGCCCACCCTTGATCTAAAGACACATTGAACATTTAAAAGTATAACATGTTGACACCACATAACATTGCATACCTTTGTTATATTAAACTCATGTTGTTACTTCATTTTGTTTATACTTATTTTATTTGAATGTTACGCAATTAATTAATAAATTCTACTTTTATGCAATTTCTAAAATAATGGATTTTAATAAAACCAACTATTTGTATAATATTAATTCCAAAGTAAATTCTTTATATTAGTTCAACATTAAGTAGAACTCAAGCACTGCGATCTGCTGGTAATTGGTTGTGTTTTAATATTTGTTATAACACATCTTTATTGTTATATAGAATGCATATTGCAATTAGAAAGTGAGGACTATATATTAGTATACATTATAATAGACCTAAATACAAAATTTGGTCATTTTACAACCAAACATGTATGAGCTATGCGCAGTAATGTTAATAATCTTTATACTGACGCTTAGCTTGCAGTTGGGAATTAAAAAAGAACAAAAATTCAATGTTATATGACTGAGTGTCATTTTAATTATGCGTGATAAACCCATATATATATGCACATGAATGTACGCCTGTCACGTATATCTTAAAGATGCCGTTAGTTTAAATATTTTGTGAAAAGTCACAATTTGCATGCCAGCATAAAACAATTGTGTGAGAGTGCAGCTATGTTTAGGTTTGCGAAACTGATTTGCTCGCCGCACTCACACGTTGTGGGTTGAATGCCCAAGTTTTTTTCGCAACTCCAAGAAGCGTGTGGTGTGGCCAGAGAAAATATGTGCACTTAAACTTCACCAAGTTTTGGAGAATTGTGATTGGTCTCCAGGATGTGATTCAGGACCATCCTTGGAATCCCGATCCTTCTGGGCAGAGCCGGAAAAGGACGCATTGTAAAAAGGACAATGGAACAACGAACAGGATAATGGAAAAAGTGTAGGGTTGCCTGAGTCGAAAGAAGGAAAAAAGAATGCAGCGTTCTCTGGGACACTGGCAATTTTTTTAGGCGTAGCACGTGGAGTGTTCCTTTTACTTTTTTAATTTTATATACTTTTTTGCATATTTTCTTGTCGTTTCTTCTAACTTTGAACATTGTAATATAGAACAGTGGTACTATACTATTATTGAAAGCAATGTAAAGCAACTTGGGGTTATCAATGTCTTCGAAATGACAATACAATGTACTAAACCACAACAAATTGATCAACCTGCTTGTGTTTCTAGGAATAGACAGATAAAGGAAGTTTTTGGTT
Organism: Pardosa pseudoannulata; assembly: GCA_032207245.1. Lineage (NCBI taxonomy): Eukaryota > Metazoa > Arthropoda > Arachnida > Araneae > Lycosidae > Pardosa > Pardosa pseudoannulata. The sequence continues at coordinate 139,354,133 of CM063508.1, forward strand.
TGGTTTTGGAGGGCCACGGTCTACTTTTTGCAACACGAGGATCAATGAGACCGGGATCTAATACTTAAAGCCAAATCCGAACGGCTATGAACATCCATTCCATAGAGCTATTCGAACCCATGAACTCCGGTTCCGAAGACCAGCACCCTAACCATTGGGCCATCGTTCGGCGAGAAAAAGGAAGAAGATTTACATTTCTACACTTGTTATAATTTATATACTCGGGTTTCATACTTAAGAAATATTTTCAAATTTAGAAATCAAATTGGTAATGAAAACTCATAAAGAAGATGACCGACACCTGTTATTTCTAATTATTATATTAATTAATAATTATTATTCTAATTATATTTCTATTATTCTTATTATATTCATAATTATTATTCTAACTTTATGTTATTTCTAAAGACGCTGTTAATTTAGACTATAATTTTATAAACAAAGCCACAATTTACAACAATAAGATAAATCGTTATTTTTCAACGTATTAGAATACCCGGCTTTAAGTTTTTAAACAGCAAATGTACGAAATATTTATGTGTTTGGCGTACAGGTAAGGACCAAATAGTATAGTTTCAAACTGTCAACTGGAACCGTCAACTGGAATTTCAAATAGGGATTGAACCACAAATTTGAAAACACGAAAATATATAAGAAAAATGCTGCATATATGAGGAATATTTTAAAAAATACATTCTTAAATCCTTTTAATTCCTTTAGAACTTTTATAGCCCCGAGAATATTTACTTCACTGGTTTTTTGATTACATAATAACAGTTAAACGTACTTGCAGTCGAAATACCCTTTTAATTAAATTACCAAATTAATATTATACGCTCCAAAATACAAAACTGAGATTTTTTTTCTAATTTTTTAAAACTAATTAATAAGAGGTATTCTTCAGTTCCTTTCTTTAAAAAAATTCCCACTTTTAATAACCACTTCATTTTTTTAATAATTTCATCCATGATAACTTCTATAAATGTGAATTTTCCCTACGTTGTTTTTAGTATACTACATTACAAGAAAAACTTTTAATTTTTTCATTAATTAATTAAAAATGGTATTAAAGCATAAAAATGTTATGCAGACAGTTGATTAACGAAGTTTTTTTTATTTATATTTATTAATAAACTTGAGCGTATTACAATTTATAAAATGTGTATATAGCAGATTTTAGTAAATGATGATTTCTCCACAGTGAAGATAATATGTTTGCAGAGTAAAAATACCTATATTTAAAGGAATGCAAAAACACTGCAGTCTAAATATCAATGCGTAAAACATAATATATTTTCTTCATTTTCACATATTCCTATATTTGTAAAAAATATTCATATTTAAATGCATAATAATCATAATTATCTAAAATGTAAAAACAAAATTGTCTTTTTAAAAACTTTAAAAAATATATACATTTTCTGTGCAAAAAATGTAATGCAGATACTTTTTTAACCCTCTAAGCGGTTCATACGTACAATTCCGCCAAACCGATGATAACTTCAAAACGCACAATTTTCGACCTCCAAAAATGCTCCGGAAATGGATATAATGTACATTTTTGTCTGTTCTTTTCCCAATGGAGTTTTGAGGTAGGAGGATCAAGCCGATTGTTTAGGAACTGCACCCGTCTTTCACTGACATTTCTTGAGGGATGCACTCCTATCCCCTGAGGCACAAAAACGCTGATAGCTTTCATGGCTTTGTAAATCTCTATTTCGAAGTATTTCGTTTGCGGTAACAGATGCATCTCTAATTGCACCACTTAACCCTCCGAGTGGAACACACCGAGGAAAAAAAGTCTCCAAAAATACGCTAAAGTTTTATTGTGTCAGTGTCCAAAGCGTTCTATGATTTTTTACTTTGTAGACTAGATTGGAATTCGGGAAACCCACCCTCGTTATTGTCCCTTTACTTCCGGTTATAAATAGATATATAAATAGACATTATAGATTGTTAATTTTTAATACACATAAAGCTCGTCAAGTCTCGAAGATCATCCCATAAGAAATAATGGATTCTAAAAGTACAAATAAAAATATTCTTTGAAAGACTTATTTATATTTTTACGAAAGTTCTCTAAGATAATTAAGTGGTGCAATTAGAGATACATGTGTTACCGCAAACGAAATACTTCGAAATAGAAATTTACAAAGCCATGAAAAGCTATCAGCGTCTTTGTGCCTCAGGGAGTAGGGGTGCAATTCCTAAACAATTGACCTGACCCTCCTACCTCAAAACTCCATGACGGAAAACACTGGCAGAAATGTACAATACATCTATTTTTGGAACGTTTTGGGAGGTCGAAAACTGTACGTCACAACCTCTTTGAAGACATAATCGGTTTGGCGGAATTGTACGTGCGTACCGCTTAGAGGGTTAAATATCTTGGATGACTTTCGTAAAAAAATATATAAAATTCACTTAAAGAATATTTTTATTTGTACTTTTAGAATCCGTTATTACGTATGGTATAATATTCCAGACTTGACGAGCTTTATGTGTATTAAAAATTAACAATCTATAATATCTATTTATATATCTATATATAACCGGAAGTAAAGGGACAATAACGAGGGTGGATTTCCCGTATTCCATTCTAGTCGACAAATGGTGAAGGAAAATATCATAGAACTCTTTGACCACTGACACAGTAAACATTTAGTTTATTTTTTGGAGATTTTTTTTCCTCGATGTGTTCCACTCGGAGGGTTAACAATATTTATTTCTGTTCATAATGTCATATTTTACACTACACCTCAATATAGAATTATATTAAAATTCAGTAACATAATTAATGAATTTTATAACAACAATTGTTAAGTTTACTAAAAATTTTTAGATTTTATCTTACACAGTTTTCTTTAACAAAGATAAAGTTAGATTGAATTTTAGCACAAAAATATGCATAAAATTTGGTAATATAGAAAATCTAAAGATTTTGTGATAGTTAGATTTAAAATCAGAGTCCACTAATGGGGAAGAAAGTACAGTCTGTAGAAAAAGGGTTTTCGTACCTCTAAAATTAAGTACCTCATTAAAATTCCCCTGGTACATAAAAAGAAATGTCTTTAACTTGCAGAAACTCATCAGTAGCTTTTTTGCTCTTCTTTGCACTGTACAGGTGTCAAACCCATAATAAAGTGCTGCCCTTTCTGCTGTTTATATTCTTTTTTTTCTGTTTAAGATGCAAATATGCACTATTTTTTACCAATTTTAAAGTCAATTTATCTTTTATTGCTTCCCTACTGACTCTCATTAAAACATATTACAGCTTCAATATTAGCAATCTACCCAATTGTTTCGAACCAATTGAATCTGAAAACATTTCTGAGTGAAAAATTTACTTTCGTTTAAACTTTTAGTGTAACTACATAAGTATTATTTAAATCAGTGTTTCTTAACCTTTTCGGCACAATGGACCACTTTAAAAATTTTAAATATGTCACGGACCCCTCTGCGAGAACAAAATTGCTTAAACTTCACTTATTACAAAAAACATTCTATTTTATTATTTAATTATTTTAATATTTTTATTTCAATAGTATACAAAATTTGAAGAAATTAAAATTTTTAATGTGAAGGCTGTTGCTGCTTTTTCTTGATTAACAGATTGAATTGAGGGATGGTTTTCGACAAAGCAACACGCATATCATGTTCGGTATTCATTCGATTTCGATGTTTTGTTTTTATTGTGACAAGTGTGGAAAATCCCGTTTCGCAAAGTTATACTGTAGAAATGGGATAATGGCTGCCATAGCTCATTTTACAAGCAATGGGTAGGCTTCTCTTAAAGAGGACCAAAGCGCTTTAAGAGTTTTTGAATCGAAATCCATTTTTAACAAGGACTTTGTTTTCAAATCAATTAGCTCGTCTTTGGCAAGGTTCATGTCATCGATACAGTCAATATCACAAAGAAAAGGTTTACGGTTCCACAACTCATCTTTTATATTTATTCCATCCGAATTGAAATATTTTTCCACACACAGTCCACATTACAGCCCCAAAACTAATTCAACCATTTCCAGCGCACATGGCTTAATTAATGTCTCTCCAATAGTATGCGGTTTCTTACTTTTGGCAATACGATATGCAACACTGAAAGATGCCTCAACCAAAGTTTTTGGGGAATACCAAATACAAGTTTGGTTAGTGTTCCAGATATCGAAAACTAAGCTTTCTTCTTTGTAAAAAATTCTACATTTTTAGATGCATTTTCAGGCTGAAGAGATTTGAGATGCTCTATCAATTTTGCCGGTTTCATACTGGCGTTTTCCAAAACTTTTCTACACAGAAAGTTTTGTGACTTTTTTTAAATATTGTTTTTTTAAAATGTTGATGCAAACATTTTAAAAATTGGGAGCAATCGGCGGACCCTCAAGTACATATATAGGCAAATCTCATCTGAATTTATGCATAATTTACTGAATTTATACATAACTATATAATGTTATTTTTGGTTTAATTTATTTGATAAACAGATATTAGAACTGAAAACTAACCATAAAAATCTTAACATACGTAAACCGGTACGCTTGCAAACAATTAAATTTGCGATATTTTTCATAGTGAAAATATATCTTATCTAAGACAGAAGTATTTTCAACTGATAAAAGGTGTTATTACATACAAACTTAAACTAAAATAAATCTGTTTCAAAATGTTCACAACCATACCAGAAATTCGCCAATTTTTCATCAGATAAAGTAATCGTAAACCAAATCAGTTGTATTTACAACATGTGCAGTTTGACATTTGGAAAGGCCTTTACATAAAGCTCAAAATGCAAACATGAGTTATTATTCATCTATATTTTACTACCAAAACATACAGTGTAGGTCAAAAAATAAATATGTCTTAACCATGTGAAAATTTTGGAGAAGTTCATCAATATTTAAAAGAGAAAACCAATACTTCAAACTTAATATCGTAGTTTAGGAAAGGAAAATTTTAAACTGCAAATGCCAGTACTTTCGTAATCTCATTAAATCTTTGAATGCCCAGCTATTCCTGGCTTACAGATTGGGTGACTTTTAAAATTCTTTTTCCCAGACTTTTTTCAGCTACTCTTCTACAAATCTTTAAAACATCAGTTTGTCTCACATTCTCGGAAATTTTGAGTATCCCGTGTTTAACGAAAAATTTTCCATAAACTGTTCATGTTTGTTTCCTACGAATATTCCAATACCTTTAATACAAGTTTTGCATTTTATTGGTCTTCGTGCTTTCGTGATTTAATTTTATATATCTAAACATTTACACAGGAGTACATAAACGCATGTGGTCTGTTTGATAAATGTGCTAACTATAGCATTATTTTTAATGTAAAAAATTGTGTAGAAATATTTTAACGATTAAATGATTTTTTATTTTTTATTTATTTTTATTTTTATTTTTTTATAACAACCTTTACCGGACTGGTAGTTTTGTTTCTATAAGTTTTATTTATTGCATACCTCATAACATCAAACTGAAAATCATAATTTTAAGTTTAAAAGTAAGGATACACAGCCAAAACTGGTTTTAGCAAAATAAGTTTATTTACAGCCTAAACTACCTAAAATATTTTAGCGTAATAAAATTATAATTCAGTTATAAATATAGGCATTGATTTTGAAGCATATTCTTCTAAAGATGTTTTCAGTATGATGATGATGATAATAATATTTCAATAATAATAATAATAATAATAATAATAATAATAATAAGGATAATAAGGATAATAATTATAATAAATAAATAAATAAATAAAAATTTGTTAAAACCCAAATGCATTTTGATGTCACGTTTTATCAATTTATAGGCCTCTCATTTTTTAATGTAAGTCGCAGCATAATTCTAATAGCTTTCTTTTATCTTTTCTTTTACTATTTAAAGAAAATAAAACAATTAATTATTTTTCAAGTATAATTGATCAGTACAGGCAAGAATTTTCTGGTAGGTATTATCAACTAAATGTAACTAAAACCTTGTCCATTTTGGCAATCTTTGCGAAATATTTGGGTTAAAATTTTGTTGACTACCGTACCTGGGTAACAGCATTGCAGGGTAAGATGTTACAATGTATGTACATATATCTGAATAGTTTAGATTACTATTCATTAAATAATTTATAAAAATTATATCTTTAATCTTTAATAGTTAGGAAATATTATTTTAAAGATTGAGAACTAACTTTCAGTAGCTTTATGTTAAATGATAGCCCAGGTTTTCCTTATATATAGGTCGCTTAAATTTCTATTCTACAATTTTGTCCCATTTTTTTCCATTATATACTTTTTTCATTCATGAATGAATTTCTTAGATTGTTTATCTAAATATATCTCAATTAAGTATTTTTTTTTCTAAAAACATAATTAATGTGATCAAACTCAAAACTGAATCAATACTCTGTTTTCAATGATTTCCTAATTTTTTCTGGTGCCTAACGGATGTTGAACCAAATAAAATCAAAGAAATATTTCATCATAGGTTTTATCATGACATAGGGGAATATGAATATCTTAAATTCTAAAATTTTTAATTGAATTCTAAAGTAATTTATGCTTTTTTTCTAATATACAATTTTGCACATTAAAAATACTTTAAAGATTAGAGTGAATTTGAACAGTGAAACCCATATGCTTTACTGTGTATATTAAAATCTTTATGCATCGTTAAATTAGAATGGTACTTAAAGTAGCGTAATGAAAAATATGCATTTAATGCAAAATACTTTTTTTTTTAAATATCAAGGAAAAATATTC
>CM063508.1:139378378-139418378 GCA_032207245.1 Pardosa pseudoannulata
CCAGCGATAAAATCCAAAAGGTTTTCTTTGAAACAGTTCCCACAGGAGAAAATGAAATTCTAAATTGGTCGTAAACTGCCTAAGCTAAATCATAAATTTAATATAAAACTTAAACTAATAACAATAGATTTCCGGAGAAAAGTTTTTCTATTCAATTCTGCTCGTTCATTTTGTAACACACAAAAAGGGCTTCGAAAAATATCGAAGTGCTGTTATAAAATGAAGATATGTCTTTTACTTTGGAAGTTGTTTTTCATAAAAGGTTTTACAGTCATATGGTTTTATGTGATGTTTTAGATATACATTTGTCGTAAAGTGAAACGTTTGTTGCTCTTTATATTTACATACCAATTTAAAAGCTTGTATAACCAATTGAAAATATTAGTATAATAGTAAAAATAATGGATAACGTAGATAATTAAGAGTTTGTGAATTTTTTATTGGGATAAATATCAAAAATTAATTTCTTCTTCTCATAATTTTTTATCCTCGGCCTGGGCAAAGTTCATTCATCCTTCAGTGGGTTGATAAACTGAAGACCAAGCATACTTGAGAAATAAACACCGGGGTTCTGCAAAAGTTGCCTAACCGGGACATATGCTTTTCATGCCAGTGCCCTTCATCTTGAAAACAAAGACGAAGAAAACAAAGACTTATAATTTTTTATCCTCGGCCTGGGCAAAGTTCATTCATCCTTCCATACCTTCAGTGGATAGATAAACTGAGGACCAAACTTACTTGTGAACTAAATACTGGGGGTTCCGCTAAAGTTGACCACCTAACCGGGATATATGCTTTGCACGCGAGTTCACTTCCTCTTGAAAACAAAAACGAAGAAAACAAAGACTCATAATTTTTTATTCTCGACTTGTGCTAAATTCATTTATCATTCTATACCTTCAGTGGGTAGATAAACAGAGGACCAAGCATACTTGACAACTAAATACCGGGGATTCTACAAAAGTTGACCACCTAATCGGGACATATGCTTTGCATGCTAGTTCCCTTCGTCTTGAAAACAAAGACTCATAATTTGTATCCTCGATCTGGCCAAATTCATTCATCCTTCCATACCTTCAGTGGGTAGATAAACTGAGGACCAAGCATACTTTAGTACTATATACCGGGGGTTCCGCTAAAATTGAGCACTTAACTGGTACATATGCTTTGCACACCAGTGTCCGTCTTCTTGAAAACAAAGACATAATTTTTTATCCTCGGACAGGGCAAAATTCGTTCATCCTATCATACCTTCAGTGGGTAGATAAACTGAGGACCAAGCATACTTGAGAACTAAATACCGGAGGTTCCGCTAAAGTTGACCACCTAATCGGGACATATGCTTTGCTGCTTTGCATGCCAGTGTCCTTCGTCTTAAAAACAAAGATTGGTACCGTAGACTATGGCCCTACTAGTTCGTGCTGGAGAGTTTAGTTTTTTTATAGTTTATATTATTTTAATTGTATTTCTAATGTCACAAATTTAATTGTTATTCTTGAGCTTTACACGTGCTTTAATGCCGATGTTATTGTTTTAAAACTATGAGTGTTAGATGCATATTATTTTGATTTAGTTTGGAACTCTAAGGCCGGCTATTTTGCAACACGAGGTATATTATTTTACTAAACAATATTTTTAACTGTTGGTTAATTCTACTTGCCAGAAAACAAGCACGTAATAAACAAAATTAAGTTGAAAAGATTAAACAATGGAATGGTTACTTTATAAATATCTTTCTATAAAGGATAAATAATTCCTAATATAAAGGATAAATAATTCCTAAATAAATAATTCCTCAATTTTTATATTGTGTAGACTTAAAAACATTTTATAGATAATCATTTGTTATGCCACAATTTTAAATTAATCTAGACACTTAAATAGGAATACTATTGTTACAATGTACCTATCATTTATTTCGTACTCATAACATTGAGCTCCCTATAGCTGTAACCCAGGTTATGCTTCGCTTAAATAATGCTTAATACTCAATTCTCCAAACTTCACATTTTATTATTCTTAAACATTGTTTACAGTTACATGCTTATAATTAGGATAGTGTAATGGCATATAATTTCAATATTTATTTAATCTAATAATCTCTACTAAATATTCGTTAATTATGAGGTGGTCACTATAGCCTTAAAGGCAGTGACTTACTCGGGACGCAGGTGAATGGACGCACTCAAAATAGAGGCAATGGGCATTTTGTCATAGAGCGGCTCAGGGTGAGGAACGGAGCATTGTCTTACTCCCTGGACTCCTGGGAGAACCAGCACACACGTCGACCAATCACTCTTCAGAGAATTCTCTCAGACCTTCGACTCTCTCCTTCTCTTCTTTTTTTTTCAGATCTTCTCCTTCACTCCTCTTTTTTTTCTCACGCCCAATTATTCCTGCAATCTAATAAGATTTTCTCATAGTAAAAAATATTGGGTGAAACCCTTTTTATATTTGCTATGAGCATTTTGGATAATCCCCCAGATGCATCCCATGGTCTCTACACGTTTCCCATTTGAACCTCTTGATGTTGCAGGTGGACACAGGTCCTGACCCCTTAGACTTAGGTGACCCCTGTTCACTACTTCATCTTAATGGGCCATTAACGTGTTAGTTTGCATCTATTGCCATAAGCCAACCGTGGATTATCTGAATCAAGTCACTCCTTCACAAATCGGTCTCATTAACCCTCGTGTGTAAAACAGTAGACCGTAGAGCTCCAAAACAAAACCAAACCTTCAAAAATCACCTTAAAAGTCCCCACCTGCATTACACAGATCTTAGCCTTTGGCAGGATTAATCTGACAAGATTAACTTACTGCAACTATGATTTATGATAGAAATACTCTTGTTATACCTACAAAAGGAACTGCTTGAATATGATTGAAAAATCATTTAAACATAAAATAAACAAAAACAAATATTTTAAAAGTTAGAATAATTTTCTGCAGTTACAAGAAATATTTCTCATGGTTTAAAGATGAGGTATATCAGTCAAGGAATCAATAAAAGAATATGCCTTCCTGGGACGGTAGTGCAAATTTTTTATATTGATTAATATCCTCCAAACTATTGAGGTATTCATTGGGTATCTTAATATCCAACTTCTCTATCATCTTTCAGTTCTTGAGTGATTCAGGAAGGCTGAGTTCTTTAAGAGATACACAAGAGGCTCACAGACATGTACGTTCAATAGGATTTGAGTCTGGAGAATAAGCAAGATATTCCATACGTTTAAGAGATTCCTTTTCTAGTATTCCCGAGAGTATAGCGGTACTGTGTGGACAAGCATCATACGACTTACCACCTTTCTTAAACATACGGTCGTACATAAAACACGAACTATGTGGGATTACTTCAAAATAGAGTCCATATGACTGAAAAATATTCTTGTTCTATCTCAGGGAAAAATAATACAAATAATACAATTTCAATTTTTGTTCCATTTTAAGGTTAAACTCTTACTGCTGCTTTGTAAACATATAAACTTCAAGACAGAAAAAAATATGAACATTACAGTAAGCTTAACATATTGTTACCTAAGTAGCGGTAGCTGAGTCGGCAACGGCAGTGGTCTCGTAACAGAAAGGTTTCAGGTTCGAGGTTCGAATCCGCCCTAAGATCTGCCATGTTCCTTAAAGCTGACTGGTTCACGTGAAATATGTTTGTGGTCACAATTTCTTCCACGTTATCAAGCGATACATCTAGGGGTGTCAGGCTAAGCTTGGGGGTCTTCTGCTTGGTCCCTGCTTCTAAATTGCGAGAACCCATTGGGACACTTTTACTCACGTCCGTAGTATTTCTTAAACTACACGTGCTCCTCGGGTGATGCTGAATGGGTAACAGCTTTTCAGCCATGTATTTGCATGATGGTATACGTGCCTGTATTGCCAGCTACCTTTTAAAAATTGCAACACATAGTTAAAATTTTATATTCGCTATTTCTTAAATATTATTTAGAAAAACAAAAATTGCCCAGAAATAATATTCTTTCTTATAATGCATCGAACTTCTGAGTAAAAATCTTTAAAATTAAATTTTGCTCTTAGTACTTAAAATTATGGAGATAAATAAGAAAATGTATATTTTGTCCCATTTAATATCATTTTTAATAAAACATAATTGTATTACTTTCAAGAACACGAAATGGATAATTAAACTAAGGAAATATATATAAAATACTTATTTGTTATAAAAATAATTTTATAAAAGAAAATAGCATAGTTTAAATTCCAATGTAATGTTATTCTATATAATTTGAGGGGATTTTTTTTCATAGTTAAAAATGTGTTAAAAGTCTAAGACGTTATTAATTTTATAAAGTTTCATTTTCATTTTCATTGAAATGGGTTTTAGAAAGCTTTTTATAAGTAACAAAAAATGCTAAAATTACTCTTCTATGTAAAACGTAGTATTTTTTATTTATATGCGGAAAATGTGTAATTATGAATTCAAACCGTATATCCATACTTATTAAGAAGAAAAAGGTTTTTTACATAAAAAATAAATAGTAATATGAATATTTTTTTATCAATAAATGTAAGGAAATATATACTGTAAATTAGGATATTTACCAATGTTTTTGAAATAAGATTTTTCAATATTCTATGTAATTAAGAAAATATATCCTGCTAAATAAATAGAATATGGTATCTTTGAAAGCGCTGATTTTCTTTAAAATAAGTAAGATAGATATATTTAAGAAAAATAGGTATTGAGGAAAAATAAATACCCGTAAATTGGTTTATCAAGCGTTTTATAATTTGAAGAGAACTTAAAATCTTTCATTGAGTGAAATTTCTACTCTTTTTACTTTCTCGTGTACTTAGTTTAAGGAACTTATCATAATCGAACAAACAATTACAACTTGAGATTTTGATTGACCTTTGCGTTTTGGAATTTCCTGCAGTCCCAAAACATTACTTGTGAAATTGTGTAAATTAGTGTGTGTTTCTGACGACTGTAGACGAAACACTATCGTATACGTAGTATACCGAAAACATCCTAATCGACCAAACAATTTCAACTTGATATTTTGATTGAACTTTTCATTTTGGGATTTCCAGGAGTCCAAAAACATTACTTATGAAATTGTGTCAATGAGAGTGTGTTTTTGAAGACTGTAGACGGAACACTGCCGTATACGTAGCATAGCGAAAGCATCCAAATGGATTAAACAACTCCAACTTGAGATTTTGATTGACCTATGGATTTGAGTATTTCCAGGAGTCTAAAAACATTACTTATGGAACTGCGTCAATGAGTATGTGTGTGTGTGTGTATCTGAACACGGTAAACGGAAAGTGGTCGTATACATAATACAGCGAAACTATCCGATTAGACCAAACAATTCTAAATATCAAGTTCTTTATCTAACTTGAAATTTTGATTGACCTTTGCATTTTTTTTATTTCCAGTAGTCCAAAAACATTACTTATGAAATGTGTGACATTTCATAAGTGTGACAAACATTACTTATGAACTGTGTCAATGAGTATGTGTGTGTGTGTGAACACAGTAAACGAAATTGGTCGTATACAAAGTGTAGCGAAAGTATCGTAATCGACCAAACAATTCCAACTTGAAATTTTGATTGGCCTTTGAGTTTTGGGGTTTCTAAGAGTCCAAAAACATTACTTATGAAATTGTATCAATGAGTATGTGTGAGTATGTGTGTGTGTGTGTGTGTGTGTGTCTGAACACGGTAGACGGAACACGGTCGTATAAGCAGTATAGCGAAGGTATCCTAATCGACCAAACAATTCCAACTTGAAATTCTTATTGATCTTTGCATTTTGGGATTTCCAGGAGTCCAAAAACATTACTTATGAAATTGCATCAATGAGTATGTGTGTGTGTGTGTGTGTGTGTGAACATTGCATACTGAATCTGTTTTAACCAAGAAAAACCCACTTTTGTTAGAGTTTACTTCCGGCAACGGAAAGTAGTTATTGCATGCTATTTCCGTTTATTTGATGTCTACATCGGGTCACTTACCTGTCTTCGATGCTGTTCTTTAAGTACGAAAAGAAAGTGTTAACGTAACGACATATTATCTGTGGTAATGTAGAAAAGTTTTGTAAAAACAAATGCGACTAAGTCAAATTTTTATTTTAGTTTTAAATGAGTGACGGAGAATTTCGAAGTGAAGTGTTTTTGACAATGACACAAATACTTATGTTTGAAAACTAAGTATATATGTTAAAAACTTCGAATACAGGAAAATCCTTGAAAAATATCTTTAGATGAAATGAATGAATAATTAAATGAAAAGGATTCTCATTAAAGGAAATATCTTTAGATGAAAAATTAAATGAAAAGAATTCTCCTACTCTGTGTACGGCCAGCTGTGGTCGGAGGCACATCAGCCAATACGTGAATCCTGCCTTTCTCAAAATAGATGCAGTTGGTGTCGGGATGATTCCGGGTGTGTTTAAACATCATGGAAGTAGCAGTATTCATACCCACATACTTCGGTACCGAACAGTAGCACCGTACTGATTCGGTCATCGTCCATGTAAGGACAAAAATTTCTACTGGTTAACCCTCCGAGTGGAACTCATCGAGGGAAAAAAGGCCTCCAAAATACGATAAAGGTTTATTGTCTCAGGGGCCAAAGCGTTCTATGATTTTTTACTTAAACCTTAGTTGACTAGGATGGAATACCCAGCCTCGTTATTGTTTCTTTACTTCAGGTTATACATATATAAATATTATAGATTTTAATTTTAATACACATAAAGCTCGTCGAGTCTCGAAGATCATCCCATAAGAAATAATGGATTCTAAAGGAACAAATAAAAGTATTCTCTGAGAGACTTACGAAATTGTACGTTTTGAAGACATCATCAGTTTGGCGGAATTGTACGTGCGAACCGCTTAGAGTGAAAGGTAAAATTAGGTTTTCTTTGGTTTGGAGCACTATGCTCTACGATTTGCTACAAAAGGACTATTGAGACCGGAACATACTGTTTAAAGCTGATTCCTAATGAGCAGCCATTCCAGGAGTGGTTTCGAACCCACGATCATTAGTACTGAAGAGAAGCGTCCTACCATTCGGCAACCGTACTACAACGAAAAAATGGGAGATCGCATAGAAGATAACAAGAACGAAATTAATATTCAAGTTCTCCTTTATATAACAATAAGTAAAAACTATTTAACAAATGGTTTAAATAAATGATTATTACGTAAGTATATCTTTTACCATGTTTGAAAGTAGTTTCTTTTAAAAAAATAAACAACCGAGGAAAGTGAAATTACTAAATTTTAATCAATAAATGTCTAACATTTTGCAAAAGAAGAAAATGAATATTTTTGAAATCGTTAGATTGAAATCATTAAGTAATTGCTACAAGACAAATTGCTACACAAAATAGAGATAAAAGGATACGTTTTTTTCCTTCGAATTTCTGCAAAAGGAAGAATTTCTATCATCGAAAAATTAATGACTTTCTACAAATTGCTGACGTTTAATGGCGCAAATTCTAGTTTTTTTTGTAAAATAATTCGTTTGCGAGATATTTTTAAACTATTTTATTATTTTCTAAAAATTCTAATTAATATGGGATTTAATGTTAATTAAAAGGAATTAATAACTGCAATACTAACCTACGCTATAATTAATGCAAAATCTCATATTTTAGTTTTCAATTAACAATTCTCCTGTTATTCTCATTTAAAAGCCCAAAATAAAAAAAAATTGAAAGATACTTCTTTTATCTTAATTATTTTATTTCTTTAGGGCTTTCTAAAGCCTACACTTATTTTGTGTATATCAGTTCTTCTCAACCTTTTCAAGGCTAACACCCCTCTAAGGAGGGTAAATATTTCAACGTCCCCCGCATCATCTTTTTCTTTTAATCCTGTAACTTAAGGTATGAGAAAGAGGGAGTATTCAATTATAAAGAGCAAAGTACTTAAGTTATTTTCTGCAATGCTTATATGTTAAATGTAAATCGTTCAACTCAATACATCTATACCAGGTGTTAACTGCTGTCTATATTTTAAAGAAACTATCTTATTTTAAGGAAATTATTATATAATACTTTTTTTTAATTAGATAATTTTTAAAATATACTTTTTACATAATAAAAGAAGAATTAAATAATCAAGAACCTATGTCAGTTGAATTGATGAGCTTGATTGTTCAGAACAGTTTCTTGACACTCCATTCAACATTTTAGTAAGAGGAAGACGCAAATACACACTTTGCTTCATTTGGAATGCATTTTTTGTAAATAGATCTGACACAACAGTAATTCACACATGTTTAGGTAGGAAGAATAGAAGACAATTAAAATTTTTTTGTTGATAGTACTGTTCCTGGCCAAGTTAGACGGAAATGGTTACCGTGTACCCAAAATTCTGGGAGATGATCTCAAACATGAAAACTTCCAAAGCTTCATTAGTTTAAAATAGACCCATTCAACCTGAATTTGAACAAAAGTGGGATTCATTAACGAACTTTAAGGGACAAAATATCCTAAAAAGTGCCCAGAAAAGTCCTTGTGCACAGACTAAAAATTGTGACCTTTTTTATTATCGAAAGAACTTCAATCGTTCTTTTGTATATCCGGAAATATTCTGGAAGTACACCTCGCGTTGAAGTCTGGCGCGAAGTCCGTGACACGGGAAAAAGGCTTTAAGCGGCAATAACTTAAAATTAAAATTTTTTTATTGTATTTCTTTATAAACCAATAAATTTAAATAAAATTACTTCTTTTTTTAATACTTTTACTACAAGCGTTAAAATATATAGTTATTAAATAAAAATAAATAAATACTAATGTTATAACGATATATTACTCTTGCGTCAATACAAAATACCTTTATGCTGCAACTTTTTTATCAGCAAAAAACTCAATTTTCTTTCTGTTGTTTATATATTTAAGAAGATAAATAGATAATACACTGAAAAAAAAACTGTATTAATTTTACAAAAGTCGCCTTTATAATTATATCATTTTATAATGACTTCTATATCATTAATTTAAATTTGGTATCTAATGAAAAAATATACCCACCTGTGTTCTATGGTAATGTGCTGTCCAGATTTTACGACTCCATGGTGAGCCGCCTACTTCCACGCAACTCTACAACTCAACTCTAACGCGCGCGCAAAGCTTACCGCGAGAGCGAGACAAAGAGTTGGATCGGTCGGATGAGGACGCTCTAGCGTTTACTTCTATTTCTTTAAGTGTTAATGAATAAATGTTTATAAAGTTAAATGGAGTCAGTCATCATTGACCTTAGTAATCTTCCATCCTCTTGCTGCCAGCTATCCCACCTCTGAATTTATTGGTCGATTTAAGTAACATCCTGTACAACACTAACACTGTAATGCAACGAAATCATACATGTCATTTTAGAAAGTTGCCATGTAATATCAAATGTTTTTGCATCACAAGTAATAATTGAGTATTACTATTCTAGTTATTTCAGAACGTATGCGAATAACACAATTAAAAGCATTCGACTTTCGAATAAAATTCTGCTTTCGAAAATGAATCTTTTAGAAATATATCTTAATAACATTTATTTGAATTGCAATCGTTTAAAATGTTCCTCTTTCAAAATTTTTATTATTGCCGTATCTCCACCATATCTATTCGAACGTAAAATATTTTAATGTAAATTCTTCGGTGCTCTCTTGAAATATTTGCCATTATTAAATTCCCCTTTATATTTAAGTAATTCTTTGATCGTAAACAATATTGATTGATATGTACTTGGCTGTACATATAGGTAAAAATAGATCGCTCGTATAAAGATTATTTGGATTTCAATTCCAAGAATATGTAGTTTTGTAAGTTAAATGTTGAAAAAAAGGTTTGATTTTGATGTTATTTTTTTAATACTGAAAATTTTCAGAGGAATTGAAATAAAATTCTTAAAATGCATATATTTAATTACTTTATTTTGTTTCTAGAAAAATAAGGTCTTTTTTTAAATTTAATCCTCATACCATAGGCGAAAAGAGAAACATCTACATAGAGAAACATAGTCTTCTCTATACAGATGTATTCCCTAAATAAATCTGTGCAATCTGTATAATATGTGGTTTTCTTTTCATCATTAAAACCCGTCTGATAATTTTGAATATATTTTTAATAAAATAACTAATATAAACATTAAGAATTTTTCCTTTACTTCATGAAATTTATAATTATTATAGACAGTCAGACGTTGTTGAGATTATCAAATTAAGTTGAATGAAGCTCTGCAGAGGACAAAGATAAAACTATAAAAAAACTCAAAAGGCTATTAACTGTCAGCAAACTTGGAACACTAGAAAATAGGAATGACCTTCACTCAGATAGATGATAATGTTGGGGACGATTTAGAACACGAGCTTCGGTAGCTCAGTGGGCAAAGGCAATGCTTGTTGAGAATGAAGGCATTCCAACGGAAGTGAAGTGATCGTTCCCGAATGTGGTATATACACGATGCTGTAGCTACAGATCGACAGTTAGCTTGTGCAATGTTGTATACTTCTGTAATAAAGTATTTGCAGCTTTCTTGACCCTGGCAGAATACTTGAAACACAATTTTTTACAATGCTCTAATAACTGGAACGTTGAGGGTTCGGAACCCGAACCTATCCAAGATCCGCCGTGTTCGTTAAATGTGATTGGAGCACGTAAAATAGGTTTGTGGTCACAATGTCCTCCAAGTTCTCAATCATTACCTCTGGAGATGGCAGGCCAAGCCAATGGATCGTCTGCTTGGTCCCTCTTTCTAAATTACGACGATCCACTTGAGCATAAATCGTACTTTCACAATAGCAGTGCTCATTAAGACAGAAGTTGCACTCCTTTGCCTTAATACGAGTAGCGTATGGCTCAATTGTATTTGGTTTAGCCAAGTGGCATCAGAAACTACAACAGGCTTAAAAACATTAAAGGTTATCAACTTGAAAAGCATAACCTCTGATAGACACCCATATAAAAAGTCATTGGGACTTTCCTGGTTTGTTATAGGCTAAAGTTTCTCAAAATGTGTTCCACAGAAACCTGGGATTCCTGGAGA
Organism: Pardosa pseudoannulata; assembly: GCA_032207245.1. Classification (NCBI taxonomy): domain Eukaryota; kingdom Metazoa; phylum Arthropoda; class Arachnida; order Araneae; family Lycosidae; genus Pardosa; species Pardosa pseudoannulata. Next base: position 139,389,410 of record CM063508.1, read on the forward strand.
AATTTTTTTACACAATGGACTCAATTCAGTGATGCTATGGAGCAACACTTCCTTAGTAAACAATACCAAATTTTAGTGAATGAAATATAAATCAAAAACACATTTGTCATAGACAAAAAAACATTTTTTATGAGTAAGAAAATCTTATTGAATTGACATCGAAACTTTCAATATCATCATTTTATATAGCATCGTCAGAGTCAGAATTATGGTGTAGTTTGAAATAATAATATCCATCATTATCCGAAAAGACTCTGGTCTGTCAAGGTAAATGAAAAGAGCGGATATAGCCTCTAACCAGTCTTCTCATGTAAGCCTCTAACCAATCTTCTCATGTAATTTTAGAATAGAAAAGTAAGTATTTTCTTTTGGCATGTTTTATCTCAAACTTTTGTATCTCTAAGTCAAGGTGCACTTGAATTACTGTGTCCACATACAAACCACAACACATAGCCATAATTACAAACATGGTATTTTCAGGCTTAGGAAAATCTAGAACATGAAGATGAAACAAAACCTCCTATTTACAAAATCTACCCATATTACTATATGTATACGAGAAAATAGAAATATGTACTTCAAGTTACGTTATGTAGATGAATCCCAATAAATGTGTCATAGTTACCTATGTAACCTAAAGTATTTTCTCGGGTTTTTTTGCATTAGTTTAAGCGCTATGGTCTCCTGTTTTGCTTCACGAAGACTAATGATATTGACACCTACATCTTAAATCAGTTTCAATTGGCTACAAAAATCCCTGACAGCAATAGATTTCCTCCCCACAAACTCGAATATCAAGGAGTGGGGCCCAACCCATTCGGCCATTGCATTTTTCATGTTTTTTACTTTCAAAATCTTGAATAGAAAAATCCGGTTATGCTATTTTTACCAGTACTGAATATATATGTGATATATCGACTAACTCAGCCTAAGTATATCATAAACAAATTATGAATAAATCTTATTAATTTAAAATCTAAAACGAAATATTTTTAATTGAGTAAATGTACCGTTTATTTAATGGCTTTTAAACTTCAAATAATACACATATTTATTTACAGACATACTTCACAGCTTGTATAAAGGGATCTATTGAATAAAAACACATAAATGTTAATCTAACTTTTATATTCGGAAGTTTTCCTAGTATCGTACCACCGAATTTTAAAGAAAACCCTGGAGTGTCATTGAAGATAAAAGATTCATAGCTATGGCTTGAAGTGAATTTTATTCGTATATATTAAATAAAAAGGAAATGAGCTCACTAAATTCTTCCGCCGGCAAAGCTTTGACTTAATGTAAATGAAACTGTCACCATTAAAATGAAAAAGCAAACAATTAAAAACAAAATAAGTTTAATTAAGACGTACATTTACCTGAATAGAGGGTGAAATAAATCGGAAATCTCAGTTCATTAATGTATTTAATTCACCAAGTCTACAGAGGGATGATGGATAGGCCATTAACTTTATTTCCTGTTAAAAGGGGAATTGAAACCTGTTGAATGTGTTTTAAATTCCTGGATCTTCAGAAAATGTTAGAATTGCTGAATAAATACTATAGACAGACAGTGTGTTGAAATAAGAAAGATTTTATTAATTGAATTAAATTGTGTTGAATGCATGACAAAGGGAATCCTGCAGTTTCAACTGAAAAATACAATACTAACAGTTAACATGATTAACAATCCAATAATAACAAAAGTATACTCACATTTTCTAAATAAGTAAGCAAGCAATGTGGAGTAAACCTTATAAGCTAGTTATTTATCAAAATCTCTCTAAAGGGTGTGATTGGAGATAAATTTGCTGTGATCCACCTACAATAACTGCGACCTTAACTTCTTTCACGTGTATTACAAATGTAAGATCAATATTCATAGTATCCCTAGACAGAATGCGATTGTGGAACCACCGCTTCTTATACACATGTGGCAATGATTTATATTTATGATATAAGTTTTAAAATATATTAAATTGATATAAAGATCTGAAGACTGGATTTGTAACACACACATACACACACACACACACACACACACATATATATATATATATATATATATATATATATATAATATATATACATATATACATATACATACATATATATACACATATATATATATATATATACATATATATATATATGTATATATATATACATATATATATATATATATATATATATATATATATATATATATACAGATATATATATACATATATATACATATACATATATATATACATATATATACACATATATATATACATATATATATATACATATATATATATATATACATATATATATATATATATATATATATATATATATATTTATATATATATATATATATATATATATATATATATATATATATATATATATATATATATATATATATATATATATATATATACATATATATATATATATAAATGTTAAATTGATATAAAGATCTGAAGACTGGATTTGTAACACACACACACACACACACACATATATATATATATATATATATATATATATATATATATGCGATGGATCTGCAGGAGATTTGAAAGATATAGAAAAAAATGCAGTCAGTGAGTTAGCGCATCTGTAAGTATTCTTTCTGCTATAAGCATATGCTGTTCAGAGATTGCATGTTTGCTATTAAAAAATGGTTTATTCCTTAGAACAGAAGAATGCCTGATCTGACACGTCTACACGGGTTTATGAAAATTTTGTTCTGAGACTACGCCATATTATTGCTGCGCATGGTGAATAGCTGAAAAATATAGTATATTTTTCAGTTTGCAGCACCCACTGTTGTGAAATAATGTGACTAATTTTGAAAGTCTGTCTGCCTGAAAATTTAATGTTGTCCCAAGCATATTGCAATAAACCATGTATTTATATCGCTGCCCGTTAAGGTTTTATCGATTTGTCAAATATACCTGTCATTTGTGAAACACCATGTATATATATATAGGCAAGTGTGGGGTATTGCTTTTAGTTTTTAAAACCTTTAATAACCAAAGACTTAACTCATAAATTCATTCGAACTTTACGAGTTTTATGCTGTCATATGAAACATATGAATTCCATTTATATTATGCCTAAAATATAAAGTACGACGAGTCAACCCATTTGTCTGATACATTAATACCTTTGCAATGTCATTGAGCTCGAAATTGAAACTCTACAATTCCACTTCTTAAATTCCAAAAGCATCTTGTTAGGATGACACAGTGTTATCGTAACTGAAAAACCCAATCACGAACTCTTACTTGAGCACTCCAAACAAATGATTATGAACATGGGTGGTGCAGAGATTTGAAGTAAGCAATTAAATCTACGTAATATTGTACGGTTAGCATCAAATTTTCTATTGATCATGTGTTATATTTTTTTCATTCCTTTGAATTATCAGCGTTATAAACAAGTAGTCCCGTCATTGTACCTTTCTTTTTTTACTCTTCGACTCTATATCCATCTCGACGAACAGGTGTTGGTCTTTAAAACCGTTCATTGGGAATGTCATATGCGAGTATTCCGTGCATTATTTACTCGGTGTTTTAGTCTGATAAGGAACGGCGTGCCACTGTGATAAATAGATGTCGATTTAAAATTTCTTCATTTTCACTTTTCTGTAGGTAACTCTCTGGTGGGAATTACATTATAAATATCCATCAATCTGAGCCACGGGGGCTCAGTAAGCAAAGCCAGCGATCTCGTTATGGTAATCGGGGCTCGAGTCAGCCTAAGTACCCCTGTGTTTTTAAGGGTGACTAGGGGTCCGATTCAAATCAAACGCGTATCTGTCGTATCTCACTCTCCGTCTCCAAATTTATGGAGATAAGCATGTTTCGGATTTAGTTTTGTGTCGAGCGCTACGTTCTACTTTTACAACGCGAGGACTAATGAGGCTGGAACCTACTGCTTAAAGGCAATAATGAATGGCTTTGAACATCCATGCTTCGGTGGGATCCGAATTCACGAACTCCTGTAAATTCTGATCCCACCCAGACAGGAATGTTCGTAGCTATTTGTAATCGGCTTTAAGAAGTAGGTCCCGGGCTCATTAGTCCTCGTGTTGCTGAAGTACACCGCAGCGCTCGAAAACAAACCAAACCAAACCCCAAACTTGATTATCTCCGTCAATTTCCGGACGGAAGGTGAGATAAGACATGCGTTTGACTTGAATCGGGCTTAGGACACGGAAAATATGTCCGTGATCACAATGTCTTCAAGATGTCCTACCTTTGAGGGTGGCAGTCAAAAACTGGGGGGGGGTCATCTGCTTGGTTCCTGCTTTTAAATGAAGAGGACCTAGCGGGATAAATGTTATTAGCGTCCGTAGCATTTCTTAAGCTACACGTGCTCGTCGGTTTGTGCTAAATGAGTAACAGCTTGGCAGTCCTGTTTGGCAGAAAATATATGTCTATAATTGCCAGCTACTTTACAAAAATGTCCATCGTTTTTTATTTGTAAAGTATATTACTAAATAAATGTTTTTAATACATAAATATTTTCAGCATAAAAACTGCACCATGTATTGATTTATTGGTTAATTTGAAATTGTATTTTTCATTTTCTTAACGACTTTTAAATATATTTTCAAATTTATTGCTGTGTTTATATTTAATATTTTTTATGTGTGCCTCAAATAATTTCAAGTATTTTTAATATGCCGTCAATGAAAAATGTTGAGGATTACTCATCTAGATATAGTAAAGATATCTTACGTTTTGAGATCAAAATCAGTGTTATCTTACTAACTATAAATATACAAAGTTAGAAAATATTTTTACATAAATGATAATTATTGTTAAAGGTCCTAAAAATAATGCAATTGATATAGCAGATAAGTGAAATTTATACAAAGGTATTTGTATATTTAATTGGAAAATACTTACGGAATAGTTCATACTAAAACAAAGTAACTTTGTATTTCAATTACTTCAACGGGTTACACAATATTAATATTTCGTCCCTTAAAGAATTTCCCCATATTAATCATTCCCCGTTTTAACGTGTAGTCTCTCTTCTAATTAGTTTAGGTATTTTAAGCAAACCTGAATGAATTATAACACCGACAGAATCCCCAACTTAGCCCGTCACATATTTTACAAATCCTATCAAGCATTCCTTTGTGTGGGGAACAGTGAACATACATCATTAAACCTTGCACTGCTTTCAAGTTCGCTTGAAAGCCATTAGTGTTTGAACTTCGACTATTTGAACCGCATTAACACTGAGTAGAAACAAAGTTACATAGGGTTTGTGTTACAGATTTCACCTTTTTCAGCAATGTTTTAGTTACACAACCCATTAACTGGAATCTCATTTTAACAGTAAAAAAAAAAAGATTATTTTAATTAACGAATGTGATTTTTAAAAGTTTACTTTCACTCCTAAGATTTATTTTCCTCATTTCACCGATACCTTATAGGTTCCCATATCTTTTAAAGCTATAAAAGACTTTAAATACGACAGAAATTAACCAAAAACATAAAGTAAAATTTGGTTCTAAAAATGTCCATTTCTTTTTCTGGTTTGGCTTGGTTTGGAGTGCTACGGTCTACTTTTTGCACCACGAGGGCTAATGAGACCGGGACCTACAGCTTAAAGCCGACTCCGAACTGCTACGAACATCCATGCCACTGTGGGATTCGAACCCACGAACTCTGGTACCGAAGGCCAGCACCCAATTTCTTTTTCTACACTTTTCGAAGACATTTTTCGAATAACAATTTTACTACACTGTTTTTTATTGGTCCCACACCATTTTTGTAAGCACTAAAAACACCTATTTTGGTTTAATAATTTTTGTATTGAATGAGTTATTTCAAAATATTTCAGTTGCATTACTTTCATGTATTTCTTATTCAAAACTGTATTAATATGTTACAAAACTGGTATCATTTTAAACTCTAAAAGTAATTTCTGGAGTTATAAAATTTAATACCATGAAAAAGCATAAAATCAGTTGCTGAAACAATGTATAGTTCAAAATAATCGTATTTTTTAAATAATACTTAACGTAAGTGAAAATCGATACCCAGTTTTTTTCTATACAAATTCTGAAAATAAAAAGAAAACGTTAAAGTAATCAGTTTACATGTAATGTACTGTCAGTATTTTGAGGAAATGTTGTTGATGATTCATTATTTATCAATAAATCTCGCAATTTAATCAAAAACTACTTTCTAAGACATTTTAGTTTTTTATGTGTTTCACTCAATAACATTATATTATAAGAAAATCCTTAATTTTTTTTAAAAATTAATATCCGATATTCAACTTTTCTCGTACCCTTAATTTGTGAGAAAATGAACATAAATCTTTTTTCTTTCAAAAAAATTTCCCTTAATATTTCTTTTCAAATGGCGTTTATGTCACATGTATATATCGAAATAATTAGTTTTTAGCTAAATAATAATAATGATATATATATATATATATATATATATATATATATATATATATATATATATATATATATATATATATATATATATATATATATATATATATATATATATATATATATATATATTACTGATTTGAAAGAATAGAACATAAAGACGTTTATTTACCTTCTGCTTTAGAAGGCAAAGAAAAGTTTCGTCAAGTTAACAAATATTTGTCATTCACTATTTGTTTCACAAATGTAATATTTACAACATGGATTCGCGACCAACAGCAACCAAGTCTATTTTTTCTCTTTCTAATTGTTTAGTAGGTTTACAAACAGGATTAATATGCAAATAAGCCAAATGATAGCCGAACGGTTAGGGCGCTGATCTTCGACCGGAGATTGTGGGTTCGAATCCTACTGAGACATGGCTGTTCATAGCCGTTCGGAATCGTCTTAAAGAAGTAGATCCTGTTCTCGTTAGCCCTCGTGTTCCAGAGAAGCCCACTAGCCCTCGTGTTGCAGAGAAGTAGACTTTAGCGCTGTTAACAAAACCAAACCAAAATGCAAGTATGCATACAAAAACTTTGAATATGTCCTAGTTCTTGAATGTTTTTTTAAAATTAATTTAAATTTCCAGGATTTAATAATTGGATGAAAACTTTAGTATTCTACTTCTCTATTTGTTATTCCAAATAGTCTTGGTTCACAATGGATAGGAACCCCCTATTGCAAAGCCCTTTATATGTGTGTATGTGTGAATATATGTACATATGCTTTGCGTTTTTAAACGACTAGATCGTTGTTGAAATTATCTTTCATGATGGTTTAGTCTAAGCCCGGGATATTTTTAGGCAAATGAAATTGTTCCATGAGGAAGAAAGCCTATTCTCTCCATCCACCTTGAGAACAATATATTGTATTTTTTCTTTTAAATGACGTGCTAAACTAAAATCTTTTAACTCATTATTACCAGAGTCATTTTTGACGACACGTATGGATAAATATCGTAAAAGTAAGTATGATGTTTCAGTGTGAAAGTATATGAAATTTTAACAACTTTGAACAGTAGAATCTGCATTATAAGTAGTTATCTGGTGTTTTAAACATAGAATGGCATATATAAAACACTAAAAAAATTGTGATAACAGATATTTTAGTTATAACATGGAAACACTGTAAAATACAGCTTTATAATAGTTAGATTTGTTAATCATGACTTCAGTTGATGTGCATGCCAAGAAAGTAAAATTATGTACGATGGTCGAAAACATCTAAAATATTGATCCAAATAACAAACTTATAAATAATAGAAGACAATCAAAGTAGATTTTTATAAGATTTCCATCTGAAGAGGCATAATGTTCTGGGAAATCAAAAGACATACAAACTAATATTTAGCTGTCCATAAAAAGGGATGCTAATCATTAATGTTTTAAGTGACCTAATTCTAATTAAGTGACCTAATTGAAATTGAACAAAATTGCTTTATCAAGTATTAAAGTTTTGCTCTCTGAATGGCGACTAAATTTAGACAACAAAATTCTTGTATTTGTCGATTTTATTAGGGAATTTGGGAACACTCGTAACAAATGTCACTATTATTACAAGCTGTGTTAAAAGCTAGCTCCGGAGTTTATTAGGCGTATCTTATCTTTATTGAGATGTTGGGCATTCTGCCTAACATCTCCAAATGAACGAGAGCAGATAAATGTGTTGAAAAAGGTAGAAAGCACAAGTTTCACAAATCAAAAATTTTTGTATGTTAATTTTTTAACACATTAAAGGCGGGAGTCATAGTACTACGATTTATCTCGACTGTACCTTAGTACTACGATTTATCTCGACTGTACCTTAAAGGCGGGAGTCGTAGTAATACAATAATAAAAGTGCGCAATCCGTGCGCCACTTTACATTTGTATTTAGTACGTTTTGTGGTTTAAAGCTGTTTGTTTGTTCAAATTCTATTTACAATAAATTTTGAATACCTCAATATGGTTTAACGCGAAAATAAATATATATATGCAGATGATTTGTCACAAAAAAATGAAAGTTGACTTACTTCAAATGTGAGTTTTGCAATGCACCTCTTCACCGTGGTGAGTCTTATCAACATTATCAATGTTGATAAAAATGTATAAAAAATACTAGACTCCTCATAAATATGTATTTTAAAACATTTTTTGTAATTAGTGTTGAGTTCTTTTTAATATTTCTTGTAGTATTAAGAGTTTAAATAAACTTTTTAAAGTCTACATTTTTTTATGATTACACTAAATATCGCCCGCTCTAGGACGAAAAACGAGGCGGAGCGGTCGCCGTTTTACCTGGCATACTTTCGTCAAGATCCCCCGCCTTTAACGTGTTAATATAAAACGAGATATAAGAATTTCACTAGGTTAGCTAGCGAGATAAGTTGAAATTATACTCCAATTTTCTGCAAAAAATATGTCTAACCATAAATAACTGTTTATTGATCTCAAAAAAAAGATATGTAGTCAAAATAAAACTCCTACACTGACTTTTCTGTTCAGTTTTAGAATTTAAAAGTGAAGAACACGAAAAACACTTCAGGGGATATACATGATAACCAATAAAGTATCAAACAGAAAATATCGTATTTTTGAGTTTTTTTATGAAATAGATATTTTTATATTGTGTATAACACTTGCTTTAACTCTTTTTTTTCATATTTATTTAAAAAAGGACTACGCTGTTTAAATAATTTTATGTTTATAAATATTTTTCAATAATTTCATATTGAAATGAAAAATTGAAAAGAAAAAGCTTAGATACGAGTTTTAATACTGATTGTATACACATACCTATGCATTAAAATATATATAATTCATTATTAATGAGTGAGCTAAGAATGTACATTATATATTTGGCTTGGTTATAAAAAAGTGCTATACGAAGTTAATAATAAAGAGCATAACATTTCTGTCTTTTTTTATTATAAACTATATCAGGACTCTCCAACTGGCGGCCCACGGGCTGCATGTGGCCCACCAACACAAAATGTACTGCCCGCCAACTACTTATTCCGCATATTTCTTATTTCGGAATTTTATGGTATGAAGAAGCATCCGAGATTACCATTCTTGTTTAAGACTAGGACTACAAGTTCTTCGGCTGGCAGCGACAAACATCGATGTTGACATTCCTACACTTGTAAAGAAGGCTGATCGGCCTCATATTTCTTATTAAAATGTTAGCAAATTGTTTTATAATTAAAAATTCAACTATTAATTGTTATTGTATAAGAGGTAAGAGGTTATTGTCAAAGTTTTTCAAACTGCGGCCCACCACGTGATCAGTGACCTGAATTCTGGCCCATGTGCTCTTTGCAGTTGGACAGCCCTGACCTGTAGTAAAAATTCATAAATATGTCATCAACATTATTTTTGCTTCTATGCGTTTTCATCATTATTAAATATTTTTCACTGTACACATTACTTTAGTTTTTATTATTTTAAATGTACCAACGGCACAGTGAATGCGAATCATAACTTTAATGTGTCAAATACCTCAAAAGTATTTGTAACAATCGTTACAAACATCCAAAACGTACAGTGAGGAATGTTTTATATCTTTCCCCATACAAATGTCTGTAGGTCTCCAATGCGTTTAATCCTAAATAACTATTTACACAATTGAAAACACAAATATTCAGCCTAAATAAATGTCGTAAACTAGCATAAACCCAGCATGAAAAGCGATATCAGTTTCCAGTTGGTGAGCCAGTGAGGTAAGTTTAACCCTTTCGTAGGCCGTGAGAAGATTACTTCCCACCTGCACGATCTTACAAAATACACCTGTGGGAAGCGCAAAACCCATCCCCTATATAATAATAGCCTAAGTTGCCTGTCTGTCTGTCCGCGAATTTATGAAGCGGTTGGACCTGGAATAGACATCCATATTGGATATTTTATGAGTTAGTAACCCTAACTCATAAAAAATCCAATATGGATGTCTATTCCAGGTCCAACCGCTTCAAAATTCATAGCGAGTTTGAAATCCCCCCATCCCCCTTTTCGAGTGTTTAATGCTATTATTTCAAGCATTATTCTCCTCCGTTAAGAGCAGACGATTAAATTTATCATTTTGGATATCATTCATATATACCACCAAATAATCACTGTCAATACTAAAACCTCTGCTGTCCATTCTATTACGTACGCGACCCTCATATACTCTAATTAGTTCTCTCATCAAGTGTAGGCGTAGCATGCTCGGTAGAATGTCTGCTCATTTGATCCTCTTAATTCTGGGGTTGAAGGTTCTGCCTTGACGCAGCCAAATTTTCTAAATGTCCAATTAATTTAACATTTTCTCCTTTTTTTAATTCTTATTCTTAAAGTTGTTTTATTATTTTTAAAATAAATTTTTCATATTTTTTTCAACTTTTTATGATTTACATTTTTATTTTATTAAATTCACGTATTGCATCCCTGGCCACATAAACATTTCATGTTTTCTGTCCTTAAATTTTCTTCTTGTTTATTTTTGTTTCCTTTCCCCTTTTAGATGTTTATTTTTCTGCTCGCTTACATTTGTGTTTATTGAAAGAAATCTCGTCATATGACGGGCTATATGCTAGTTGTAATATATTGGTCTTGTTATTGAAACGACGGGAAGACTGATTCCCACTTCGGTTTTGCGCTGTCATTAATTGTTCGATCGATTGAATAATATTAGCAGATCTGTTTTGAAAGTTTGGAAACGTGGAGTGAGAAATAAATGGCCCACGAAAGGGTTAAATTACAAATTCAAATTTCGTGTTTTTCATTAAATTTCGTGTTTCGTCAAATTTCGTGTATTGTTTAACCCTGAGTAACTATTTATGGATCTCAAAACACTAATATACAACCAACGTAAAACTGTCACATTATATTTTTTCTGTTTAAACCTTAAAAATGAAAAACACGTTAGGGGCTATAGAAGATAACCAAATAAACTACTAAACAGAAAGTAAATGGTTTAAGCTTTTCTGAAATTTAGAATTTTGTACTGCGAACGAGATTTACTTCAATCAATCATATTTTTTATTCATATCCATTTGAATAAAAACTATACTGTTTAATATTGTGTAAAGTAAAAATTCTTTACTTAATTTTTTGTTATTTAAGTAAATTTTCACTTTTAAAACGTCAAATTGAATAGGAACAGCTGAAAGTTTCACTGAGTACTTGGACATGCACATCAGAATACAAATAAAAATATAACTAATTACATATTTAAGTCTGTTTTCATACGAATGCTCATTTTATATTTGGCTCGATTTTAAAAAGTGCTAAGCGAAGTTTAAAAGAACATTTTTATAAGATTTCTGTTTCTATTTATAAACTATTGTATACGATTTCGTCATATTTGTTTATAACCTATTGTATATAATTTCCTGTCATTTTTGTTTATAACCTATTATAGGATTTCCTGTAATTTTTGTTTATAACTTATGTCAAAACACAAGATCATTAATATTTTCTATTTATCCTAAATTCATAAGAATTAAAATATTTTCGATTTGGTTTGGAGTGCTACGGTCTATTTTTTGAAACACGAGGGCTAATGAGCCATTAAAATCTTCAATACTGTAATATTTTTTTAATACTGTAATATCGTTTAAAAAGATATTACAGTATTAAAGATTTTAATATCTTTTTAAAGATATTAAAATCTTTATTGTAATATCTTTTTAAAAAGAATTAACTAAAACAAGAAAGAATGCAAGCAAATTAGGTCTGCAAAAAATTAATAGCACCTTTTCATAAAAATCTTATAAAACAATGTATTTGAAAATTTTACTCAATCCAGTTGGATATTTTTTTTCTAAACAAAAAACTAAGACTAAATAAATGAATCGTTAGCCACTTTGTTCACCCGCTGTATGAAAAAAGTTTAGTTTTTAAACGAAAAGATGCATTATGTAGATATGGCACTACCTTAGTTTAGTGTAGTGAGCTCGTAAACATTATTTTGTCTTATGTATTAAAATTTGTTTGCAATAACTGTAAAAATCAAAATTAGCTTTTATGCTTTACCCTTAATTTGTCAAAGTCTGGTCGCTACACCGGACATGTATATTTATAACTACTATATAACATAATTGTCAGTGTTCGTCAATGCGAACATTAGTTATCTAAAAAATGGAAAATGATATATTTTTTTGTTTATTTTACAGAGATCCTAATGTCTATACAGACATAGGAAAATAAATTAAAAAATATTTGAAAAAACATCTTGTCAAATTAAGGGTTAAGATTGCGAATTTTCTCAGATTATTACGGAAAACAAATTAATCCTTCAGTATCCAGTATTGAACATGACAAAAAATTTTAACCCTTGAAATTTACCTTGTTATGTCGAACTTTGTTATTGTTAAATCAATAAGACAAAGCAAGTAGAACACTATTGTTACCGACGTAACAGCAGTAACAGCGTCAAGTAAGAAAACTTTTTAAAAATGTATACTAAAACATTGATAGTTTTGAGTTTTTCTAAGTAAAAAAAAGTGCCAAAAGTTTTACTTTAAATTCTGAATTCGAACACAAAAAAAGTTTAATTTACAAATTTACCTTTGATTGGTTGGTTGGAGTTTTACGGCGCAAGGTCCTATTTAGGACATAATCGGTAAGCACAAGGTGTTTTTCATAAATACAACAAGACATAAGTGATAAAAGTGCCCTAGTCCAAAAAGAGAACAAGCTAAAACCAGCAAAGGTAAAACCGTACCCATTTAAAAAAAAATATAGACATGTCTGCTGTATATATACTCAAGTACACAGGATTGGTACGTAAAAGGTAAAATAATGAAACATTAGAAGGTAAACGCTAAAAGCACAATAAATGTTAATTAAAAAGTGAAAAAGTACTAAAACAATTCATAAAAAGTTAAATTGACTAAAATAAGCCTGTAAAACTGAGAAAAGAGGAAAGACAGGGATGCGGGGGTTCCTTCAGTAAATCCGTTAAGTTATGATGCCGTGTACCAAAAAATAAGCCATAGACAGGCTGTAAATGGCTACAAGAGGTAAATATATGTAAAATAGATAGCGATGACTAACAAAAAGAACATCGGGGTTTGGGTTCGTTTAAAAGATATTAACTATGTGTAAGACGAGGGTATCCAATACGCAAGAAAGCAAGTAAAACGTCATGCTTACGACTAATATTATCCGGCAATACCTTTGATTGTTATATAGTTCGAATTCGTATAACTGAGGTTTTGAAAATAAAAAAGATACATAGCTTAAGTTGTTAAAAAAAACTTCTTGGAATTTGTAGAATTAACTGAAGTTATTTAAGGTAAAGTTATGACATGGAACAATTGGGATAACAAAGCATTCATAAGATTTTTAACAATTGATAATTTAGAAAAACACTTGGCTTTGCTAATGCATTCTTATCCTTTCCTTTAGTTACAAGCATATATTTTCATTTTCTGGATTATTTGAATGTTTTTCCTATTCTTTCAGTACATTTAGTTTGTTTTAAGAGCTCTCCTTATTTAGAAAATCTTTCTAAACGCCTCCTATTCATTTCGTACATATTTAATTTTCGCAAACAGCCACCCCCTAATGTTAAATGTAACTAATCAAAACTATCATTAGGCATCCGTAGGTTTATAATATTTGCGAAAAAAGATCTAAGAAATCTTAAGCTTTTAAGCGAAAAAGGGATTTTTTATCAGAAGAGACATCGTGGACTAAATATTTATTATGTTACCTTTATCATTTAATTTAACATTATACATAAATATTACGCTTTGCCTTTCCATTTTAAATACGGTGCTCCAGATTTGTAATCTCTTTTCTATATATACGGAGTACAAATGATTTATTTTTCGTTAAAAAATCTGGATTGATAGTTCTGTTTTATTAGGTAATAGTTAGATGATACAAACTAGCGTCATAAGATTTTGGACTATGCTGATTAACAGAATTTTTCTAGCGTCGTTTTGATATTAATTACTGACGAGCGTTATTTGCAATATCAAGGACATTTCTATTTCAGAGTGACACTTAACTATCACCAGAAATTCCGAACAAATGATTGTTTCAAATTCATTTCGATATGAAAGGATGTGACAAGCGGAAATCGGAGTTCGGTGAGCTATTAAAACAATTGTGTAAAATAGAATTTAGTGGCTCATTTCTCTTCGTCAGTTCATTAATTAATGTACCACCATTGATAACAAGAATCAGCTACGTATCTTCATTACTATATTATAGATTATTTTTATAGCTTGCTGTACCTGAAACCAAAATCTAAAATTGTCTATGTAACCAAAGAATTCAAAAATTACTTTAAGTCTCAATTTTCAAGTAAAAATATGAAGTCGGATATCTACACTGTTATAAGTATCCTGTATTTTAGAAGCCTTTGTCACCTTATGTTATTATTTCCCTACTAAAATTGAAAGAGGAGATGTATTATTTGTTTAGATATGCTGAGGGATAAAGCTCATCTGAAATGCTATAAAAGCAAGTGGTAAATTCCTTACTAGTGATTAATACATTAGAGTACTTTTACTAAATGGCAGAATTTACAGAGCAAATACTTATTTTTTTCAATTCATAGTTTGTTTTTATCGTGTCTTTCGCACTGTTATTATTTAACCTTTCACTACTCTGTATGAAAAAAACCTTCGACAATAAACTATCTAATTAGATTTTGGAATGATTCCCCCCATTATGCTTCTTGTATCTAACCTATCACTTAAATGTTATTTCTTATACAAAAATTCCGATTATTAAATATATTATATCAAAAGCATTTCTTGTTAATTTTTGTTTGACTTTGTTATGTATAAAAAATAAACCCCTCGGATATTTATGTTTGAATATTAACCACGAGTACTAAAATTTTAAGTAGCTTTTGATGAAGTATATTGACTTATTAGCAACGGTTGCTGATTTCGGTTTTATGCAAGAGACATGGCTCCTTACCTTAAACACTTTTCGGTAATTCCTATTTTTTAGCCAAAGTTACAAATTTGTGTGAATTTGTCGAGTTAGTCTGCTATTTAGCTAATTTAATCTTACCACTTAGAACAGAAAGTTGCCTTTAACAACCATCAGTTCGGAGTATTTCTATAACTGCTGTCACAGTTCAGCTAAAGACGTGCAAATTTGGGCGAATTCTTAGTGGGTAATTTTTAACCTCTCCTCAAATTCATAAACCTTTTAAAATATCCAGAGGGGTATCACCATTTATATTAATTCTTTTAGCTACACACACATTTTTATAAACAAGAAAAGTTCAAAGTACAAAAATACAGCTCCGGATGTGAATCATTTAAGTAGAGCAATTTCTCTTGAAAATTTAGTCAAAGGAATAAATAAAAAGCTCTGTAATTTGGTTTGCACACATTTATTTGTGTAATTGTTTAGCAAGTTTAGTTTCTTCACATTTACGTTTCTGTGCTGATGAATAGAAAGTTAGTTCCATTTTTTCGTTTACTTCTGAATTAGCTTTTAAAGAAGCTCTCATTAAAGCTTGAGGCATAACTTCGGCACATACTATTTCGCAAAGTTTATCAAGTAAATCTAAACTTGTTTCAAGAATATCTATTAATTCATTGACATGCTTTTGTTCTTTTTCTGTAATTCCGTTTTTACGCCATGTTCTAAATTCAGATGTCTCAATAAACTTTCGCAAAAGTGAACTGGCATCGTTTCGTAGGATATCTTTTTGAGTAAGTGGATCTATGTCGGTCAAGAACAAAGTCAAGTATTTTTGTAGAAAATCGAACTCACCCTCTTTAGAAAGGATATCGAAGCAATTAATACCGAATCCATACCATCCATTAAATAAACATTTTTCCTTTTGTTCAAGAGACAAACCTTTTATAATATAGCCTAAGTTGTCAAATGATTTTCCTTTAATCAAATGTTGTATAATGAACGTTCCTTCTTTTAGAGAATAGTCTTTAGCTTCTGGAGAAAGATTATGCCACCATACCTGGAATATTTCACTATCTGAAGGTAACTTAAGCTGCTGTATTCTGTGAGCTAATGTCTGAAGTAAACCTGGATATAGTTTAATTGGTAATTTATAAACGAATTCAAGTATTTCAGAGCGTACCATTTTACTATAAGGACTAAGTAATAAAGTGAGCCATTTTTCTGGTTTATTCTGCTTAATAGTCCAATTCAAGAAATTTTCCTTTTGTTTACTTGGTAATTGGGAATATAAGAAGTAACTCACTTTATCATATGGATAATCTAAAGCTCCACTCATTAATTTAAAAAAGCTTTCACTGTGGATAATATGTATTCTTTTGGATTCAGATATGTTTTGCCAAAAATGATAAGTCGCATGTTCATATCCCTTTTCAGCAGAGTATTTAAATCCCACTTCCCAAAAATCACCTGCATATTGTCGAGTTCGTGCAAGTTCTTCTACCTGATTTTCTATTTGAATCATTCTGAGTGCAGTTAGTGGCTTCATTTCTGGAAGAATAGCATTTAAACTACCTCCAAATGGAGGCACACTTGCTCTTTTAAGGTCTGACCAAAGAGTTACAGTCTCATTTTCGAACCAATAGACACAGGCTAAATTAAAACGGTCATGTATTCCATAGTTTGAATGAATTACCAACTGTTTTACCCAGATAAAATCCTTAAATTCTCCGTCGATAAAGTAATTTGTAGCATAGAGTTTACCTTCTTGAAGTAAATCTATTTTATCATCGGGATCATACGTTATTTTCCATAGTAACATCTGGCGATAGGCTTGATACAGTGAAAAAATACTTTCTTTTAGAATAGTCTTAAAAAGTGAAGGCAATTTATTTTTTTCCATAAAAACGTTCAGAGTACTGATGGTTTTTTCACGATGATTGACTAACCGAACTTCCCATTTTCTGTCTATGTCTTCAATCATATTTTTTAATTCTTCAGATTTAAAAGGAGCATTCCAAAAATATTTTGCAAGTTGTGTGGACACTATTTTTTGTAGCGGTAATATAGTAACCGCATTTAGGGAAAAATTGTTTGTAAACATCAAACTCCTTGAGACACTTAATTTTTCAAAATAGAAATTATCTTTTGTATTATATACTACAGTTTGAAGTTTATATATAAAAACTTAAAATATCAAGTATAAATAATATCAGGTTTCTACAATATTATATAACGAGCAAAGCAGAAACAATTGAAGAATTAATCTCTTATAAATTACCTTTCACTTTTGAAAATAGACGTGATTTTAATGAACTTATGAATAACAAGCTATTTTGCATTCCAAACAAACTTGACGAACACGATGAAAATTCTTAATACATTTCTAAGTGCTATTAATATGTTTTAACATTCTTCGCCAAAATAGTTCATAAAGGTATTCGTCTTACTTGATGGAATTAAACGAAATTCAATAAATCTTATACTCAGCTTTTCTTTTTTCACTAAAATATATAACAACACCCTACCTTCGTCGTACTTTTCGTCGAGTGATGCCACTAGTAATAATGATGCTGATTAGTAAAAAAACAACTAAAAAATCGATTTTAGCTTTATAATTGTATGTTACAGACAAACAATATCATCTTTCTAATGGTGTATTACAGTAGTTAATTGAATAAGAGGAATTAAAATGTTTTTTCAGTCCCTTCACTGTTAATGTAACGTTCAAAATGCACTCTAACGTAACTAACCACTTTACTTGTAAGTTTTGATTTATGCTCTATAAAAGTATTATACTTTTGTTTATATTTATTTAAAATATTTAGATATATTTTTTAGAAAAGAAAAAAATAAAAGATTACTGTGGTTATTTTAGTTGTTTTTAACTGTTGCTCTTAACGTATGTTCTTGCTTTTTCATTGTGCTCTGTCTCTGCTTATTTATTTTTATTTCTGTGCTTTTTTTACTCGTGTTTATTTTTACTCTTAATTTCCAAAACTTAACCTCTTGCCTTATGAATCGAGCGACGATTGTGTGTGCCACTTTCGATGAAAGATTTTCTGATGTTTCGTGACCAGAAGCAGTTTCATCACGAGCTAAATTGTGAACAAACCAGTGGACATTAATAGTACTGCAATTACTATTTAATAAAACCACAGAATTTGATAATAATGTTTCATTTCATTTTTATTAAAAGAATTTATTAATGTTTTTATTTCACATAATATTATTTCTATGTTTTTGGTTATATAACAAAAGTAAACGTAGTGAAGAATCGGTATCTGTTTCAGTTTCTAAGGTGTAATCAGGAAACTTTCCAGCACAGTAATTAGTATCAATTTTCCTTTTTGCCATTAGGTTAAAATATTTTGATTTTTTAAGAATTTTTAAGCACCAACAGTTAATTATTTACTGCATATAATACAATACTCTATTGCAATTATGCCTAAGAATAAACAACCAACTCTTATATTGCAATCGCAACAAACAATAATACAAAAACAAAAACTTTATCGCCTAAAAACAACAGCATATCTGATACGAGCTTTTCACTTTTGGCCAGAAAGAATCATCACGTGCTTGTCACGAGCTTTTCACTTTTGGGCACACAGAATCATCACGTGTGTGATACGAAGTTCTCATTTTAGCCACAGTAGTACTATCACGTCTCCCATACTTTGTTTTAAGGAAAAGGGTTAATGGTTGTTAAAGTTGGCTGTTTACAAATTATGCAAACGGTATTCAGAGTATTTCACGTGCTGTCAAGCAAAGAAAATTCTACTCATAGTCTCTACCTGGTGGTAATTGGCAGCTAATGGAAATTCCGATTTGTAAATGTCAAAATGTAGCAAATGAGAATAATATTACAGAACAATAATTGAACATTATTAAACGAGGATTTACTCTTTGATTATTAAATTTTTTTGCAAAAATGTCTTTAAGGAAAACTCAAAATTTTAATCAATCCATAAATAATGTTATCTGAAATATTAAGTTTTTTATCCTTTTTCCTCCGTTAATGCAAGAAATACATACTCAATAAAAACTTGATTTAAGATGAAATGTTCTTAAATGTTGATTGCGTGAAACGTTTGATGCAAATTAACGATAATCGAAAAGTCGTTCATGATTCATAACTGTCTGAGGGATACAAAATAACAAAAAACTGAGTGGGAAAACTCACCAAAATTTGGAGACCTGTTGGGTTACTGCTTTGGAGAGATGTCATAAACGATCCATAAATATGGATCGTACGTGAAGATATGGATGTGTTCCCGACGAGAGTTATTGAAACACTCTCCCTACAACCCAGATCTAAAACAAAGTGATTTTAATATCATTGGAGAGTTGAATTTCAGAACTGATTCAGGAAGACGTTTCATGGATTTACGATCAAAATGCTAAATTGTTTCTATACCTATTTTGATAAATTTGAGTAGCAATAGAACAAATGCTTTGAAAATGAAGTGATTGCGCAGAAAATAGTAATACGAGTATGAACCATTATGCCAAGGGGACCACATTCGTTCGAAGATATGCCAAACATGGTGTCTTGGTGTAAAAAGAAATGGTGTAAAAACTGGTGCAGAAGAAATTAAGCTCCACATTCCTTCTTCCTTGCTCTCTCTCTCAGGGGGCTGGCAGATCTCTCAAAAAAGTTCGTTGGGTAGCTTTGGCCGAAGAGTGCTACTCCGCGGTTAGCAACACCTCTTGACCAATGGGGTCGAAGGAGGGTCACTCGCCCAAGTGTTAAAACTTCGAATTCGTTTTACTCAAAGTAATCATTTTCTGAGGTCGGCCTTCGTATTCTTAACGCCATATGCATACCTTACTTGAATTTTTACAATAATAATGTTAATAGGACGATGGAATTTCGATATGTTTATCATATCTTTATTTTATCTTGTCAAATTTCTGTTGTTGTACTTTCTGATGCCAGTTGAGTCATATGTTACTCTTATAAAGACAAAGGGGTGCGTCTTTTATTTTAACGAGCACCTCAAGGGTCACTTTTGCTCAAGGGTCACTTTTGCACTTTTGTCCTTGTAATTTTGAATCAGGGACAGAGAACACCCATAGGTTTCCCTACTGAGCTATCTTTACTTCATCACAGTTCTTCCTTTTGGATATATTAAAGGTCTCTAAATTCTTCAGACATAGCACAGCAAACTGTCTTATATTAGTGACATTTAATACTGAATCTTCTCCAAAGTCACTCTTGAACTGTATGAGGTGGATTTGAACCTTTGTAATTTTATCCAGTGCATTTTGAGTCAATTTACTGCAAATTTCTTTAACTATTTCATTTCAATTAAAGATAGAATTTTGTAACGTACTTCATGTGTAAAAGTTCTGATGTGGAATTTTTATTACTATTTACAATAAAGTATGAAGTTAGACAGTATGTCTTCTTAACGAAGTTATTTATTATTCAACAGCGAAAAGATTTTTGTTATTTAACTCTCCGAGTGGAACACACCGATTAAAAAAAGTCTCCAAAAATACACTAAAGGTTTATTGTGTCAATGGCCAAAGCGTTCTATGATTTTTTACTTCACCCTTTGTCGACTAGAATGGAATACGGGAAACCCGCCCTTGTTATTGTCCCTTTACTTCCGGTTATAAATAGATATATAAATAGGTATTATAGATTGTTAATTTTCAATACACATAAAGCTCGTCAAGTCTCGAAGATCATCCCATAAGAAATAATGGATTCTAAAAGTACAAATAAAAATATTCTTTAAGAGAATTATTTATATTTTTTTGCGAAAGTTATCCAAGATATTAAAGTGGTGCAATTAGAGATACATCTGTTACCGCAAATGAAATATTTCAAAATAGAGATTTACAAAGCCATGAAACGATACCAGAGCCTTTGTGTCTCAGGGAGTAGGGGTGCATCCCTCAATAAATGTCAGTCAAAGAGGGATGCAATTTCTGAACAATCGACCTGACCCTCTTACCTCAAACACTGTCAGAAATGTACATTACGTCCATTTTCAGAACGTTTTTGGAGGTCATCGGTTTGGCGGAATTGTACGTGCGAACCGCTTAGAGGGTTAATGGTGTTGACACTTAATATAGGAGGAATCTTTAAGGAATATTTACAAAATGGCTCTGTCAAAAAATTTATAAAAAAATCAGTAAATGTAATCGATTTGTAAAATGATGCATTCACATAAGGAATTTAAATTGTATGAAATAAAATCCCTGACACACAATTTCTAACCTAAATGCAAATATTTGCATATCATAATGTACTCTTTTTCTAGATTGTTATAGTAAAAACCTTCCACCTCTTTTGAAATATGCTTACTTTAGAAACAATTAACCGAAATTTTTAAAATGATATGTATAACTTAAAAATTACAATTAATAATAGCTAATAAATTAAAAATAAATTAAATATTAATAAAAAGTTACGCGAACATACCAATGACCTATTTAAAAATGGTTAAAATAAAGATTTTATGCTAATTATTCTCCTCAACTGCTGTTAAACGTAATTTCATTGTAAAATCCTTCTTGAAAAATTAAGGAAAACTTTTTACCTAATAACTAACTTACTAATATTTAATAAAGGAGAAAAGATCGTAATAAAATAACAATGGTTGCTTAATAATTAATTTCTCAATTACTGGCCTAATACTAAATGCTATTCTTTCATTTTAAACATTTTCGAAACTGTTTAGAAATTTATAACTAAAGGAATTTACTTCAGACAATTAAAATGAGTGATTAAATATGTGCTCTGGTATTTTTAGATGCAGTGAATCGATTCCTGCATTTCGAAAGAAAATTGTTTCTTTTCCAGGAAATCGAATAAGGCCGTAATTACTGATAAACAGATATTTGAAATATTTTCTTCTGCCCCCCGAACGTTTAAACACAAAATATTTGAAATATTTTTTATTTTACGAGTTTTTATTTTACGATTTAACAAAGTCTAATCTCTCCAATTTTTATTCATCCAAATCTCTTTCCCAGCCTCTAAATGGTTTGGTCAATGAAGTATTTTCCACTTAACATTCCTTTCTGTCATAAAGCTGTGAAGTTTCTGTCTATACAGCAATTTCCCAGGTGTTGGCGGAACATGTGTTCGTGTTTTGCTGATATTGCAGTTAATTCGCTTAGTAAGTTGTTTTTGTTGTGGAAAAATTCTTGTTGTCAGCGCTCTTGGGTGTACTTGTGTCAGAGAAGAGTGAACTCTGTGGCTTTTGATTTTGTATTGTCCAGAAGGACAGATGTCCGTGTTGCCGCTCTGAAATAAAGTTTTAAATTAGACTTCTGAGTTCTCTTAAATATGAAGCCCGACTGCATTCTCATTACTTATAGCTGTTGAACTTTCTCCTTGTGAAGGAGTTATATAAAAAATGGATTACATATATATATATATATATATATATATATGTATATATATATATATGTATATATATATGTGTGTGTGTGTGTGTCAAATGAAAAGAAATGGAATACAGTTACTCGTAATAATTTAAAATATGTATATTAGAAACTAAATATTTATATCAAATAAAAGATGAAAGTATTTTACATCCTGTAAACCTGTAAATGTATATGACATTTTAAATTTTAAGAAATAAAACACTATTAAGAAATTAGAAATTTGAAATAAATACTAGTGCGCTTTTAAATTTATTTATTTCTAATACGGCGGCAGTTGCTTATATTAACATTTATTGTTGCAAAACCGCAAATTTTGTTAAGCATTTTAACCCTTTCGTGGGCCATTTATTTCTCACATAATGTTTCCAAACTGGCTAATAATATTCACTCAATGAAACAGTAAATGACAGCCGAACACTGAAGCTGGAATCAGTCTTCATGTCACTATAATAGCAAGACCAATGTATTATAGTGGGTTTGGCGCTTCCCACAGTTGTATTTTGTAAGATCGCGGAGATGGGAAGTAAACTTCCAAAGGCCCACGAAAGGGTTAACAGAAATGAAAATGGGAATGGAAGAATGGGAGTATCATATAGGAGGAATTACTCCCTATTAGAGGACAGCAGAAATACAACCATGCATTACTCGGTAAACAAACTCATGCCTATCAGGATCGAGTACAATATGCTATAAAATCTAGATGTCACATGATGTAAAAGAAAATATATCGCTCGTATTAATAAAAATGGAGTCAAAAAAGTAAAAAAGATATTTTTTCTTTTATTTTATATATAAAAATTAGCTTTTATTTACAAATTTAAAATGTCATTTAAAAAAAAAAGAAGTTAAGAGTATTTATATTTTTATTATTTGGTGTAAATTTTTCTGTTTAATGCTTTGTTTCATGTACCAGAACTAAATCATTTTATAAAATTAGACCTTTATTAATGACGTGGGAAAATTCTATTCTGAAAGAAGCAGAACAATTTATTCTTTACTAATAAAAAAAAACTTTATGTTGAAGAATTTTTTACGTCGATCAATAACTAGATTTTCTTCAGTTTGACGACTTAAATTTTGACCACTGTACAGATAACTAAAAAATTGTTCTTTTTTATTATTCGTCTACAGTTTACTTCAAAATCAGCTGACAAATTTTATTTATTTTTTCTCAACTTTTTTCTTCAGCTTTCCGCTCGAAATCGAAAGTATTATGCTAAAATTCACATAAATAACTTAAAAAAAGCATTATTCTTTAAAAAACAACAAAATGGAAATGGTGGAAACTTTCAATATAATATTCTCCTTCAGATTCGCAAACTATAACAGTTCTTTGTTGAGATAATAACTTCTTCCACAAAATCTTACGATATTTTGAGACTTTCAATGGGTTATAAAACATTTAAAACGTTTATACTATCTCACTATGGTGGAGTTAAATGCTTAAAGAGAAGTGAATTACTTGTTACATCTGGGTATTTCAGTAGATTTACCTCTAATGCCAAAGCAATGAGAAGCTACTCGCACAAATGGTGACATACAAGGACAAAGTATGAAGCAAAGTATTCCTTCATATGTTTTCATTTCTCTAAGCAGGTGCCAACAACTGCTTAGAGAAATGAAAAAAATTATAAACAAAGTATGCTATTTCTATATTTGAAAGAAATTTAGTAATTTATACTTACCGTTAATACCGAATTCTTAGAATGTTTAATCTGCAAAATCACATTTACAAGATCTTTTTTATGCCTTTCTGTGTGTATAAAGACTAGATCACCAAAAAATTATCACATTTTGCTTTTTAAACTTCCATTTGAATTTCTAGAGAAATACTTTGATTCTTGAGCTTTGGCCGTATAACATTTTTAAAGCATAAGGTTCCGAGATTTGTGCTCTTAGAGCACCATCGACATATTAAAACAGAAAAAATTGTGTAAACATTTATCTATCTATTGGCAATATTAACATGATTATCTGGAATGATAGCTCATGTATTAACGACAGAATAGAGATATATTTAAAACACTGCAAATTCTCTTTATTTTTTTCCTTACAGTTCCCAAAGTTAATATCACCGTGTTGCAAAACTTACAGAGAGCATATAGTGTCTTAAGAAAAAATATGAGGATGCAAAATTAAATCTAAAAAAAATGAATTGACATCGAGAAAGGAGCATGTTGAGAAAATACTGCATATGCATGTCGAGCGATGGCCGAATCGTTAGGGTGCTGTTCTTCGGAACCGGAGTTCATGGGTTCAAATCCCACTACGGCATGGATGTTCGTAGTCGTTCGGAATCGGCTTTAATCAGTAGGTCCTGGTCTCGTTAGCCCTCGTTTTGCGAAAGGTAGACCGTAGTGCTCCAAATCCAAACCAAACCAAATACTGCGCATGCGCGAAATGCACCATTTTATTAAACAAATTTGTAGCCATTACTGCTCGGAAACTTATTAAGGAAGTTTAAGAGTATATTATGAAAATTTAAAAACTTATTGGCATCCGTAATAAACTTTTTCGATCCACTTTCGTGTAACTACGGTGCGATACCATAGTCTCTCGAAAGTAAAAATTCTTGGATTAAAAATTAGATTTTTTGGTCTGATAATATTGTTTATAATGTAATAATATATTTCTGTGTTCAGCCGAGTCACTCATAAACATTTACTATTTGCAGAGCCTACTCCACAATGTTCCATTTGTCATACTCACCTCACTGTCCATCATATTTTAACTTCATGCACTGCTTTAAAACATTTTTATAATATATATTTTAAAACTTTTAATCCTAGTTTGAGTAAATTTCTGGGTAAAATTCCTCATCCCAAACTGTTTGAATTTCTCTTACGCACTAGTGTTTTAAACCTCATTTAAATGTTTTTTAATGTTTTAATGCGAGTTTTTACCTCGTTTTAGCTTTTTTTTAATAAATTTTTAGTATTTTCGCCTACATTTAAATTATAACTTTGTTTCAATATGTGCTCTTTTGTTTGGCGCTAACCTAGATCTTGCGCCAATAAACCCTAACCAACAAACCAACCAACCTGTGTTCTTCCTTCAATATATTTCTGAGATTTTTTAAAAATTATTATTTCTTACTATAAAAATGTTAAGGTGTGAAATAATATTTAAATCTACTAAAATAAATTTAAATAAAATACTTCATCTCACTTTTTATGGAGGGGGGTTCAGTTCAAAAATGTATAAATATGTATATAATATTTTGAAAATGAAATATTGTTTATTTGAATTTTTATATGGGATTTTAGGTACTTTAACAGAATTGATTGTTTTGTTTGGGCAGTAAACATCATACACATAATCATTTAGTATGTGCATTGTGTTATGGCACGCTTGCGATTGCCCAGAATTTATGATGTAAAACTTCGCCATCCAACTTACCTGGCAAATTTGATTTTAAAAAATTGTCAAGTGCTACTATTTTCAGTATTCAAAATTTGGCAGGTCTGCATATAATCCCGAGATTGAGACTGTTGTGTATTTAAAATATATTAACTTGTATAATATGTATTTATATTTATTATGTATCGGCAACATACAATGTATGAGATTGTAAAAGAGAGATTGGCAACATTTAGATGTAATGATAATTTAGAAGCATGTTGTTTTCTAGACTTAATGAAGTTTTAATAAAGTTGTTATGTTTTACAGTTTTTGAATAAATTTAAGAAATACTACAGAGACCCCATGGCTAAAATTATGTACATCGGAGATGAGGTAAATTTGTTTTAGCTCTCTTTTTCTCTGAGATGATCTTGTTTTTAAAATTGTGATAACTCCGATCTTGTATGCAAGTGATATAAATAATCTTTAAACGTATTTCTTTTAAGATGGTTTAAGGGCTTTGCAGCCAGCTGTCAATGCATTTGGTCTATTCATCAAATAGTTCTAGAATTAAAATTATTTTTTCTCTTTACGAAACTTTATACTATTATTTCTCTGCATTCTGATCAAGCTAATTTCACGAAAATATTATTCCTGGGGCAGCATACATTTAATTGTGTACAATCCTCCAAATACAATTCAGTACATGCTTAAAGTGTCTGTTTTAGCCTACCATAAGCTTCAAAACACCTAATAAAATGACATGAAAATTTATAGGTCTATTCAATATTTGATCCGTCCAAACTTTACGTAATTCTTGCTTTAAATTGGTTACAATAAAAAATGTAAAGTAGATAATAAAAATAAATTAAAACTATGTTATATCACTATGTTTAAGATTTAAAAATGTTTACTTCATAGATAATCCTATAATATTTTATATATTTTTATCATTTAAAGAAAGAATTAATATTACTCAGATAATCAACCATTAACATTATTTTTAAAAATTTATTTATAACTACCTTCTACTTCTACCTTTTTTCTATTTTTATGCATTTTCGAGTTTTTCAGATATTTGTATTCATAATTTACTCTACACAAGGCAGATTTCAAACTACTGTTATCTAAGCTGTAGTAAAACCTATATTTGAAATTAATTTATCGAGGGGACCCTAATATAACCTGTATTTTTATATATACATTCATTGTTCTGTATTTTGCACTGAAACAAAGAAAGATGAATTATTTCATGATATTAAAAGAGTTGAAACGTGTGCCTAAAATAATTCTCATACTTTTGCATAATTTTATTAAATTATTAAATATTTAAAAAAAATTTATGATCTATCAAAACTGATACACTCTCGAAACGTATAAAGAATGTTAAGGAAGGTGTTAGAAACTTTAAATTGGTGACATGAGCCTGATTTTAACAAGGAAGATTTTCTGATTCTGCATATCCCTAAGTTTTCGTTTTCTTTTCATTTCACTTATATAAATATATGAAAATTCTTCACTCAAAAATTCCTTTAACAAATATAAAGCATTAATCTTAACAATCCTCTTGGGATAAGAATTTCAACCCCAAAATCAGATATAATTCGATTTTTATATTGTTAATATAAGAATAACACGCTACTTATGACTGAAAATTTCTTTAACAATCGATGTTACGAAAGAAAGTCAAGTATTTACCTTGCTTCCTTACTATCCAGATTTTCATACCTCTTTGAAATAAACCATTCTGTGAGAATTGCCATTAAAATTAATGTATGTGCATCTTGTAGGGTGTCAACAGACTTTGGAATATAACAGAAAAGCTTGCTTTTGTCCTCTTAAAAAGATTATTTGAGCGAAATCAATTCAACATAGGGGTGCATCTCGACTTTGATTTTAAATTGTGTTTTAGTCTGTGTGAAAAGTTATTCGTGCAGAATAACAAGGACTTTTTACGGAAAAGGAAACTTTCTTCAAATTCACTTTTTGAAAAGATGTGGATAGACTCTCTGTATACAAGTTTATTTTCGACTCCCATAGTCCTTTTATGTAATATATTTTTATGCGTGTTTTATTATGTAAAAAAGCTATCATTTACAAAAAAAATGTCAAATACTTTATTCGATGTACTTTCTAATTAGAATACTTGAGCAGAAATGAAATAAACCAAAAAACGAACGTATATTTCGACCACATACTAAAATAATGTGTGTAAACACCTCATTCCTTTTTTGTACGCATATAACTTTATAGAAACATTCTAAAATGTCATCAAAAGCTAAATGGGTTTGGTTTGGTTTGGAAGGCTATGGTATAGTTTTTGCAACCCGAGGGTTAATGAGACCGGGACCTATAGCTTAAAGCCGATTCCGAATGGCAACGAACATCTATGCCCCAGTGGGATTCGAACCCATAAACTCCGGTATCGAAGGCTAGCACACTAACCAAGCGGCCATCGTTCCAGAAATGAAAGAGATATGTATTCGATAATTGTATAAAAAGGGAGGTAACATGATTAAACTATCATGAAAATAAATTTTTAAAAAAGTAAGAACTTTGATATTACCAGCTTCCCATAAAATCAAAACCAGAAGAGAAACGTGTTTGAATTAATTTCAAAAAACCCGAAAAAATAGTGGAAAATCCAACAATGTTTAACAACTGAAGAAGGTATCAATATGTGATTTTCAAAAAAAAAAAAAAATCATGTATATATGGCATGTAATTCAATGGATATATATATATATATATATATATATATATATATATATATATATATATATACATATATATATATATATATATATACATACACACATACACACACACACACACACACATATATATATATATATATATATATATATATAAATATACATATATATACATATATATATACTTA
>CM063508.1:139423378-139440878 GCA_032207245.1 Pardosa pseudoannulata
CAAAACTTGCTTACCAGAGTTAAGAAAAGTTTGTCCATTTTGTGTACCAGTTCTATACCAGAGAAACAATTAAAAAATGAAAGATAAATCAAAATTTTATATTTTAACTTTAAATACTGAATACCAGCTGGTTGCGAAAACATTTTTATTGTTAGCTAAGTTAAAAATTATGCAATTGAACCAATTATATAATGTTTCTCATGGAATGCCAAATCCAATATTTGTCAGTTTTTTTAGAAGTATAAGAATTAACGTTAATTCTGATCTTTTAATTTAACTCATATCTTTAAAGATTTAAATGGCAGATTTTTTTCGTTTTTAATGCTACATATATTAGTAATATCTCAAATGACCTTACCAAATATTAAATCTGAAAGATTTTACTATATATTATATTAAAAAATATAATATATTCAAATTAAACTTTAAACATAGATTTAAGCTTCATTTTTCTCTTTATTTTCTGGGACAGCGATTGTAAGCAAGTTTTCAATATGGCTTACACATCTGTTTGAAGCTAGCCAAAATTCAAATATTCAAGTTTAAGAAACAATGAAATTGATATTTTTAAATATAGTAATAAAAGTTTTTAAACGAAACCATAACAATACGTTTGCTCAGTTTTTTTAATTGAAAATTAACATTTTTAACTTAGTATTCTTTTACATTGTGATTTACCTGTGTCATAAACAATAAATTTAAATAGATTTAAATTATTGCACACACAATATTCATGTAATTGTAATTTCTATTATTTTCTCACTATTATCTTTTTTCTTACATATTTGGTGGTTCATTTGAAATGCAATCGGCTCTATTTATTTTCTCTACACATATACAGATTTGTTCTAAATTATCTTTCTTTTTCTAATTTAACACAAAATAAATCCATAGGTGATAATAATTATGCTATAATTTTAATTGCAATGATGAAACAGGATTTCTTTTCCTGGTTTATTTTAAATATTTATATTAAAAATATTTGTATCTATTTGCATCATCTGTCTTATTGGGCTAGTAATTGACCTTCATTTTCAGACTTCATTGATTCTTTAGAATTGATATTACAAAGTATTTTGTAAATAAAAACCTAGCGAAAATTTAAATGCAGTGATCTTTTTCATTTTTCAGCTACATAATTTGGTAGAATCCCAGTTCCGAGGGCCGGCTACCATATTTTTGTCTCTATTTTTCTACAAGTGATCGCCAATTGTGATGTTTACAATTTGTGCTTCGTTTTGTATTATGTTTATACCCAATTTAAAAGCTTATTTTGAACAAAAAAAGTTTGAAAATTTTTTAAGATGAATACAAATTAAAAAGTAAATAAAAATAGAGCAAGGTTTGCCAGAAAACAGGGTTTTAGAATTTGGCGACATCGCCCACGTTTGGCTTGCCTACTGAACATGGTTTGGCTGGCCCTCCTAAATTGGGATTTAGCCTATAATTTATCTTTAAATCTAGAAAATGTAATTTTTTTATTTCTTTAAACAACTTTCTTTATCTAGATTGGATTCAGTTTGGTCAAGAGTACTGTATTCAATTTCTAGGTACCCGACGATTAAGTAGACAGTTTTATTTCTCTCATGTATATTGTGCCTTTCGGATCCTTAAAATAGACTACAAAAGTCTGCAAACAACTATAATATGAACAGAATTCGAACTTGTTGAAAGTCTGTAAGGCATTTCATTATCAATTGTCTTTTGTCCCTCGTCGGTTTACCTAAAATTATCAACAAAGCTAGAATAAACATATACAAATTTGAAAAAAATAATTTGCATTCATGATTAAGAAGATTAGAGAAATTATGCTTTAAAGTAAGCATAAAATATGAGCTTTAAACGGTGATTACTGTTAAATAAGATTCGGGTGGAAAACATAAAAAATTCCATTTTTCTCTGAAATGGGATTAAACTATAAAAATTACAGATTTTTTTGTATGAAATCTATAGACATTTTAGTGCGTTATTTGTTATTATGCAATCATAGAAAATGTTTAAAAACTTTATTGATTTGATAAACTTTCAATGAAATCAACTTTCGTAAATATTACTATCTTCTGAATTCTGCTATTTATAAAAAGTAGGTTTTTCTTTATTAAAAAGTATAGAAATATTCTAACATTCATATTTAGAATTTTCTTTAAATGTAAAAAGAAAAGTTTCATTGTTTCAAATGTGAAGACAGTATAAATAAACAAGTATGGTTTATTTAAAAATACTTTCCTTTTTTTCAAAAGATATTCTCTAAATATTTTTAAGAAACAGTTTTTATTCTAAAGTGCAAAAATTAATTAGTGTGTAATAACTTTTTAAAATTAGATTACTCTCTTACATTTTAAATGAAGTCATTGAAATATAGCATATTTTGTTCTTTTTTAAATGAATATCTAACAGGAATTCTCCGCTCTTGACAAACATATCAACTATTACCATGGAACCCAAGTAAAATATATGTAAAGAATTTTCTATTTAACGATAATTTAAAGGCTTAAAAGCATTCTCCTTATCGTGACAGAAATAAATTAAATAATTAGAGAGCTAAATGTTTCTCTTTTTGTCCTCCCTTAATTAACAGTGCATGGCACGTTTTGTTTAGTTGAATTTTTTTTCAAAAGATATTTTTTAAAATTTTCTATGCAATGTACGGAAATTTTCTATGCAATACGAAATCATATACGAAATATATAATGAGCTACATAATATCTTTTAAAACAGATAATTATTAGATATTTCTTTCGCTTTACAAGTAGAAATAAATAAATTTTCAAATAAAGTTAAAATTAATCATTATAGGTTTCTGAATTTCTACTTCTAAAGTGATTTATTTTCCTTTATAGGAAGTATAGAAATATTCCGTCCTGCTTATTTAGAATATTTTCCAAAATATCGGTAGGAAATGTAATTTTCCTGTTTAAGGTAGACTAAGTTTTCTCAAAGTACTTTCCGTGGAAACTTACAGTTCCGCAAGAACCCTCCAGGAGTTCCTTAAGAAATTTTTTAATATTATCTCTGTCATAAACAAAAATCATTCTTGTTTCGCTCCAAAGGAGTATAAGAAATCAGTGAACTTTCATCGGATTGTTCAGTAACATCACTTTATTAAAACCTTTTAAGAATTCTGACTATAGGAGACTATCAATTATTATAAGAAAAGTCTTTCTGTGTTGCCTGTATTTTCGAGACTGGATTTTCTGCATATGTGTTAACGAAAACTCTACATCAGAATATAGTGGGTGCAGAGAACGATATGAGAAGAAAACTGCACTACAACAAATTTAAAGATTTTTATGATAGTCAAAAACAAAGCCATTCATCCGTTTCAGCATTTTCATCAATGTATCATTTTATTTGTATCGTTTCATTAAAATAAATTTCTGCTTCCACGTCCCATTTTGTAAGCATTATCTACATTTTTATACTGCTTGTTGAATATTTATGTTTATGTCTAAAAGTGATTCATAATAGTCACTTAGTTTCTCCTTAAGTAATAACTATTCAGGGTTTCCGTTGATATGTAGCAGCAATAAATAATAGCCACTTAGTTTCTTCTTAAGAAATAATCTTCAGGGGTTCCGTTGTTATGCAACAGTGATAGATAATAGCCACTTAATTTATCATTAAGTAATAATTATTCAGAGGTTCCGTTGATGTGTAACAGAGATAAATAATAGCCACTGAGCTTCTTCTTAAGTAATAATCATCAGGGGTTCCGTTGCTATGAAACAGTGATAGATAATAGCCATTTAGTTTCTCCTTAAATAATAATTATTCAGGGTTTCCTTTGGTATGAAACAGAGATAAATAATAGCCATTTAGGTTCTTCTTAAAAATAATCTTCAAGGGTTCCATTGCTATGTAACAGTGATAGATAATAGCCACTTAATTTATCATTAAGTAATAATTATTGAAAGGTTCCGTTGATATGTAACAGTGTAAATAATAGCCATTTGATTTCTCCTTAAGTAATAATTATTCAGGGTTTCTGTTGATATGTATCAGTGATAAATAATAGCCATTTAGTTTCTTCTTAAGTAATAATCTTCAGGGATTCCGTTCCTATGTAACAGTGATAGATAATACCCACTTAATTTATCATTAAGTGATAATTATTCAGGGGTTCCGTTAATGTGTGATAGAGATAAATAATAGCCACTTAGTTTCTTCTTAAGAATAATCTTCAGGTGTTCCGCGATGTGTATGTAGTAAGAAACAGGTTTCGTGAGATAAAAAGTTTGTGAACCACTGATGTAGATAATAGAGATAAATATGTGTATAATATTTAAAAATTCAATTATATTCTTTGCAAGAAATATATTGGCCAAGTATGTCAAACATACAATTTTATACTAAATGACAAAAATTACTTATTGTTTAGTACTAATTTTAAACATAAAATTACTGTCTAATTTTTAAAGGAAGTCCTTTAAATGAAGAACATTTCTCTTCATTTTCCGAGAAAAGACTTCTCTGATCTTGACAAACGTATCAAAAATTATTAGGCAAATTAATCAGGATATAAAGAATTTTTCTGTTTTACGATGATTTAAAAACTTAAGTATTCTCCTAAATGCAACAGAAATAAATTATATAATTTCAGGACTAAATGTTTATTTTTTGTTCTCCCGTAATTAGCATTACCTTAAAATCTTTCTTTAAATTAAAAGGTGTTCAGATGAAAAAAATTAATTCTCTATGTGATTCTAAGCGATATGGAATCTCATACATAATGTTTAATGAATTACATATTTTTCAGAGCAAAAAATTATTAAATATTTCTTCCTCATTACAAGCATAAATAAATACAATTTCCTGTTGAATAAACCAATAAACTATAAATATAAAACGGAAGTTGATATTTTTTTTAATTGGAAGCCATTTGCGTGGAATAAAAGGGAATTAATTAAAACAAAATTTGAAAATTTAAAATTTTTACAAAAGGCAAAATAATTTTTTAAGAAGTTCAATTTTCTTTTCCCAAACGTAATTATTTTACGTTAAATCCCTTTTTTGTATCCTTAAGATAAAAAAGTAGCTTCGAAACTTAAATAAAGTAAAATAAATATTCAAAAATAAATACGAATTAACAAGGGAATGAAAATAAAAACTCCAGTTACAAAGGTTTTCACGAAAATTTCCTCGGTTTAAATCTTTAATAAGAATTATTGATTAAAAGCCAAGAGAATCAGGGAATTATAGTAAATAATTGGGATAATATTTTTTTCCTGGAAAGGTTTGTGGTGAAATATACAACCATTCAGATTGTCCTGATTATCCGTGCTATAATGTACTCAGATGAACACCAAAAGTCAAGGATAATCCAGTTATAAAAATAAAGTTTCAAATGATCGATATGTACTTCTTTAGGGAAATTTAATTCAAATGAAAGGCGAAATATCTAAACCTATAGTTTACTACAGACGATTTTCATTTAATAGATATACTGTCAGATAATTTATATCAATGTAATCTTTTCTATCTGAGAATGGCAACAGAAAATATTACTCATAATCCGCTTACAGCAGAAAAGTAATTCATTCTAATGAAAGATATTTGAATTTAAGTCGATTTAGATGTTCTAAAAGTCGCTTTCAAACAAGATGTATGAAAGCTATCTATTAAAAATCATATAATGCATGTAAATTTAATTGTTTGGACGATGGCATCAGTATTTTATCTTTACATTCCTTCATTTTGTAGATATATAATGCTCAGGGCATAACGTATTTCGAAACCGAGCGGATTATTTTAGTTCAGAATTTGAATTAATTGATTAGCAAAGTTTTGAAATTTTCGCTAATCAATTACTATGAAATATTGTATTTAATAAACTAATGATTATTGAGAAATGACGCATATCAGAATTAAATTAGGTATGTTTCTTAAACTTTCGTATTTTCCATTGCCATCATTTTGAAATATTTAAGTCTATAGCCATTAGATTAGCCTTGAAAAATATAGAAATATTAGACAATGAGATCACTAAAATATATATAAGGCTTGTAAAATCCCCTATAAAATAACAGCCTACGATATCTGTCCGTGTGTGATTTATGAAGCTGTTGGACCTGAAATAGATAGTGGCATCCATATTGGATATTTGGTGAGTTAGGGTTAGCAAACTTCAAACCGAATAAAGTTTATCTTCTCATAAACTATCGTCCATATTCTTAAATAAATTAGTATAAAAAGGCTTCCTATCACAACGAAAAATACTGTTGTCTTTAAAACGTTCGAAATCCATCCTTTCCCCTCTCCCTTTTCGAGCGTTTAATGTCGTTATTTCGAGCCCTATTTTTCACCGGTTAAGAGCAGGCAATTAAATGTATCACATAATAAATAGGTAAAATAACACTTTTTCTGGTCACATGATGTCAATCCTTGGACCATCTCATTTCACCATTTCTTATTTTAAATTATTTAAATATCGTCTGCATTATTTTCATACGTTTTATCACTGAAATCCGATATTACGTAAATAATTTTCTTTTATATCTAGCTTAAATAATAGATTTGGTACATATGTGATAATTTTAAATTTAATCAATGATTATTTTTTGTTGCAATGAAAATTTTATCGTCTTTATTAACAACAAATTCTAGGAGACTGTTTCAAGGACTAATAAATATCTAGCGTTTAATTTATATATCTTTGAAAATTAAGAAGTTTGTTCGTTTGTGTGTTTGTTTTTTATACATAACCACACGGTTTGACTAAATGAATTCAACATGATTCTAAACTGCATTCACAATATAGGGAGACTTTTGAGGAGTATGAAGATAAACACATTATTGAGCGTGTACTAGATAATTCTCAGCCAAAACACAAACCATTTTATTACCTGCCTCATGGGGTACTTTACAATGCTGGAAAGTTAAAAATTTTACTGATCCCGTCATATTACGGGCTATATGCTAGTACGTTTAATAAAAGTTCTAGAAGCCTATTTCACGGACTAGTAAATATCTAGCGTTTAATTTATATATCTTTGAAAATTAAGAAGTTTGTTCGTTTGTGTGTTTGTTTTTTATACATAACCACACGGTTTGACTAAATGAATTCAAGGTGATTCTAAACTGCATTCACAGTATCCGAAGACTTTGGAGGAGTGTGAAGGTAAACAAATTATTGAGCGTGTACCAGATAATTTCCAGACAAAAACCAAACCATATTTATATATTATATTTATAAAAACCATATAAACCATATAAACCATATTATATTTATATAACCTTCATTAATAAGGTACTTAACAATTTTTGAAAATTTAAAATCTTACTAATCCCGTCATATGACGAGCTATATACTAGTATAGAATAATCATTTAAGTATTTATGCATTGTGTTTATAATCAAGGTACTTTGAAAATACAGATGATATTTAAAATAAGTAATTGTGAGTCAAACACACAATTTGACAGTGAAGGAAGATGAATAAAAAATCATGTAACGCACTATATTGAATAAATGCTTTAGAGTGAACAGTAATTTACTACACTGAGCAGATCTATTGCATTGTATGCTTTGGACAATGTTTTATATAAACAGACGTATTTATTTTGTCCATTAAAGCATCTTCTGACAGTTGTAAAATTTGGTTGATAGACTTTCACAGTATTTGAAAAACTACAAAAAACTACTCAATAATATGGGGATTAAAAAAAATTGCATCTGTTATCAAATCACATTTAAAGCTAACAACATTTAAAAAATAGACTACTGTTACGATATTGAAGCCGCTCTTAACAGAAGACCGATTGTTCATGAATATGGAATCAAAGATGACACTGAGGAAGCTTTAACACCCTCGCACTTCCTCATAGGAAAGAAATTAACTACTATTCCTTCCAGCCCTACAAATTCTGAAACATCTTTAAATCGTATGTGGAAAAATTGCCAGCATTTGATGGACTCCTTTTGGAAAAGATGGCAAAAGGAATATCTCATGGACTTGCGTACATTTCACCAAGTGAGAAACCCATTTGAAACAAATAAGATCCGGAAAGGGGATATTGTCTTACTACAAGAAGATGTTCGACCTCGCCACACCTGGAAAAAGGCCCGTGTTGAGGAATTAATCCTTGGCCGCGACAAGAAAGTTCGTACTTGTGTACTACGCACCAATGGACGCACTATTACTCGACCTGTGCAGCTGGTCATCCCCCTGGAGGTTGACCAGGGTGGGGGGAGGATGTTGCGGCGAATGGAAAACGTGCTAATAATAACTAGCATTTCACTTTTTTGAGAATGGCATCACTTACGTTGTTAATTATATAAATGTTTTACTTGTTCTTTTGTAATTGTAAGTTAGGAAATAAATACGTGTGTAAAATTACTATCTCCCAACAACTACCTTTCACCACAGATTACTTATCCATGCTTTCCTAGTGTGAAGACCCTCCTTCCTTTGTCCATAACTAACGACCGGAATCAGCTTATTTGAAGCCTCCTATGAGAATTCAGCTAAAAAATTACCTGTAACCTTAGCTGGAGTTCCCAGGTAACTGGAATCGTAACTGACCGAAAAACGGTTGAGGGGACCGTAACTGGTAT
The DNA here is from genome assembly GCA_032207245.1 of Pardosa pseudoannulata. Taxonomy (NCBI): domain Eukaryota; kingdom Metazoa; phylum Arthropoda; class Arachnida; order Araneae; family Lycosidae; genus Pardosa; species Pardosa pseudoannulata. The sequence continues at coordinate 139,431,932 of CM063508.1, forward strand.
AAAAAGCCTAGAATTTTGAGACTCGTGGCTTTTCGACACTTTCTTTGCTTTGACCTCGTGGAGGCTTTCGCGTCTTTTGACCGGAGCCAGCTACCTAGTGATCAAGTTCGGGAGATTCGTAAAGTCCGTAAAGTCCTCTCATATAGGTAGCGGCGGATTCTCTGATACCGAATGGGGGATAAATTGTGTTTGCATTGCACCCTGGTAAAGCTTCCCCACTTGTATGAGATTTTTTAAATCTCTTTTCTTTCGATTGTGATCGTCGTGAGGAAGTTATGCAGGTGACAATCCTTTGCAGTTTGACATGTTTCGAGATTAGAATCCTCTTGTATATAGCCGTATTTACTCAAGAAATAAAAGTGATTTCCAATTTTATCGTGACTGTGATCTTTCTTCACGCTACCTCTTCGCTCGAGAACACTGAAGCCGTCACACTAGAAATAGGCAGTCCTATATTTGAATTTGCACATATAGGTTCTGAAATCAGCATACAAAATAATCAGTTGGAATTCATAGCAGAATTACTGCGGCTAACTGAATGTTTTTTCAGTTGAAAAAAGTCTAATTTCATTTAAAAAAATATAAGTGTTTAAGAAGGTTTCTTTTTACAAATTCAGCAGAAATATACACACTGACTGAAAAAAGGTAAAGAACCCTATCAGTCTTTGAAAGGAAACCATTAAAAAAACTTGTTTAGGGGAAGAGGGATATATAGGTAAATTGTGTATGGAAAAGAAGTTCATATATTGAATTATAAAGAATTAATTTAAATTGTAATTAATTTTGACCGGAGCCAGCTACCTAGTGATCAAGTTCGGGAGATTCGTAAAGTATAGGGATCATATAGGGAGCGCCAGAGTCTCGGATACCGAACGGGGGATAAATTGGGTTAACATTGCACCCTGGAAAAGCGTCCCCACTCGTGTGAGATTATTAAATCTCTTTCCTTTCGACTGTGATCGTCGTGGTGATGTTATGCAGGCGACAATCCTTTGTATTTCGACTAGTTTTGGAAGATTAGAATCTCCTTGTATACAGCCGTATTTACTCAAGAAATAAAAGTGATTTCCAATTTTATCGTGACTGTGATCTTTCTTCACGCTACCTCTTCACTCGAGAACACTGTCGTCACACTAGAAATAAGCAGTCCTAGATTTGAATTTGTGGAAGACTTTGCACATCTAGGTTCTGAAATCAGCATACTAAACAATAAGTTGGAATTTATAGCAGCATTACTGCTGCTAACCGATGTTTTTTATTTTTTAAAGAAGTCTAATTTCATTAAAAAACCAAATTAACAATATATAAGTGTTTAAGAAGATTTCTTTTGACAAATTCAGCAGAAATATACACACTGATTGAAAAAGGTAAAGAATCCCTGTCAGTTTATGAAAGGAAACCATTAAAAAGACATTTTCAGGGGGAGAGGGATATCTAGGTAAATGGTGTATGGAAAAGAAGTTCATATATTGAATCATAAAGAATTAATTTAAATCTAGTTGTAATTAATTTCATAAGCATTCAAAGATTAAGATGGGCTGGACTCATTATCAGATTGAATGACTACAGATCCACAAAATAAATTATCATGGCTATTGTAATACCAGAGATAAAGACTAAAATTAGAAACCGAATTTTGGTGGCAAATAGGTGGTATTTTGGTTTAAACAGCCAAGTAAAATTTAAACTCCTCTGCATCAATACAAAAATAAACCTATACAAAACCCTTATAAGACCGATCATTTTATATGGCAGTGAGACATGGGCAATTAACAAAACAGAAGAAAATAGACTACTCATTTTTCAAAGAAAAATCCTTCGGACAATATTTGAAGCAGTAATGGAAAATAATACATGGAGAGGTTTATATAACCATGAATTAAATACTAAATACAGACAACCAAACATCTTGAGAGTTATTAAATCCAACAGAATTAGATGTCTGGGACATGTTTTCAGACGAGCAGATTTGGACCCAATTAAAAAATTAACTTTTTCAAAGATGGAGGGTACTAGAAGAAGAGGTAAACCAGCAACAAGTTGGTTGGATTGTGTGGAGATAGATTTGGAAATCTTGGGTATTAATAGATGGAGGAACCTTGCAAAAGTCGTGCCATTTGGAGTAAGCAGACAGAGAAAGCCTTGGCCTGTACGAGGCTATAGCGCTGCTGAAGAAGAAAAAGATTGTAATACCAGACTCAAGACTGAAGTTGGTGCTACATGGACAATTGTCTGCAAGATAAGCTATCCGCGAACACACGATACCTGCTCCAGTTACAATGGGCCAGCTAGTACAGTAACTAGGCTTGCGGTCATCGTTAAAGACAGCCGCAGACACACTTTTATAACACCTATACCAAAAGGCACCCGGGAAAGAATATGAACCCAACTCAGCTGTTTGAATTTTATTCAGACTTTAAAAATTATTAATTGGTAGTCCAGGACTAACGATATGATTGCCTGAAATAAAATTCTGGAGAAGGGTAGATATTATCCAAGGCTGTCATGCTTATGAACAGAAAGATAATCAAAGTTACTTATATGGAGAGACAACTAAGAAAGGATTGAAGAATCGTTTAATGAATGAAGTTTTTCGATATCCCTACTGAGATAGTTGATGTGGGTTAATATATAAAGTTGATCAGATTCGGTACCTCTTTTCCATCTCATTTATCTACGGTTTAAAGTCCATTTCCCAGAGTCAAAATTAGAGATTCCAAGTCTTATCATACTAAGAACTACGTGCATTTCCTCTAATATTTCTGAAAACATAATGATGGTCTTTCATACTGATACATTTAGAGTGCTCCATTATATATATTAAAAATTGATTCCAATACCTCAAAACTTTTGAAAATTAATCCATTATCAAAATAGAACCTGAAACTGTTTCAATTAAATATACTAACAAGGAAAGAACGAATGATAAAATAAATGAAAAATTTTAAAATGGTATTTTATAATAATAAAAACTACCTTATTTAGAAAAATTTATTTAGAATATATAGTAAATATTTCTCATTCATGCCGAATAATATCTATATGTCTTAATTATGAATATATATAGAGATGAAAGTAAAGTCAAGTAAATAAGATACTAATAAAGTACAAATAAAATTAAATTCATGTTTACTTTGTTGTAGTTTGTCACAAAATAATTATCGCATATTACAGGAAAGAAGTCAACCTGAATAAGGTACAAATATTAATTTAAATATTTAAACTCGAAAAAACAATCGAAAAGCAAAGAAAAAGCACTTATATACTTATATGCATAGTATTAACTTTAAAGTCATCTTTGCAAGAGTCTATTTTTGATTTAATAAAAAATAAAAATTTCTGATTTGTTGTAGAATAAATTTGAACCCTTAAGCTCAGTTATCAACTTTAAACTAGTCAAATAATTTTGTTAGGTGAAATATATATTTAAAATATACATATGCAATCAATAAAATATTTTCACCGATTACATGGGAGATTAGAGTTTAATTGGCTTGATCGAAATGCAATCGTGAAAAGGATGAAAGAAATGTTCAACGCTGTGGAACTTTACATTTTTGAGGCTCAAAACATATAGGTCATACCAATCGTCTGTACTGTGTAACAGCTCTGCAAAGAAAAATCCAAGAATATAGTTTATGTTCAGGATGTGAGTTCCACTATGAGCGAATCTCTTGATTTTTTTCCTATGAGATTAAAATAGGATGAGAACTTTTGGGGAGGCAAGAGTTTACATTGTAATCATTTAGTTCAGCTCAAAACCACACCCCTAGCAAAACCTTTTCCTGGAATAGCTTAAAAGTGTGACCAGTGAATAGAGCGTTCCAGAATTAATTTTGGGAAATAGACTTGAAAGATTATGGACTAAAAAGTACTTAATTCAGAGTTCATTAATAGAATATGTCTTCTTTATCTGACATTTTACGGCAGGATTTAAACAAGTGAGTAGTTTAAGAATGAGGATTCTGAATAGCTATTTAAATTGTTATAATTTTAATATATTACACACACACACACACATATATATATATATATGTGTGTGTGTGTGTGTGTATATATATATGTATATATATTTGTATATATATATATATATGCGTGTGTGTGTGTGTGTAAAAATATTATTCCTCCAGTCACAATAATTATGTAGCCCCTATTATTTTTACTTGCCCGGGCTACTGAGCAAAAAGAAAGCTAATCAACTAACAGTAATAACAAACGATGCAGTCTCGCCAATTGAAGAGTACGGCACAACTCTAATTAAAAATTTTTATTTTAGGGTTTCTAAAACAGACATCTTTACGAGTCTTTACGACTGACAAAAGAAAGACACAAAAATCACCCTGATCCAACAGAGATGCACTCAAGAGCGAAGAATTTTCCCACTTACTCAGCGAATTTATGTGTTAGATCAGGAAAAACGCTAAGCCATATATATATATATATATATATATATATATATATATATATATATATATATATATATATATATATATACAACATGCAAAACAAACTTGAAATTCATTTACCAGAAAAATAATTGCAGAAAATTATATATTCAAACTAACTCTTTAGGCGTATAGAAGATAATTATCTTATTTATTTTCTGAACCTGAATTAAATTGATACAAATAATATACTTTTATTTATTACAATGAACGCTAGTTTTATTTAGTTTTCCATTCATCAAGAGTTTTTAATTTTGTTTAAAGTTTTAAAATTGTAGTTTGCAGAATAAAACAGATATCATGTTTCAATTTGATATAAAAATTTAGTTTCTAATATACACACTCCAAAAAATATCTTTTGGTTAAGCGACTTTAACTTTTATTCGGCCGCAGTATATTTTTTCATATTGTATTTTTAAATACACTACATGAAATGACAAAACTAAGTATAAAATTTAGAACGGTATTTAAGAACTTTCTTAAGAACCAAGAAAATTCATTTCAAAAAGGTCAGAACATCTATTTTTATATTGATAAACAAAAGGCTATTATAATGAATATTTTGAATTTCGAAAGGTACTATGCGGCCTTGAATTTGTGTTATAATAATGATGTTAAAAAATTATACTTCTATAAAAATTTACCAGATTTAAGATACAAAGTTTTGAAACAGAATTTCGTTTTCATCAGTACACTATGGTCATTAAAATTATTTTATATTGTATAATCTATAAATAAAGAAAACCTCTTTTAAAAAAAACTGAGTAAATTTCTTTTGTTATTACATATAAAAGTGTACTTTTAAACTGAGGGATATTTTACGACAGATTTTACTTTGATGTACATCAAGTGAAATATAGATAACATCGGACACTTTTAAACACCAATTTAATTGATCGTCCTTTACAAGTTGCGAGAATGAACTAGACGTGACATAGTTTTAAGCACGCGTATGTATCAGAAATCAATAATAAACTACCTGTTCAGAACAAACTTTTAAGTCTTTATTAACACTTTGCGATAGGAACCAACACTTAAATCGATCTGTTTAAGTTTCAGATAGTAATGTAAAATATATATTTCGTATATAACGTTTAGCTTTTGAAATATAAATTTACAGGTTAAGGTACGTTTAGCCATGTTTTTTTAACTCACATATTAATGTATGTCAAGTGGAATAATTTTGTAGTTCATTAATTTTATTTTACTTCTTTAAATTCTTACTTTAAAACATGAAATGGGTAAAAATATTAATTATTTCTTTTGATTTATTACGATGAAACATCACTGTGGTGAGGCAGTTTAGATCATTAATTATAATTGATAATTAATATAATTGATATAATTAATATAATTGATTAATTAATATAATTGATATAAATAAAACGGGAAGTGAAATGCTTGGTATCTAAATCTGACCTCCTCACATCTTTTGTGAAGTAGAAAGGACCTATAAAAATTAATTGAACGGATTCGTCATGTAAGGAGTTCTCGGGCTAGGTTCTGATACCAGTCCCAAATTAGAATTAAGTCTCTGTTCATGACACTAAATAAGAATATACCTTTGTGGAATTGTTTATGAGTCCCTGAGGAACAGTGACCAGTTTGAAGGTGTAAGGTTTTCCCCATGTTTGCGGTTTCAAGGTAGGAAAAGGGAGACCAATGAATATGCTCTTTTGATTGGATCAAGATAAATAAAAAAGGACAGATATGAAAATAATATAAAAAAAGATATTTGGAGTTAAGATTATTGTTGGAGAGCAGAGTTCGGGGACCAAAGAAAGAGTTGGGTCCAAGAGAGACTCCCCAAAAATTAACGAGGGTGACGTCTCTTAACGACCAGAAGTGTTTCACTGCATCCACCTTTCAGAATCACCCCAATTATTTAGAAGGTCCCAAACCAATGGTGGGACTGAAATCCGCATTGTCATTTCTCAAATCAAGAGTACACGCAAGGAGGTCTACATCCTTCCAAAAACTCTAAGTTTGAAGAGCTCCCATCCAGCGTACCGCCGTTGTACAGCCCTGCCGATGCACATCCCTTTGCAGATCCACAAAACTACTTGTTATAAAAATCTGAATTTAGAATTAGGTCCTCTATCTCTCTTCTTTTTTTTACGTAAATGTTTTAGTACATGACTAATGTTGAATTTTGAATAATGTGACACCAAATAGAAAATTTGAAAGGGCAATATTTTTTTTTAATTTGAATCAATTTCCTGTACATAGAAATATAAATAGTATAACAATAAACTTTCTTATTTTTATTATAAACTATCAACCTTGTATGTGTTTAAGTGTGTAACATTTGATTTTAGTAACTCTTAATTAGCTTATTAGTTTTAAAAATATGTCTATCGTCTCTCAGAACCTGTGGTTCAATTTAAAACTTAAGCTACACAACGCAATACAAATAAATGTAATCATATACTAACCAAACAATAAGCACTATAAATTGATCACAGGTAAACACCTAAATTTAATGAGAGCAACACTACAATCACGCACAATTAAAAGCGGAAAATAGGGGGTTTCGAAACCGGACAAGAGCCGGTTCAAACCAAAAGGAGGGGATATGTGTAAACAGCGACCAAGGGTAAGATTTTTTTACCTTTTCTCAATGACCCAAGATGGAGATGGATTTAAGACAGTCTAATATGGAACTCTTCCATATAAGTGACCCATGACAATCCTGCATCACCCTAAAAGTAATTTGTGAAATCCAAGAGTTTCGAGTGAATTAGTTTTTAAAAGAATTCTAGAAAATTTGGATTTGAAAATTTTAGAATTTTGAAAGCGAGAAAAATAAATTTTAAATAAAATTCTTACTCGCCCAAGACCGTGAAAAAAGTGTTTCTACAAGTGTTTTTCGTGTAATTATGTGTAACATAAATTTTTTTAGATATACCATTTCTTTAGCTTTAAAGTACTCTCAATAGATATAGCCAAGTTAGAAAGATTTTCCTTCCATCTATACTCATAATTTTCCCAGTTGGGGTAAGGTCTTTTTCAATAATTAATATTTCCCTCTTTCTTACATATATGATGTGGCAACACATTACAACTCTCTTCTCTACCCCCACTAATTTTGTTTAACATTTATAAAATGCTTTATGAACCCATTAATTCCTAAGTCATTTCTACTTATATTATGTGGATGAATATCTTAAATATAAGTAATTAGGGATGACCGAGAGGTAAAAAAATCACATAACTTTTAAGCACTAATCAAGCTTTCTGCACTGTAGGCCGAATGATGGCCGATTGGTTAGGGTGCTGGCCTTCGGTGCTGGACTTCGTGGGTTCCAATCCCCCTATGGCATGGATGTTCGTAGTCGTTAGGAATTGGTTTTAAGCAGTAGGTCCCGGTCTCATTAGCCCTCGTGTTACAAAAAGTAGAGCGTAGCGTTCCAAACCAAAACCAAAAACCTACTCTGTAGATGATTATGCCAGAATTATTTGATGTTTATAATCGGAATCGTTAAATATCATGACTATATATTAATTAGGCTGACTGTATATTTATCCTGCTGTATTTGAGGGATATTATATGCATACACTAGAGTGGAGATTTATTAGATTCTGCATGCCCAAATCATTATAATAATATTTACATACCTTATATATATATATATATATATATATATATATATATATATATATATATATATATATATATATATATATATTAATTACATAATTCAAAAGTTATCTTTCAGGTAAGTGAACTTAGTTCTTTCATTTGGTGCATTTTGTCTTAAAAAAAAGAAAGAATGTTCTATTTGAAATGGCAAAAATATTTCTTTTCAAAGCTAAATATTTATAAAAGAACTTGTTATAAATCCATTCTAAAAGGATCAGGATGTTTTGTTTAAGATAAATCATAGAAAAGGAGGAAAATTTAACGTATCGAAAATGACCTCTTAATAGGTTCTACTTGATACCAGAGTATTTTGCTTAAATACTTTGAAAATTTAATTCAATTAATTTAATCCTGTTATTTAATGTATGTGTGTGTGCTTGAAGCAAACAATAAATATATATCTAAAGACATAATGTTATTGCCTCATTAGAACGGGTTTAACAGAAATTTTACTTCAAAGAGTTAACAAAGCTTCACAAACCTTTGCAACTGCTTTAGCATGTCACATTAAATAATTCAGAATAATATCGGAAATGCCTTGGATAAATTAAACAGTATTTAAAGGCTATAAAATCTGAATTTTTTAATCAATTTAGCGCAATTTAATGGTATTATATGTAAAATTTACTTCCACTAATGCTTTTTAGGACAGAAAAGTACAATTCTATAAAGATAAAATTTTCCTTTAAGTAAAAATGACTCTATTATGTAGCTTATAACGTGTGTTAAAGCAATTTAGATAAAGCTAGTTTTGAAATTATTAAATTGATTTACTTGAATTACTAAAATCCCCCTCCAAATTTAAATTAATTTTCCAAATGTGTATTGCAATTAGCATTATACATTTTTTAATAAAATG
>CM063508.1:139448378-139450878 GCA_032207245.1 Pardosa pseudoannulata
TTTTATTCTCTAACATTATTTGGGGCTAAGATATGATAGCATACCAGTTATAAAATCTCAAAACTAACCCAGGGATAAAATCTACATATTTTTTCATAGTACTAACTTTCAGTAGGCATGTGTCTAAACTTCATTGAAATTTCCTTATTCTGCTGGCTGGTTGTTTTCTTGTTGGGGTTTAATGACACAACATCCAAATAAGCCTATGCTGTGCCAAACAAATGAGCAAAATAGTACTACATAATACAACAGTAGTAGATTCTGAAAGGGAAAAGTTAAAAAGAGATATTCAAATAAACACTAGGTAAAGATTCTTATTTTAAACTACGAAATTATGGAGCTATATTTATCCAAAAGTTACATTGACAGAGAAACAAAGTGTCTATAAATGACTTATCAAACTCTTCTTTGATTTTTGTAATATTTTCTATAAGCAATTATTACAAATTTATTACAAGCAATTATTACAAAATTATTGCAAGCAATTATTACAAGCAAAAATTACATTAACAGAGAAAAAAAGTGTCTATAAATGACTTATCTAACTTGACTATAATATTTTGTAATATTTGCTACAAGCAATTATTACAAAATTATTACAAGTAAAAATAACATAAACAGAGAAACAAAGTGTCTATAAATGACCTATCAAACTCTTCTTTGATTTTTGTAATATTTGCTACAAGCTACAGTAAAAAAAAAATTAAAATATATCTTTTGTAAAGAATATGATGCATCAAAAATACGAAAAGATAATGTGATATGCAAGCAAATTTCGTTTCCAGGATTTTACACCTGATTGCATAGAGTATTTTATACTCGAGTATTTACTCAGCATAATTTTCGTAAAATCTATTCATATTAATTTACTTGTTCTACTTAATGCTGTTTAAACAGGAAGTAATAATCTTAAACGCACAATCATTATATTTTTGACAATATTCTAAAATAAATAAGAATTAAGAAATTGTCTCATCGTTAGAAAAGTTAAAGTTTAAATATTTGTACTCAATAAATCTTCTTCTAATTGCGATGCAATTGTAAAAAAGAGGACTAATGAGCTTATTTATTCAGAGAAATATACAAGGCTCCCATTTATTTTTTCATTTAAATTTGCTTGATTTAAATATAAGTTTGTCTTCTATATAATAAATCTCTATTCGAGTTCCTGCATGCCTGTAATTTTGTATACTTAAGAGTAAATAGATATTATAATCTCTGTCCTTATTAATTGCCTATTAAGTAATTTCATTTAGTTCTTAAATTATATGACTTTATGATGTTTTTACTGTTTAAGCAGATACTGTGAAAAATATGTGAAAAGACTAGTAATTATTATATTCCATGACGTTATTAATTCATTTTTCATGGAGAATGAACAGTTATAAGTAAATTTGATCTTATTTCCGTAACCGTCTTCAATATGTGTTCGTTATATAATTCATGCGTTGACATTCAGACAAAATTTTAAAAATACGAGTTATAAGTTATTAACATTCTCAAAATTGAAGAATCATCTTTTAGTACATAATTCAGTCCAAGTTAAACTCTATCACTAAGGTTTTTCTATTGAATTTAAAATTTTAAAGGTGAAGGGTTATTTTCATAAATGGCAAGATCAATTAATAGACACTTTTGTATTAAGAACTTTAACTTTACATATTTATAACTTTATAACTTTACATAGCATGTACCACACAACATTGCCTATTAATTTAAATTTATCACTTTTGTACCATTGAGATATTTTTGCTAGATTTACTCTTCTCTTGTGTTCAGTCATTTTAATTCATCACTGTCTGCAAAGCGACGTAGTGCTAATAAATATACAAATACGCTTCTCGGTATAGAAGTCCGTGGGTTTAAATTACGTTTATTAGCTTCAATGTTTTGAAATTACCTTTAAACTGAAGTTTCGACCTAATTACACTTCATGTTGTAGAATATTAACTACAGTAATTGAAAGCAGACCTTATCTGTGTGAATACATTAGGTATTAACTTACCTTGTTCATATTGTCTGCTAACCTTTAACTACTGTGGGCGTACTTTGTCAGTTAAAACTATCTCGAGTTGGAGAATTCATTTTTAATTACCTTGTAGCTTTGAATAAGGATTTTATCATCACTTTCAAGGAAGATACTGATGGTTACAAATTAATTCTAACTTAGAGGGCAAAAATTCTAAGAAAAGAAGTCTGTAGGAGTGAATTCAGCAATTAAAAATGAACTTCAATTCTTTCTTTTTCTGGTATTCAGTTACATATTATAATTCTCTTCAGTTCACTCTCTGCAAATTAACGCAGTCCTCATCAATTCACATTCATGCCTCTCGGAACATAATTCCCTATGTTTTAATATCGTTATGGGCATAGAGGTTGGAAATTGACTTTAAACTGATGTTCCAATCTAAATAAATTTCGCATCTAAGAAATTTAACCATGGTATTACAAAATAAACTTTATCTGTATTGACACACTTACCTTGCTTAGGAAAAAGAGG
>CM063508.1:139455878-139463378 GCA_032207245.1 Pardosa pseudoannulata
ATATCAACATATAGGTTAATTTAAAAACTTATTAATTATAATTGCATTACACTTTTACTTTTATTCACATTTGTACGTATTTTTTTAACTATTTACTTATATAAAAATGTTCATTTTGTACAACTATTTCACTATTTAAATATTTTCAATATTAGTCAACACTTAGCGTAACATCAGTCAGTGGAATTTACTTATAGTGAGTTATTTAAAAGATTGAAACACTTTTTAAATTATTAAATAACCTTTAATTTGGATTATAAAATTTAAAAAAAAAACTTCATTATTTAAAAAAGTGCTTAAAATAGTATATAAAAATATTATGTTCTCTTAACACTAGATTGCCCAAGGCAGTCATTTTGACTATTTTAATTATGAAATATAATGACACAATTTCTTAGAATTTGGTGACTTTTTCTATAACATATAAATGGGTTTATGCATAATTGTAGTTACTTCCGCCCTCCTTTATTATATAATATTAAAAATTAATTTTAAACAAATTTCTTTACATATTTGTTATTTTTTCACAATGCAGTCATTTTGACTGTTTTTGGGCAATATACGTATACAAGAAATCTCGGGCAATCTAGTGTTAAGTTACATAATTTTCAACAATCCAAAAGTAATAACCCTGAAAATATCATTTTTTTACATGATAAGATCTGTTTTTAAAACAATCTGTCAATTTTAGCGGTCTGTTGGTAGAAATATTTTCCCATCTGTTACCACTGAGTTAAATAAATCCTATACCACTGGTACTTAACTCTCTCAACATTTAATTATCCTTGTGTGGTTTCAGAGGATTAATCTCTGAGTACTTTGACCCTTTTTAATTATAGCTAATGTGGGATTTTCTCAGTATCATTCAGAATTGAGCTGCTAATATCACTCAAAAGTTTGAAACTAGTTATAAATTAATTGAAATGGATTACTAGAGATAGCTTTATTTCACATAATTCATTCACCACAGTCAAAGGTTAAACTAAATTCCCTGAACAGGATAAATCTCTAAACAACCCAACACGAAATTAGTGTTGTGTGATAAAATTTTCTGATTTAAAGCATTCATGGGATTAAAAGGTATCCTTCTTTAAAAGCTGTTTAGTTATCCACGAGAGGTGATTAATAACAATCCTAATTATCGTTTTCGGACAATATTTCGATTAAATGGCTCTAGGGTATTGGAAAGAAATCTCCATCGCTTTTGTTTCCGAATTTTAATTACATGTCCTGACTTCAATTTGGAAAATACGTCATTTATTTCAAGAAAATTGGATCGTGAATGTCATTAAATTTATGAGTTTCAGAAAACGGCAATAAGAATGCAAATTAAAAACGTCATTTGTGAAGCTCTGAAAAGCTGCAAATGATATTTGAAGCTAAATAGAAAGACTAAATAAAAAATAGTTGCTAAACCGTCTGGCATAAGACAGACAAGTACAATTTTCCAGGAAAGCAATTTAGTGTTATTAAAAACTTCATTTTAAAAAATAGAACTAGTTTAGTCTCTTTTATTATATGATAAGCCCTTTACAGCATTTGATCCAAAAGAAAGAACATATTGTGATTGTAATTTGTTTTTGAGCTACGTAGTTTTAATTGTGTTCAGTCACCATACAACATAAAACGAGACTAAGTTTATCTTATGTATTAATATAAATGTGAAAGCACTGACTGGTTTCATGAAAATGTTTAAATTGTTTGGAATATAACAGAAACCTTCTTTAAAATCTGTTATCTCCGATAGGTGATTAATAACAATTCTAATTATCGTTTTCAGACATCTTCTCGATTAAATGATTCTGGGGTATTCAAAAGAAATCACTCTCGCTTTTGTTTCGAGATTTTAATTACGTGTCCTGACTTAAATTTCGACAATACACTATTTATTCCAAGAAATTTGGATCGTAAACTTTATTAAATTTATGAATTTCCGAAAACGGCAATAAGAATGCAAATTAAAAACGTCATTTGGGAAGCAATGAAAGGCTGCAAATGATATTTGAAACTAAATAGAAAGACTAAATAAAAATAGTTGCATAACCGTCTTGCATACGACAGACAAGTACAATTCTCCAAAAAGCAATTTGGCATTATTGAAAACGTCATTATAATAAATAGAACTTGTTCAGTCTCTCTTATTATATAATAAGCATTTAGAGCATTTGAAGCAAAATTTTAATGAAATAGTGATTGCAAATTGTTTTACAACTGGGTAGTTTTAATGGTGTCTAGTCACCATTAAACATAAAATGAGAATTAGTTTGTTTTAAGTAGGAATGTAAATATCAAAGTACTAGCATAATGGAAATGTTTTGTTCCTGCTTAGAATTTTTGTGATTGTTTGGACTATGCATTCAGCTTCGGAAGTCTGAGAAGCAAAATAATATACTGACAAAGTGTCAAGACAGATTTAAAGTTTTTGTAATTGCAAAATTAATAATTGTGTTTTTATTAGTAGTACCCAAGAGATATGCAATATTTCATTGTTTTCCCTTTCTTGAATAAATTTATCTTTGGACTTTTTTCCAGCCCCAAAGTTGCTTTTCTACTACTTGTCATGAGCTATCTCATTACTTCAGAACTCACTAGAGTACTTAAGATCGTTTTTAACAACAGCATCTAAAAACATTAAGATTATTAGGTGGTCTCTTAGATCAGTTATTTCGTTAATACAATTTATATTCTAGTGAAACTGTAAGAATCTATCAAGCAAATAATACTGTAACAGCTTACCTTAGAATTCATTTAATAGTTGCTTTTACTTGTTTTCACATAACTATTGAATTCACAAGCAAAGAGTTAAAAATAGAAATTTTCTGATTATCTTGTTAATTTTGTGTTTTCCTAAATTTTCTACCTATTTATTTGGTTTTTAATGTTTTTTCTATTACATTCAGCATCTTTATTTTTTACCGTTTCATCAGAATTGGTTTTTTCAAAATTGTGTTGTTCTGTTGGGTTTTCCGTCATGTTTGGCACAGTTTGTCTCAAGAGGAATTAGCGACACTTAATTTCAACCAACCAACCAACCAACCGGCCTTAAGAAACCTACTTTCTTGATTACCCGTAAATTTTAAATGTCGAATGATTGTTGTGTCAGTGTTTCAGAACCTTTGTAGCAAAAACTGCGGGCGTTATTGGTGTTTGCGGTAATGACAGTAGAACCTATCATCAAGTTAGTACTTTAAATCATTATAAAATTACAAAACATAAATTCAAATTTCATTATATTATTTTAAAGCATTTACTATTTAAGAATGGAAAAAAAACATTTTTCAGAAAATTAATATAATGGTTTTATAATGTACTATGGACAGTAACAAACCAACGGCTGCAAAACTATTGACTTTGAAACAAATAATTTAATTCAAATCAATAATAACTTTTATTATAAAACAGCTCTAAGGACTATTTATGTATTTATTAAACTGCAATTTAAACGTGGCCAATTATTCTTAGCAACAACTGCTACTTTTTTTTCGACTGCTACTTTCTAGAAACTATCTTTATTTATACCAAAGTACAACACATTTAATTGGAGCTAAAGGAAAATTCCAAGTCAAACAACTATGAGAGTCTGAGTAGTAATTTAAAATGCAGAAGACTTATCTTGTAGCTGTCAGGCAGTCAACTTGTTACGTTATTTTATGAGTTAAAAACTGTCAGATAAAGAAACAAGTTAAATTAAATCTCAATTTTTAAATGTTAATTATTAACAGTATTCTTGACATAAACACAAATAACAGCATTATTTCCCAAACATTTTTTATTAAAGTAGAAACATTTTTATACTGAGTTATAACGCTGTTTTAATTGAAAATGTCTCTAGCGAAATGCAAATTGCTGATTTTGCTAAATAATGCTATAATATGTTCAGCATTTATGCTGAAACAAAGTGAGATGTTCATTTATGTTAAATATAATTTACATAAAACACATTACTAAAAAGTATACAGCATGTAATCATTCCTTACCTTGTATCACTTCAGGACACAATCAGTAAGTTGACAAATTATCGTAATACTAAATATGTTTTTTTTAGTTAAGAAGTTAATTAAAACGTATTCAGAAAGATAAAAATAGATAGTTAAAAATTCTGGTGCATTGTATGCGGGACACGTGCTAGTACGTTTTCTCACGGTTGATACTTGAAGGAAACGTACCAGTACATTTTCTGACGATTGATTCTTGAACGCGGGTCACGTACTAGTACGGGTCAGTGTAACAATATGGTTTGTTTGTGGGTAAAAGAATAACGGTATATACAGAAAAACAAAGCCGAATGTTCTTGTCTACTACATAGATTCTGGGAAAACTTACATAAATAAAAACTAGTTTTTACATTATTAGTTTTATGACTGCTCTTTCCATTTTTTATAATGTAAAAATGTTATATATAACATAAATCGAAAAAATAAAAACTATATACTACTATTTCTATTTGATTTTTCATATTTAAGATACTATTGTAAATTTATCCAATAAAAATACATTTTTTGTTTACAAAAACCTTATGGTTTTTATTTATATATCTCTATTAATATATTTGTTTATATATTTCAATATAAAATACGAAAAGTTGGTTAAAATATGAAATAATTTTCTGTCTGTTGAGATTTAACTGATTAACTAAATTTACGCTCAAAACGCCCGCTCCCGGTACAAATGTACCCGCACAATAGCGGCACAGCTACAAAAGCATCAAAATGAGAAAAAACAAAATTTCAACAAGTTGACTGACATGGGGGGGTCACCGATAACCGACACTCCACTTGGCTACAGCACGGTGGTGGCCACCTGTGACAGGCGATGCAGCAAATAGTAAAAGTACATAATTATAGTAAATATGGATGCTGAAAAATTTTCAGTAATACCATTGTTTTAATAGTGGTTAAAGCATTAATGCAATATAAAAAAGACAAAAAATAATTTTATTAGTGCATGAAAAATATATTGCGATGAGTCATATTAAAACATTCAAAGCAAAGAAAAAGGGATTCAACGCAATCGTAACAATATGTCACCTCTTTTTTAGTCAAATTCTTTTTTCTTGTTCTTCCTAGCCGCTTTGAATGCTAAAGTATGAGAGTAATTGCTTAGCAATCGAAACACGATTGTTTGAAAAAAAGGACAATCGTAAAATTTTCCTACAGCACGTGGGAGTCACCGGTGACCCTCACCACGAAATATGCTTCAAGAATGATTTTATAATTTATTTTATCTGATTCAAATAATATTTTAGCATATGCATCGCATAATAAAAAGTTCAAGTCGGCGCTTTGGGCAAACCATCGAAAATGCGTCAGGCAGTCAACGTGTTAAACATGTCAATACAAAAAAAAAATGTGTTATGGATAGCTTTTGGTTTTGTCAACCAAGTTCTGACATCTTAAAAGTTCCTCATTAAGTTAAATAATGAAATGATTAGTTTTATTTTTTATAATTAATACAAAAATTGGGATATTCGTCAGAACATTTATTTCTTAGAACTACTAAATTTTTAGTATATTTAATAGTAATATTTCTTACTTTAAATAGCACATACTGATAGGTGGCAGATCCATTCGAAAATATCTCCTACACGTGTGCTTATTGTTTTAAATATTTTTATAGGTAAATCGTTAACACATATGCAATATGACTCTTTTATTATTCAAAAGTAGAAATGTCAGGTTTCTAATATGGTTTGTTTGTGGGTACAAAAATAACGGTATATACATGAAAACGAAGCCAAATGTTCTTGTCTACTACATAGATTCTGGAAAAACTTAGACAAATAAAAACTTGTTTTGACATTATTAGTTTTATGATTGTTTTTTTCATTTTTTATAATGTAAAAATGTTTATATATAACACAGTTCAACAAAATTAAAACTATATACTACTATTTCTATTTGATTTTTCATATTTACGATACTATTATAAACTTATCCACTAAAAATATATTTTTTGTTTACAAAAATCTTATGGTTTTTATTTATATATTTCTATTAATGTACTTGTTTATATATTTCAATATAAAATACGAAAAGTTGGTTAAAATATGAAATAACTTTCGGTCTTTTGAGATTTAACTGATTAACTAAATTTACGCTCAAAACGCCCGCTCCCGGTACAACTCCGCTGCGAAATGTACCCACACAAAATGTGTTAAAATAGCGGCACAGCTACAAAAGCATCAAAATGGGGGAAAGCAAAATTTTAACACGTTGACTGCCGTTGGGGTCACTAGTGACCGGCACTCGACTTGGCTACAGCACAAAGGGGCTACCTGTGACCGGCGACGCAGCAAATAATAAAAGTACATAATTATAGTAAATATAGATAGTGATAAATTTT
Organism: Pardosa pseudoannulata; assembly: GCA_032207245.1. Taxonomy (NCBI): domain Eukaryota; kingdom Metazoa; phylum Arthropoda; class Arachnida; order Araneae; family Lycosidae; genus Pardosa; species Pardosa pseudoannulata. The sequence continues at coordinate 139,462,221 of CM063508.1, forward strand.
TCAATAGTACCATTGTTATGATAATAGTTTGAAGACATTAATGCAATATAGAACAGACAAAAAAAAATTTTATTAGTGCATGAAAAATATATTGCGATCAGTGCATATTGCGATGAGTCATATTGAATCATTCAAGGCAAAGAAAAAGGGATTCAACGCAATCGTAACAATATATCACTTCTTTTTTAGTCAAATTCTTTTTCTAGTTCTTCCTAGCTGCTTTGAATGATAAAGAATGAGAGTAATATATATATATATATATATATATATATATATATATATATATATATATATATATATATATATATATATATTATATATATATATATATATATATATATTATATATATATATATATATATATATATATTATATATATATATATATATATATATATATATATATATATATATATATATATATATATATATATATATATATATATAATATATATATATATATATATTATTTACAATACAAAAGAAATGTGTTATGGATAGCTTTTTGGTTTTCAACCCTGTTCTGACATCTTAAAAGTTCCTCATTAACTTAAATAATGAAATGATTAGATTTATTTTTTATAATTAATAGAAAAAATAGAAAATTTGTTAGAACATTCATTTATTAGAACAACTAATTTTCTAGTATATTTAATAGTAATATTTCTTAGTTTAAATAGCACATACTGATAGGTGGCAGTTCCGTTCGAAAACATCTCCTACACGTGTGCTTATTGTTTTAAACATTTTTAGAGGTAAAACGTTCACACACATGCAATATGGCTCTTTTATTATTCAAAAGTGGAAATGTGAGGTTTCAATTTGCACTTAAGAATAGATTTTCTTGTCATACCCAAAACAAAATATTTACCTTTGGTTAATATATGATTCCAAAATCTTCTCCTTTTTCTTCATCTGGCTGCTGCGAGGAATTTTAACCAATCCCTAAAAAAATGAATTAACATACCTTTGTAAACAATATTTTTGTGTTATCTTTGACACATGTTTGAAATGTTGAGATGCCTAAATCTCAGGAAAGAACACAGCTGCAAAAGATCATACGGAGAAAACTTTAAAATATTTAGAATATTGGAGGATAAATAGGATTTTACTTTATAATAAATATTTTTCTAGCATTTCTTGATATTTCTTTAGACAT
>CM063508.1:139468378-139493378 GCA_032207245.1 Pardosa pseudoannulata
ATTTACGCTTATCTACAATTCTGTATTTGAGCACCAGACGGAAAATGTTTAAATATTACTGTTCGGTGAATGAATTAATTAAACTAATTATGTAATATTCATAGTTTTTGTAATTCGCTGTACATCATACTGCAATGTAAAGTGTAAATTCGTTTATCTAAAATCTATACTTTAATATTTAATTGCAACCTGAAAAACTTTTAAAGATAAATTTGTTTCAAAATTATACAATCATTAGTAAATTCCCTGAGGGAATTTCTCGCTCCGATACCTGAATTTCAAAAATTAATTAACAAGTGACGTTTCATGCCGCTGTTAAAGTGTATTAAAATAAGCCTCCTTTTGTACTCAGATTAAACTCGCTGGCGTGACCTAAAGAAGAGGTATGCTATGTAAGTGTGCTGTTTCTGATACAGCTGGAAGACAATAACAAGGGAGAACTCACAGTTAGGATATTTTTTAATGTTCAATAATCTTTCAATTTGTAGCATATACTACTGAATTATCACTTATGAAGAAACGGTAATCCTTGCAACAGAAAAATTCAAAAGTGCTCTAATTACTTTCTACTAAGTGAACTGATAATATATTATTTAATACGTGCTTGTTATTCTATCAAAATGTCATTCCTTAATCTCTTAAGTAACGTTGACAAATCTATATAGAAAGATATATTTTTGAAAAGCCTCATACAGTTAAATTAGCATTTAAATATATCAAAACATAGTTTTTTATGTTTCAAGAAGATCACACGACTTTGTCATAAATAGTTTTGTAATTTTAACAATTAGATAAGCAGTTATAATAAATATAAAGTTACAATGTTTTTTCTTACTTCCGATAAAAGTTCTCTATAAAATATAAAAGTATAATAATAAAATAAAAGTATCATAAATGTCATCCTCTACGTTAAAGTACTGTATAAGTTATGAACAATCGCAGCTTTTCTAGATATAAATTTAAAATAATACCAGATTATGCAACGTGAAAATTGGAATGATTTTATTCAAATGTTTATGAACGCTTATTTCATTTCAGAATGGAGTTATAATCAATTAATCTTTGTTATTTAAAGCAGACATTACACTTAAATTCAATTTTTTTTAAAAACATGAAGTCTATTATTTATTCTACAATAAGTCTCCACCTCTTTATAATGCACTGAGACAAAATCATGTATTACATTACATTATAAAATCTCTAACAAAGATTATGCAACAAAAGGAGTTGTCCTATTGTAATGAAAATGCTTATAAAGACATTTGGACCGAGCATACAAATGATTAAAATTTGGTGTTTAATGAACAAATAGAGGAGAATAAAGTGCATTGTTAAACGTATTTAGTAGAAGTTTAAATGGAATGTTTCTCAATCTGATAGTAACAATTTATGTTGACTGTCAACTGTGGATACGTTGCATCGAATGTAATAATACCTCTCCGATATGTTTTTACTCATTATGAGCAAATGTAATAGTATAAAAGGGATCGTTCTATCGATTTCAAAATGGCTGGTTGGACAAATCAAACAATCGCTTGAAATATGAGGCGATGCAAGGCTTAGATGAAGTTGGTGAAAATGTGTCAACAATGGTAAATTTCAGCGTCAGGACAACCTTTCGCATAGGACTAGAACAAAACGAGAAGACAGAGCTATTTTGAGAAAATCCCTCCCTCACAGCACCGAATTAGTTGTTATCAACTACTCAATGTGTAGGCAATGTATCGAATGTGTAATATAATGAAACGACTGAAAGAGCAAACCATGTTGCTGCTTTTTCTTTAAACGCTTTTAAACCATCAAGTTCGATTACTTTAATGCTGGGGTATATCAACCTAAAACTGCTCTGACTGGGGGCATATAGCTATTACTGATGTGTTCCGTTTAAAATATGTCGAGAATGGACAAAGACCTGTAGGAGGCGTTCAGGACTGCACGGGTTTCCTATCTTACTGTCGCTTGATATTTACAGCATGCCGCTATGGTTTGGAGTGCCATTTCTTTTGATAGCCATAATTTTTTGTTGATCAGTTTATTGATATTACTGTAGAATAATGTTTACCTTGTATGTCAAACTGATAATTGTAGGAAATTTTTGAGCATTTGTATTTTGTGTCTTTAAAAACTAATGATACTTTTTTTCTGGTGCAACGGGAAATCGCAGCAGCTGGTATTATAAAAGTTCTGTTTAAAACATATGCAAAGTCAGCTTCAAAGTGACCCTAGTATGAGTTTTATTCAAACTACCGAGAGGTTCGTATTATCTTTTTAACTTTATCGAAGTTTGAAGATGACAAAGAAATATACGCCATTCTGTGTTGAACGTGAGGAAAATTGGCTTTAGATATCGTACGCTTTATCTAGGAGGTCTTCAAACGTTAATATCTATCAAATCTGCTGTTTTGAGATGGTCCATGGGCTTCAAAGACGTTTAAGAGAGTGTGAAAGATTAACATTGATCAAGACATTAATACATAAGGAGAAACATAAGCAATGGACATCGTATGTTTGATGTGTTGAACTCATAGAAGCAACACTTAAGTGTTTAAATAATTACTGACGATGTAGGATATCATAAAATCATGATGCACACTATCATTAACCAACAAAATTTAAAAAATCGGAGCCAATACGAATCTTTTTCATTAAAATGAACCTTGCTTTACCTTCGAGGTTATTTCAGATTATCTATCAGAAAATATGTACGCTTAGAGTCCATTTTACCCTAGAAAACTATAATTAACTCCCCAACACTTTTTATAATATAAAATAAAAGATAGCTAAATGTTGAAAATAGTTTTAATTAGCACGTCATTTTTTAAATAAAATCGTATGCATTACTAGACTTTCATTCCTTCAATAAAGTTTTTTAAAAGCTCTTGCCTTGTTGATGTAACTACAGTAACAACATTTCACAAAATTCAGATAATGGGTTTATCACTAAAAAGGTGCATATTTTTAAGATGCACTTGGGTTAATCACAATGATTCCAAAGTATTATTAGCCGTTAATCTTTCAAAAACAAAATTTCATCAATTGCTTATTATCTCAGTTAACTTTTTAATTTCTAGAAAAGACATTTAAGCTCATTCTGAACTAAAAAAATTAAAAAGCTATATATATTTAAAAATTTTGCATTTACAGAGAGACAAATGGTCTATAAATGGATTTTCAAAATCCTCTTTACTACTTTTAATGTTTACCCCCAATGTGCTAACTATTTTAAAAAGGTAAAACAAAAATAATTTAAAACATTAGTAATTCGAGAAATTTAAAGACAATGCGATATGCAAGCAAATTTTATCTCCGGGATTTTAAACTTAATAGTATAGAGTACTTTATACTCGAGTAATTACTTTGCATAATTTACGTAAAATATATTCAAATTAACTTACTTGTTCTATTTAATTCTTTTTAAACAAGAAGTAATAATATTAAATGCACAATTATTATATATATGATGATATTCTAAAATAAATAAGAAGTAAGAAATTGTCGCATCGTTAAGAAAGTTAATGTTTAAACATTTGTACTCAATAAATCTTCTACAAATTGCGATGCAATTGTAAAAAAAGGGGGACTAATGAGCTTATTTATTTAAAGAGATATTCAAGGCTCCCTTTTATTTTAGCATTTGAATTTGCTTAATTTAAATGTAAATTTGTCTGCTACGTAATAAATCTCTATTCGAGTTCCTACATGCCTCTAATTTTATATACTTAAGAGTAAATAGATATTATAATCTCTCCTTAGTAATTGCCTATTATAGAATTTCATTTAGTTCTTAAATTTAAACGATTTTATAATGTATCTGCTTAAGCAGATGTTGAGAACTGAAAAGATCAATAATTATTATATTCGCTGACATTATTAATTCATTTTAGGAAGCACTGAACGATTTTAAGTATGTTTATTTTTATTTCTGTGTTAGCTTTGAATTTATGCATTTATTATATTTAATGGAGTGCAATTCTAACAAAACTTGAAAAGTACGATTTTTGAGTTATTGCCATCCCCAAAATTTTAAAATCGTCTTTTATTGCTGAAGCAGTACGCATAGTGAAACTGAGTAAAACTCGTACACCAAGCTCTTTATATAGAATATGAGATTTTAGAAGTGAATGTTTTACTTACGATTTTAGAAGTGAATGTTTACTGTGCAAATAACGTAACGTTACGTTATAATTTTATATTGTATATCCTTAAGCGGATGTTGAAAACTGAAGATCAGTAATTATTATACTCACTGATATTTTTAATTTATTTTTACGAAGTATTGAACGATTTTATTTTTATTTCTGTGTTATATCTGAATGGATGCTTTTATTATAGTTAATGAGGTGCAATTGTAATAAAACTTGAAGGGTACAAATTTTTGAGGTATGACCATCCCAAAAATTGTAAAATCTTTAATTGAAGCCGCATGCATAGTGAAATGGAGTAAAACTCGTACACCAAGGTCTTACTAACGAATATGAGATTTTAAAAGAGAGCGTTTCACTTACAACAAATAAAAGTACTATTTAACAATTTTACACATAGAACTTTAAATTTTCATATTTATAAATTAATAACTTTACATAGTCATAAACGAAAAGAAAGCAGTTAACTGTTATTTCGCATTCATACTTTTCGAACCAATTCGTAATATTAGCTACATATTTCAATTTCTCTGGAGGTCAGTCTGTTTAATTCATTACTGTCTATGAAGGGACGTAATGTTTATCCATATATAAACATGCCTGTCTGTGGGTTTTCTGGCAACTTTTTAAAGAACAGTACTAAGAAAGTCAAGGATTAATTATGAATTATAGGTGCAAAAAGGGTAAGAAATTGTCTTTGAGAACGAACATCAGCATTTAAAAGTTAATTTAAATTTATTCCTTTTTATGTACTTTTAAATTATGTTTGTTACAAAGTCATCCTTCTCTTCTGGTCTAATTCATAACTATCTGAAAACTGACTCAGTCATCAGCAATATATAAGCAAGACTCTTGGTACAGAACTCTATGTATCTCAATCTGTTGGCATCGACGTTCAGAATTGGCTTTGAGCTGAATTCCCGAGCTAATTAGACGTTGCAACGTAGGAAATTAACCGACATATTCCAAAACAATCTTTATGTGTATCAATACATCTCGGCTTAACTTTTTTTTTCGGTGAAAAGAGGCCCTGTTAATCTCTAACAATTTCGGATGTAATTTTGTGAGATAAAACTGTATCCGGTTGTTCAATTTATTTTTTACTGTCTAGAAACTTATAAAAGGATCTTCATAGTACTCCGAAGGTAGTTACTAAGAAACTGTCCTATTATATCTCAATTATGATATGTTTTTACTGTAGTTGTTATACCTCTTGTAGTTAGAGTAACTCCAAAAAGTATAGCAATCGGGTAATTAAGTTAGTCCTTTGCTTACATACCCAATGTTACTTGCATCATGCTTTCTACGTGTACTAGCTCAACTAACAGTAACTGTAGTGGTTTAAGCATGAAAGTTGAGATAGTAATGGGCTGGTTGTGGAAGAGAAGAACGTAGGGGCCCTGTTGTGATGCATGTGGAGAATTTATCACATATTTAGAGAGGAAAAGAAGTGTATTTGTTCCGCTCATCTTCTTGGAGATCTTCACCCAATCTTTCATGTAATAGAAGTCAGGTCTTAATCTTAATCTTGGTGTAATTGTTCCAGATTTGCATCTCCAGTTTTATTATCCAGACACTCCAAACTATAGTAGGGATACACCAGTTGTAACAATAAGTTACATTCGGTTCAGCTTTTTTTACCACTTCCCGTGAGTCATAGTCAAAGACATACCAGAAAAGGACAGGTTTGAACTAGAAAGAAACTTCGGTCTTCTCCCAACCAATAGAAGGGCCTGTTGGTTTGACTTTTTCCGACCCCTCTGTTCAGGAGTGCATCCATGTGTTTTCTCCATGGGGCAGTCTGATTTTTTTAGAGGACAAGGTCGGGACCAGAGGAGAGTAGAAGGTGAACGCTGCTGGCATCCGCGGCTTGTGGGATAAACTCTTTGAGAAAAATCATCGCCATATTGTTTTTTAGGGCCAGCGGCAACTCGAGAGCAGTCTTCGATATCTACAAATGATAAGTTGATTACAGTTGTATTCCTTAGACATTTATTTAATTGCATATAAGCATTTAATCAAGACATATTAGTCTATGTGTTTATTAATAAGTATTAATTTTTTTCTTTCTCAAACACTAGGCCAACTTAACATTATTTTTACACCGGTTATACAGGCAGAACCTAAAATAAGCTCATTTTATACATTATGAATTCACACTTTCATCATGATAGCAACTATGAAAAAATATTTACGCTTTCTGAGTATTACCAACATAATAACTAAAACATTCCATAATAATTACGCAATCCTTACAGAAGCTTACCGTATACATTATATCTCCTAATACAAAAATAGTTCACTATTTATCTCCCAACTTCTCTAACACGAGAAATCCGGACAACTCATAAAATCAAACATTTTGCTTTCTATGTAAAACAATCTGAATAAATCAAGGTATTTTCATATTTGTTACTCCACATACTTGTTTTGTTCGATAACTTAAAGTAATAACTATAAATTATAAATGAAGCAAAATTTATGTTGTCTGAGTCTGTGAAATTTTCTGTAAAAGTTACAAGAAAAATAATTAATGTTCGAACAGAGAATCTTTGCATAATTTATAGCTCGTATATTTCTCTCATTTTTGGAAAAAGAAAGCTATATCTAAATGATAAAACTCTGAAAAGAAGAAATTATGTTTCTACTCTCCAATAATTAATGATATACGCATGAAGAGGTACAAAAGAGACAATTTTCAAGGATACAAAAACATATTTCATCGGTAAAATTTAATATTTAATAATGAAATGGAAACTGTTAACACATATGCTTTTTTTTTACTTGGCAGCACATACCTTCAATTTGAAAACGTTATGTAACAATTTGAAGAATGTGACGCATACTTTTGTTTCTGCTATATTTATAAGTATAAACATAACTTTCTTAATTGAATATTCGTAACATATTAATAACATATTTATTGAAAAGAAAGTTCTTTTTTGATTGCTATTCCCGTTTAAGATTTTTTAAAGTAAATAGTATTAGCGTAAGTGAATTTAAATATCAAGGCTTATTAATTATTTAAAATATGTCATCTACTCTTTCCTCATGATTAAACCTTTTGTCTGATACTATGAACTATGAAGATATTTTTTTCTGTATCTCTAAACATATTATAGAGTTCTAAAACTTTTCTGTTAAAACTTTTTACTTCCTCGATCAAAGTGAAAGAATTATTCAAATCAAGAAAACTTACAGTGTACAGGCTTTAACGCAAATATTTCTTTTGAGCATATTTGAACTAATTTTAACTAGTTTAGTTTTGTGGTGGTATCTAGCATAACTAAAAAAAATAAGTCATTGTTAAAATTTTGTAATTTTGATAAAATCGAACTCTAATAAAATTTTGTTGGAAAAATCTCAGTATAACTAATATCAACTCTGCGACCAGATGGCAATACTTAAGCACTACTCAGTAACGTCCTACCAGGAAAAAATGAAATTAACTTTGAAACTTGAAAAGAATGTACAAATAATAGTTCTGATTACTCATCGTGAAAAATAACAGAATGTATATAATTAAATTGACGTACAAGAAATCCATTTGATGTCAGCATGAAATTATTTTGTGTTTAGGGGGAGAGGGTTCTCAAGCATTGAATATCAACTTTCTATATACCCTCTCCAAATGAAAGTAAGAAGTACATTTTTTTACTCTAAACAATATTTACACTGTGTTATATAATAAAATTGTTAGGGTATAAACTGAAAAAAAAATTTCTATACCTTTATTTTCTTAAATTTTGTTGTTACCTGTTTCTTTATGGGAAGGACATTTTATTTCTATAACTAAGGCAGCAACACATTTGGTAATATTGCAGCATAAAGAACCGTTGCAAAAGAGCAATCGGATATAAAAGCTGATAGCCACTAGTTGTAGGCAACTTCTCGATCTCGTGAAGTTGTGAGTTGTTATTTTGCTTCAATAAATTTGTTAGGTAAACGATGTGTTCATTCGAATCTTCTTCACAATATACAACACTTCACGGGAAATGGTTAGAAAATTGTTATAAAGCGATTAAATTGTTATAAATGTCTATTTTAGTGAATTCACAATGAGATAAAATATACACAAATCTGATTTACCTACGGATAGACAAATTGTAATTATTTTCAGAGTCTTCTAACGGTAAACTGAGAGGGCAAATAGTTTTTCCTTTTATAAGTTTATATTTATACTATTTGTTAAAAATAATGGATTAACTTATAATATTTGTTTTTTAGTGTATCTCCAATAACATTTTATCTTAGGTTCTACTGCACAGAAAATATGTCCAAATAGTTATATATTAATGAAGATTCATTCATGTTAAAGGAAAACCAGAGTTGAAATATTATTTGACTAAATTCAGAATAAATCTCTTTCAAAGTTAAAAACATGGGTTTACTATCAGAACACATTTAAATTCATGGAACAGAATAATACAGAGTATGGATTTTTGTACATTTGTTTCGGTTTATAAATAGTTATTTCTTGTAAAGAGGTTAAATGAATAAGGTGAGATGGATGTTAAAACCTGAATAGCAATAAATAAATCATAAAAATGAACAGTGCATAAATAAAAGCAATCCATCACTTCTTATATAGAACGCATTTCGTATGGCACTTAATTATATTCATGCTTTAATAACTGAGTGGATCAATTTATTTATTACAGCCTGCATGTAGAACACAATCATGTTTTAAGCAGGTTTGGGCATCTGTGTGAAACTTGTTTACTATTCGTTGTGTTGAATGCTACCATAGCACTCGAAACTAACTCCGATAGCAAACCGAAACTAAACCACGCCATATATGAAACATGACTTGCATGTTCCAAATCCGCTCTGACAAAAAACTTTTTTGTTCCTTTTTCCTATTTTCTTATCCCATACGAAGTAAACCAGAAAAATTTCAAGCATCTCAAAGAGCCGAGTCAGCTTAAGATTTAATAATAAAAAGCTGTTTTTTGGATAACAAGTTTTAAAGCTCTTCACTAAGAGGCGTAATTAATTACCGTGTTGAAAAAGGCAACATATATCACTGCGCTTTAGTTCACTTTAGATTAATTGTTATATAAAGTGATTGATAGCATGTACATACAGTGAGTGTAGAAAATACTCGTGCAACTACAATTCTGCAGTACAGATTCTATTTATTTTTTTATATTTTCATATTGTTACTTTATAGCAGTATTTAAAACTTATATTAGATATTTTTCGTGAATGTAGATGTGATTCATCATGGCCTAACAATTATGTAATGCTGTTCTAGAGGTAACTTTAGTTTTTTGTTATATTACAATTTTCAGATTCAAAATCATTTTATTTTGTTAACGTGTGACATTGCGCTGACAGTATTGACAGTTTCACAGCTTGTTATCAAAACAATAGAAGATTATACGAATACGTCTACTGCATAAATCAAACTTTGTTTTCTAAGATTGTAAACTCCCAATTGAATTTCCATCATCAACGCCAACATAAAAGACCATCACGAATCGATCTAAAGGCAAGAATATCCTCCTACATAGTCCCTTGATGAATTACTTGTCAACTAATAAAAGTCAATGTACACTTACAAACAATAAAGTATTAATTCTAGAATCCGAAAATTATTTCATGGCGTTTCTGTTTTAATAACATTCACGTCAAATTTAACTCGAAACTATTGTCCCTGTCTGACAGTAGATTTAAATCTCTAAAAATTTAATTTTTTTTCCACGATTGGGTCAAAAAGTCACATTTTTTTTAATATTAATATATTAAGTAGAAAAAAATAGTGTTAAGATTAATATTTTTGATATATTTAGACGTTTAGGATACATTTTACTGCAATTAAATTAAAAATAGTCTCCTCAGTGTAAGTCGTCTTTTTTTCCTACGTGATTTTCTAAGAGTAAAGCTACATTTACAGTTGTAAATATAACAAAAAGATATTATATAACATTAATTACTTTATTATAATACAAACCATGAAAAAAATCGTGAAAATAATTCAGAAAAAAATACAATCTATCTTTTAGTAACCCTCTATACCACTAATTTGGTGTTAAAAATATAAAATATAAGACCGAAATAGTACATGCAATGGAGAAACAAGATTAACCGTACGCCATAAAACAAATAAATCGCGGCCCGCACACAGTGCCTGTATGGCATACGGAAAAAACTAGAAAGGCATTAAAAGGAAAATTCACTGTAAATTTTGTAGGGACTTTACACCGCTCTAACTAAATGGTTAATCCCCATTCACAGACATTCAATGTATGTTAAGGTTCATTTCAAAGCAAGATGTTAAAACTTGTTGATTTAAAAATTTAAGATACTTTAATTTTACTTAAATGAGCTCTTCAAATACATTTAATATTTTTGAATACCCTTTAATTTATATTATAAAATACGAAACAATTATAATGTTTATTTTAATATTTAAAATAATAGTTAAGGATATTATGACTCTTAACTTTCATAATTTTCAAAAATGCAGCAATAATAACCCTGAATTTCTTTCACATTGTAAGGTTTCTTTGAAAACAAATTTCAGTTTGAGAGATCTATTGAGAAAATATTTTTTATCAGCTGACACTAATCAAAACAAATGTTATACAGGTGATACTTACAGGTGTTAATTACAGGTGAGCAATCTTAACCTTTATTTCTTATTATGTGGTCTCACAGGTTTCATCCCTTAATGAGTAATTTTACCCTTCTAAACTATGATTAATTCTCTATTTTCTCATTATCCTTCTGCATTTTCCTATCTATATCACAAGTTGGAAGTTAGTAAAAAATTAATGAAAGGATGTTAATATGGGATTTTTTTCAGTATCGGCAGAATTAAACTGCTAATATCACTCAAAAGTTTAAGACTAGTTATAAATTAATTGAAATGAACTACTAGAGATAACTTATCTCCCAAAATTCGTCCACCACATTCGAAGGTTAATCTAAATTCCCTGAATAGTATAAATCTCTAAACAACCCAACACGAAATTACTGTTGTGTGATAAAATTTTCTGATTTAAAGCATTCATGGGATTAAACGATAGTCTTCTTTAATAGCTGTTTAGTTACCCGCGAAAGGTGATTAATAAAAATCCTAATTATCGTTTTCGGACAATGTTTCGATTAAATGGCTCTGGGAATATTGGAAAGAAATCTCCATCGCTTTTGTTTCTGAATTTTAACTACATGTTCTGACTTCAATTTGGAAAATACGTCATTTATTTCAAGAAAATTGGATCGTAAATGTCATTAAATTTATGAGTTTCAGAAAACGGCAATAAGAATGCAAATTAAAAACGTCATTTTTGAAGCTCTGAAAGGCTGCAAATGATATTTGAAATTAAATAGAAAGACTAAATAAAAAAATAGTTGCTTAACCGTCTGGCATACGACAGACAAGTACAATTTTCCAAGAAAGCAATTTAGCGTTATTAAAAACTTCATTAGAGAAAAATAGAACTAGTTTAGTCTCTTTTGTTATATAATAAGCCCTTTACAGCATTTGATTCAAAAGAAAAAAAATATTGGGATTGTAAATTGTTTTTGAGCTGCATAATTTTAATTGTGTTCAGTCGCATACAACATAAAACGAGTTTATTTTATGCATGAATATAAATGTGAAAATACTGACTAGCTTCATAAAAATGTTTAGATTGCTTGGAATATATTTTCAGCTTCAGAGGTATAAGAAACAGCTAAATAGTAGGGCAGAGAGTGAAGATAAATTCTATGTCTTATAATTGTAAAATTAAGTTGTTATGCAGATTTACATGATGGAATCTAAAAGATATTCATTGAAATATTTAGTTGTTTCGCCTTTCTAGAATACAATTCTCTTTGTACATTTAATTCTTCCATCTCGAAAGTTGCTTTTAGATTAAATATTTTTAGACCTCCAAATAATTTTTTTAAAATTCAATATGTATTTGTTAAGTACACTAAGTTAGCATAATATATTGTTCTTTAAAACAGTTAGGGGATTTCAAGGAAGTGTCGTTTGTCAAATAATTCTTAGTCTATCCAGTTGTTGATTCTTTCTTTCAAACATCTCTTTTGCATTTAATAAAAAACTTAGGGAGGGTTGCACTTTTTGTTAGTTATTTAATGTCCCTAGTTTTAAAATTCTACCTATTACATCAGTCAAGTTATAAAGATTTTAGAATTCTTGAATAGTTTGTTACTTTAATAAGTAACACAGATTATACTAGAATGCTAATTTTTTTTTACTTTTAAAGCAAAGAATGCATGAATTCTAAAATTATTACTCTAATTTGTATTGCCTGTCCTTTTATGTTTGCATGTAGTCAATTTAGAATTTTTAACTTTCTATTTATGTACAATCTTTACAATTTAAAACATTACATCATTATTGCTGACGAATTGTCATAGTAAAAGAGTAACCCTAAAACGTTATCCTTACATCTTGAGAAATTTTTATAATTTATTTTCAGTTGTCAAATGCTGAAAATAATTTTAATATGCTGTAAGTACTTTTTTATTGAAATCATCTGCAGTACTGGTCTAGTTTTCTGTAAAATGAATTTTAAAAATTTTGCCTTATAGTTGTAAAAATAACAATGTTCAACAAAAGCAGTTAGCCCTCTAGGGATAATTTACAAGTCATTAGACGCGTAATAATGCAATGCAGACGATTCTTTATCAAATTACTTTCTTCTCTTTCTGCTACCCATATTTTCTTTACTAGTTTAAAAACTTTGAAAATTAATCAGCAGTTAATTTTCTTCATTCATATGCATAAAGCCACTGGCATGCATGGTTTTATAAACCGTGGTCCTGATGTTAACATTTTTTCTTTTACATTTTACAAAATAATTACATTGAAATCACAAAAATTGATATTCCACATTCTCTTACATGTTCTTTACATGCTTTTAATATGAGCTAAAATGTTTTGTCATAGATTACCCAATGTAAACAGTTTTCAACTTTTTCACACCACTCGTTTAACTGATTAGGATTTGCTCTGGGCACTCTATACCAGAGCAATTTATATTTTTTTCTTTAAATGATCTTTTCCTTCAAATGTGCTCTAATTTTTTATTAAGTTGAATAAATGAAGTCTTTTATTTATTTAGCTGAGAAATCCGAGGATGCTTTCATATAGAAAGCTTTGCTTCCTCAGCAATAGAGCTCGAGGTGATATAAAGCAAGCGATAAAGCTACTGCTAAATGCAGAACAATGTGAGCAAACTTATTGAGGTGGATTTAGCACATTTTAAACGACTCGTCATTTATAACCCCTTTTACCAGGAATAATTTATTTCTTCCACTTGAATTGTTTCATAAGTTTTCTGGATGTATTTTTATACTGAGAACTTTCTTACTGTTCCTCTTTTTACAAAACAGGCCTGGATAAAGAAATTTTACATGCGAGAGTATTTATAAAATATTTTATTTAAGGCAAAAGGTTGAAACTTTATGCCAACAATAAAATTGTTGTGAAACCATCAAGAGAAGTATCTGCTGAAATGAGTATTTAAAGTAATACGTGAGAAATAAACAAGTTTTTTTTTCTCACTCACTTCTAAATTCTGTATTAAATGTTGTCGAATGGTTATTTTTTTAACCCAGTAATATTCATAAATTTTTAGGGGTAAGCTTGAATAACGCATCACAGTAGTCACATACCTCAAAATAACAGCTGTTCAATTCATGAACATAAATGCTTTAGCCACTCGATTGCAAATGGGTAAAGTACTGATCTTCTATACCGCAGTTCGTGGATTTCAGTTCCACTGCTGGTATAAAGTCGTAAAACTTTAGAATCGGCTTTAAGCATTAAGTCAAGGTTTCATAACCCTCTTGTATCAAAACAGTAGCCCGTAGTGCTTAAAACCCCACCATCTAACTTTCTCCTTTATTTTGTGATTAAGGTTATCTGTTTTTAACTAAATAAACAAATATTCTCCAAAGAACTCCATGATGTTAACTAATGGAAGCTCCCATGAGCCACTATGATCACCACTGTATATAATTGCAATTATTGACTTCGATTTTCAACTGCTTGCTTTTTTCTTGAATAAAAGTTGGTACTTCGAAACTAAACGTTTAGGGTATGTCATACTCTTCCCACAAACGATTAGGGTATGTCTACCATACCCACAAAACTCTTCCTATAAGTATGGATACAGTCCTTTATGAAGGATTATGAATGTTTTTATGTTTTTTTTCTAGTAATCGTTAGCTTTTTTCTGGAGTCACCGAAGGATGAAAAATTCAGCTATTACTATTATTCGAAAACAACTAACACCTTCTCATCTTTTAAATCTGTCAATCTTTCATCTGTTTCATCTGTTAATCTTTTAAAACCTTCATTTCTGGATGACTAGTATATATTTTGGAGGTAAAACAGAGTTATAATCGAACTCACAGTTTTCAAATGAGGTAAGATCGTTGAGTTCAGTTTATAGGAAACTGTAAAAGAAACGGCTACCCTCGAAGGTGTTTGCGGTAATGACAATGGGACCACCAACAAGCTTTTACTTTAAAACATAAATAGAATTAAATATAAATTAAAATTTTGTTAAATTATGAATATTTTAGAACACTTATTATTTGGTAATATAGAAAAGAAAATAGTTTTTCTGAAATTTAATGTGCTTAATCTATTCTATACAATAATAAACTAATGACGGCTTAACTACTGACTTTACAGCAAATAATTCGATTAAATTCAATTATTACTTTTCTATCTTGCAGCTCTAAATATTTTTTCTGAATCTCTTAAGCTGTGATTTAAAAAGTTATCCTTAACTACAGCCATTACTTTTATTCCGTCGAACAAAACAAGACTTTATTTTTCATTCTATTCCTCGAGGTTATCTATCTTTTTATTTACCAAAAAAAATTGAATTGGTATTAAAAGAATATACCTAATGCAAACAGTCATAAAAGTATGAGTTATAATTTAATGTACAGACAATGACTGTCGCTGTCAGGTAATCAAGGTGTTACATTCGTTTGAGTTAAAAACTGATGTGCAAGCTAAATTAAATCTCGATTTCTAAATGTTAAATTATTTTAAATACTATTTTCTCTTATATTAAATTTTCGCTTATATTAAATACAATTTATAAAAAAATATTATTAAAATAGGTCTAAAATTTATTCTTTTCGTTGTATCTGTCTTAAAATTTGACAAAATACCGTAAAACTAAATGTTTATATATATATATATATATATATATATATATATATATTTATATATATATATATATATATATATATATATTATATATATATATATATATATATATATATATATATATATATATATATATATATATATATATATATATATATATATATATATATATATATATATATATATATATATATATATATATATATATATATATATATATATATATATATAATATATATATATATATATATATATATATATATATATATATATATATATATATATATATATATATATATATATATATATATATATATATATATATATATATATATATATATATATATATATATATATATATATATATATATATATATATATATATATATATATATATATATATATATATATATATATATATATATATATATATATATATATATATATATATATATATATATATATATATATATATATATATATATATATATACATATATATATATAATTTTTAAACATTTCATATGTTCTACATTTATATAAATATATATATATATATATATGAAATATATATATATATATATATATACAATATATATATATATATATATATATAGAATATATAATATATATGTATATATATATATATATATATATATATGTTTATAACAGTATATATATATATGTTCTTAGTATATATATATATATATATAAATATATATACATATATAAATATATATATAAATATATATATATATATAAACATATATATATATATGCTATATAAATATTTGTAATAGGTAAATATACACATGTAATATGGATACTTTAGTATTTAAAAGTGGAAATGACAGGTTTCTATTTGCACTTAAGAATAGATTTTCTTGTAATACCCAACGCGAAATATTTACATCAATATATTTCTAAAAACTCATGTTTTGTTTTAACAAGTAGGATTTCATCCAATCTCTAAAAAATAGAAGTAACATACACTGTGTAAACTATATTTTTTTCTGTTACCTTTGACATATTTTTGATTCCCTTATGCAAAAATACTAGATTGAAAGTTTTGGATGCAGCAACAAAAAGGCAGAAATATATTTAGAATAATAATTTTGTAGAAATAGAGAATTTCTAGTTTATTTAACAGTAATTTTTTCTTAGTTTCTTTAGTACGTACTGATGGACCTTGAAATACATTCATACATTCCTTGAAAAATTTAACAAATTTCATACCGTTCTAAAACATTTTATTGCTTTAAATATTTGTAGAGGTAAATCGTCAATACACATGTAATATGGATACTTTAGTATTTAAAAGTGGAAATGACAGGTTTCTATTTGCACTTAAGAATAGATTTTCTTGTAATACCCAACGCGAAATATTTACATTTGGTTAATATATAATTCTAAAACCCACTCATGTGTCTTGTTTGGCTACTGCGTGGATTTCATCCAATCTCTAAAAAATAGAAGTAACATACACTGTGTAAACTATATTTTTTTCTGTTACCTTTGACATATTTTTGATGTGTTGAGATGCAAAAATACTAGAGGAATGGATGCAGCAACAAAACCTCATTGGGGGGGGAAACTTTTAAATATTTAGAAGTGTGGAGATCAATAAAATTTTACTTTATAATAAATATTTTTTAGCGTTTTTTGACATTTTCGTGAAAATCCTTAGGCGTATAAAAAATAAATTTCAAGTTTTCTCCGAGATATCTTTTACCTAATACTTTATGATATTTTAGAGGAAAATATTATGTAAAGTATCAGCACGTTTTGTTTACTGTGCTTACAAAAAGACGTAGGAACAAGAATTATTAGGGTTCATTCAAGCGTGGCTATGGACTGAGAAGAAAAAAACTTTGCCATTAATCTTCTTTGAAATGAGCTTATGACATTAAGGTTATCTTTGAAGGTATAGAATATTATAACAGTTTGTTTATGGTTTTTATTGGATATCTCTACTATTTCACTCAAATATTTTAGATTGAATGTGCGAAGAAAAGGGGTTTAACGTATATTTTTCTTTGAATCACAAGTACTAACACATCTTCCCATTTTTTAAAGTTTGAAAGTTGTAGTTATGACAGCAGATACCTTTAATATATATGAGAGTGTTGGAAAAGAGCTTAGATTGATAATAAAGACGTTAAATTGTTTTCAAATACTTTTCCTACACATTGTTTAGTTGTCTTAGTAATTATTTTTCCGTAATGTTTGTTAAGTCAGTCTTGGCTTGTGACAGGCTGTAGCGCATTTAAACAAGAAGTGTTCCAGTGAAACCATTGCATCTATGCAGAATTTACCCAGAAAGCCCACAATTGTGTTTTGATCGGAAAGAAAGGTTGACCAGGAAGATCTTCGGTGTAGTATATATATTTTATGCATATATTATCAGCAAAGACTATCTTTTGAGTAAATGTTAAGAGAAACTGAATAGATATCGGAGTGATAAAAATGGTGTTTTATTTTTACATTGATTTTACATTTCAATAAGAAATCCAACCACCACAAAAAGCTATTCTGATATTGTCGAACGTTATTACGATTATTATGACTAGATGAAAATATTTAAAAACTTCTTTTAAACCAAGTAAATACAAGCAGTACAAACGTTTTAAATTTTAAACTCTCTTTTAAAGCGAGTAAAGACAAACGATTCCATTTTTATAAAACATATTATTGCAAATATCTTTATTGTTAGTTTTAAAATTGTGTTATTTTACATTAAAGAATGTCTTAGACATAAAGATATCGTTCAAAGTGTAATATTGATCATAGAAAGCCATCTCGTCCTTACAGATTTAAAAATAGTAGCAACGTTTAGCAACACATCTCTAAAATTTATTTTATAGCAAGGAAAAGAAGCAGTACATTTTATTTGATTTATAAAATATCTTCTACATTAGTTAATTATCGTGTTCTGGGCGCAGTACATCCCATCAAAATATCTCACAAAACCATCATACCCTCACATTTGAATGTTCATCAGAAAGGATAAAAAGTACTCTTCTACAGCCAAATTCCCTTCTTGAATGGACAAAAATGTTGAGATTAGCTCAGAAAAATTTGAAATTTAATAAGATATGGTTGTTTGAAATTTCAAATGTAGGTAATAAACTCTCTGTTGTGGAACTTCATGGTGCAAGTTTATAATTTTCTGTATTGCCAACATGATTCTATTGGCAGATGTATTGTCTTACTGTAAATTAATTTTTTTTCATTTGCAAATAGGAAAAAATTTGCTTTCGCATTCTTTAGATCGTTAGAATAGTATTTTTTAGTTTCTATATTTTGCCATTAGATACCATCGAATAAACGACACAGTAAGTCATTTAAGATATAATCTCTAAGATCTGAAACTTATATTGTTGAATCTGTATGCCTTGAGTTGTCCTCAAAAAATACACTCTTAGTTAAACTGTACTTCATAATTGTGAAACGCATCAGTACAAAATTGTGTTGGTATTGCTACATATTCGACATGTAAAGCAATACACATTCAGCAGTTGTAAGGTACCTGGTAAGAACTCTTGTACCATACTCTTGTAGCAGACATTTTTCTTTCGACATACAAAATCGCATTCTTTAGAACGTTAGAATATTATTCTTTAGTTCAATATTTTGCCATTAGATACCATCGGATAAACAACACAGTAGGTCATTTAAGATATTATCTCTAAGATTTGACACTTGTATTGTTGAATCTGTATGCCTTGAGATGTCCTCGAAGATCACTCTCTTAGTTAAACTGTGCGTCAAAATTGAGAAATGCATCAGAGTGGATTTGAGTTGATATTGTTACATGTACGGCATGTAAAGCAATGCACATTCAGCAGTTGTAAAGTACCTGGTAAACACTCTTGTAGCATAGTCTTGTAGCAGACATTTTTCTTTTGACATACAAAATCTTGTGTCTTTTTCCTCCGACTAGTGAAAACTAATCTTTTTATCAGTATTTTTTTATAAAACACTTTAATCCCGATTTTAAGTTTACCTAATATGAGCATGTATATATATATATATATATATATACATATATACACATAAATATATGTATACATATATATATACATACATATTTACATATATATATATATATATATATATATATATATACATATATATATATACATATATATATACATACATATATATATATATATATATATATATATATATATATATATATATATATATATATATATATATATATACATATATATACATATATATATATATATATATATATATATATATATATATATATATATATATATATATATATATATATATATATATATATATATATATATATATATATATATATATATATATATATATATATATATATACATATATATATATATATATATATATATATATATATATATATATATTTATATATATATATATTTATTTATTTATTTATTTATTTATATATATGTATATATATATGTATATACCGGGTGGCCATAATTAAACTAACAGTGCTCCCAGTGTTCTGCAGCTCGATTTATTTACGAGAATAAAGCCACATTTTGTAGGAAGATTAAACAAGACGAGGGACGAAGGAACACTCTATTTTCTATAACACAGGGCCAAATATTCTCCTAGTGTTGACGTTTGGAACTAATTTGTTTTTTCACGGAATCCTTCGTATCCCGTCTTGTTTAATCTTCCTACAAAATGTGGCGTCATATATATATATATATATATAGAGAGAGAGAGAGAGAGAGAGAGGGGGGGGGAAAGGGGTGTTATGATTAAATAATTCGCTAGTTTTCAATTTAACTATTCAATAAAGGAACTCAAATTTCTTTAATTTGCCATCTCATAACATTACTAAATATCCTGTTTTGTTAAAATGCATATTTCCTCATCATTCTTGGGATACGTTTGGGATGCATATAGCAGCTCTTTCAAAGTCCATAAGTCTTTTACTGATCCATTAGACCTGCTACATGTGTGTTTATTGCCTAAAATATTTTTCGAAGGAAAATGTGTCGACACATTTAGAACACTGCTCCTTTTTTCTACTCAAACTGGGTGTGACAGGCATCAATTTGCACTTAAAAAATATTTGCATACTACGGAATATTTACCTATGGGTAAAATACAATCACAATACTCCCCCTTCTCCCCCTCTCTATAGCGCCAGCAACTACAAGTGGTTCCAACCAATCACCAAATATGCAAACACGAATAAGCATATGCTTTCCAAATTGCATTTTTTTCTAATCCCTTTGTCCCATTTTTAAAGTGTTCAGATACATAAATCTTGGAAGAAAAGAACATGGCAGAGAAAGTGCATAGAGTATTAAGTTTAAATTTATAATATTACTTTTGCTTTTCTTCACATTTCTTTTGAATTCTTTGTCGTATGAAGAATAATTTGGTAAAAAATGAAGAATAATAAGGTTTAAAAATGATATATTTCACTATATTTTAGAAAAAAGAATTTTAATACAAAAGAAAATTTCAAAACATTTTATGGACTGTGTTTAGTCAAATAAGGAAATTGTGAATTAATAAAGTTGTTTGAAGCAGGAACAAGAAACTAAGGAATAAAATATATTAACAATTGATCTTTTTAAGGTGGGTGTACAATACTAAAGAAATATTCTTCATGAATTAAAACATGTTAGCATAGTTTAATAATAGTTCAACTTTCTTTGTTATTGAACCAACTCATATTTGAAACTAATCTCATATTGATAACTAACTGGGAATAAGCTCTTATCTATATTTCTCTTTAGAGATGTTATCCATATTTTTTTGTTTTCTGAATATCCCGATTCAGCATACTTGTTTAATTTTCTGAAGCACTCATAGATGAATCAGAAACGGTCGTCATGTTTGGATCTGAGATCTGAGAAATTTATATAATTTACCCTATAGTCAGAGGAGAGACGATCAGACATATTGTGTGAGATCTGTCAAGTAATTGACGCTGTGACGGGAGACCAGCTCTGAATTCCGATAATCCGAAATTAACTTCTTAATAGCCTTTATAAAAATCTTATTCTAAATACTATTATCCTTAGTAAAACATCTTAAAATAATTGCTTAACTCTAACCTTTCTGGTTGCGATATGTGAAAATTCATCAAAGTCCCATCAGAAATGATCCATTTCCTTATTGTCAGGTGTCTCAATACACTCACGCATACATTTATATATATATACACATACATTATATTATATATATATATATATGTCAGCTCTAAAAAGGAGTAGTTGGAAATTACGTGAGTTATAAACAATTTTAAAAAGGGAACTATTTTTATAATAATAAAATAAATGAAAAAGACGGACCCTTGCGTAACCATTTAAAGTAATGCGGCCAAGCGTAGCGATATTTCACAGGAAGTTGGTCACTAATCAAGCGAAAAGTTCAATTAGAGTGTGGACATGGAGCTGTCAACACCTTTCCATGCTTAGCTTAACCACGAATAAATGAAAATGGCGTAAGCCATGCCTGAAACAGAAAATCCAATCTAAATAAAGAAATGTTTTTACTACGAAGGGCTAATTATTCCATTCACCTAAACAATGGATTTTTCATATATATATACATACATTCACACTTGTACATGCTGGTATATTTGTCAGTCTTAATTTGCAACGTCTTAATACTCTAGTAATATCATTCCTTTTTTAAACAGTACAGTCTACGTAAATGCATTATATCTAAGCACAATTATGGGAATTATATACTTAGACCCATCAGAAATACTCAATTCCTTGAATTTTCAGGTATCTCAATATACACTCCCTCATACATACATACATTGTATATGTATATTATATATACACACACATATATATATATACATACTTGTTCTTGCATACTTACATGCAGGTGTATTTGTCAGTCTAAGCTTGCAACGTCTTAAACTAGAACACATTTTCAATCTTAATACTCTAGTTATATGATTAATTTTTAAACAGTACAGTTCACGTAAATACATTGTAAATACATATAAATTAAATACACAGTCATGGGTATTATCTACTTAGAGTAAACAACCCCCCACTAGACTACGATGTAAAATAAAATTGCTAGTCGCCATGATTAGTTTTCAGACAGTAATGTTTTTACCATCTGTTTCCTTTATAAAACCCATTCCACATTTTACAAGAGGTCTTATAGATATATTTCAAAGGATAAGGCTGAGTAAAAATGGAGCTTTTTAAGGGAAAAGTTTAAAATATTTTCAACATTGAGAGCAAATAATAAAATTTTATTTCATTACTATTTTTTGTCATTTACCAGCGTTGCTTTTGAATACTTTGGGCATGTGAAATATAGATTTCATCCCAGATATGTATTATGTAACTTTTAGAATTAAACAAATATATACAGAGAAACAAAAAAAAAGTTGGACAGCATGGACAACCCATTTTGTAGTTCAATATTTTAAAAGCGAGTTGTAGTTTTAAAATGGAATATTTTAAAAAAAATGGTAATTTTTTTCCACGATTGAGGTGACTGGTTTGAATTTTAATAAAACACTGCATTTATTATTAAACTATTTTAATACAAAATTTTGAGATATCCACAGCCAAAAAATAAACTTAAACATTTATTTTATTCTCATTGTACACTGCTTTTTGCTAATTTTATGCAAATTTTTAAGACACTGTTACATTTATGGCACGAATCCAAGTCAAAGCTTTGAAACTGAACTTTTTAAAGAAATTTTTCTTCGTTTAAATTTTGGGAAATGGAGACAAATCAAGCTTCTCTAGATATGAAAAGCTTAATTCTGAAACTATAGAAGGAAAAGAAAAGCATAAGAGATATTGCAGAAATTGGAAAAAATTCTGCCTCATTCAATAGTGCATTACGTAATTAATAACTATAAAAGGTATGGATTTTTCCGCAGACCAAATGGAAGTGGTCGGTCCAAAAATAATTCTTCGCATCAGTAGAGAGTTGGATACTGAGATTTGTTAAAAATAATCCTACAATTTCTGCAGTAAAAAGAGCAAGATAGTTAAAGGAGACATCTGTTGCCAATGTGCAACAACAGATGGTAAGAAACTTTTTACATTCTACGGAATATAGAGCATATGCACCGCAAAAGAAACCATAATAATCTGCCTGAAATGTGAAAAAGAGTATGCTAAAAACTATATTGCAAAGTCCCAAGATTTTTGGAAATCTTCTTACTTAAGTTATTTTTACTTATGGAGGAAGGAAGCTACAGCACTTAAATCAGCAAACATAAAAGTAACTGTTAAAAATGGCCGTGATATCGTTATGGTATGGGGTGCAATGGCAGCTAGCGATGATGGAAATTTACTGTTTATTGACGAGACCATGGACAAAAGGGTATATTTAAATGTTTTAAAACAAAATTTACCAGGCACAACTGTAAAATTGAATTTAAATAGAAACTTCTCTGTTGTCCAAGACAGTGATTCCAAGCATAACGCCCAGATTGTAAAGGAATGGTTATTATATAATATACAATAATATTCTTTAAATTTATATTTTATTTTTATGTGCTACTGAAATTAAAACATGTTGTTTGATCTATTTTTGAAATTGTATTTTTTCGGAATCTTATTTTAGTTCAAAAGCGTAATGTAAGGCAAACATATTAAACAGTGAAATCCTGTAACATTACTGTCCAACTTTTTTTTTCGGTTTACTATATATTATGCAATGTAATAGTGAGTTCTGTAAACAGTGTCAAAAAAAGAGGTATATACATAAATTTTTAGAGTTGATACAAGTTTAAATCAGAGAGATAAAATGTTTAAAATTATTTAGGAAGATGAAGATTCAAGTAACATTTCTTTATAAGAAATATTATTTCTACGTGTCTTTTGATACATTTGGATGTATGAAATTCAAGTTTTACCCGAATTTAAAGCGTATAATTTAATTCGATTATATTTTTAACTTTAACCATGATATCTCTCAAGCAAGCTTTGAAATATTTCGTGGTGAATTATTATGTAAAGTTCAAGAACCTTTTGAATACTGTGCTAACTGGAATATTTTGTGAACTGAATTATTAGATACTGATTCCACTATTACTAGAGATCGAAGGAATAAACTATTTCACCATTAAAGTTCGTGAGATCCAGTATACAACTTTTGCATGTATTTTATAAAGCACATTGATGGGTAAACATACATTAAAATTTCAAGAATGTCATCACTTTCTAAAGCATCTACTCTATTTGTATTTATGGTTTTAAACATTTTCGTAGATAAACAATACCGACATATATATAATACAGCCTCATTAGTTTTCAAAATTGGAAGTGACATGCTTCTGTTTCCACTTAAGAAAATATTTTTATAGCAGGCCCAGAGAGAATTTTTTCCCTTTGGGTAATATATAATTACAACATCCTCTTGCTGTGACATTTTGCAAACTAAGTTCTTTTTTTTTTCTAAAATCCGTCATTACACTTTTTGAAGTGTTAAGATGCATAAATCTTGTCAGAAAGCACACAGCGGAGAAAGTTGATAGGGGGAAAAACTTTAAAATATTTAAAAGATACATAAAATTCTGTTTTATAATATAAGTCTCTTCACGTTTTCTATGAATTATTTATGCAGATGAAAAACAAATTTCAAGTTTCACGATAGATATATTTCACTCAACCTCTTAAACATTTTTATAGTAACATATGTAACTTTTCAGCAAGTTTTTTATTCTGGGTTTAAAA
>CM063508.1:139498378-139505878 GCA_032207245.1 Pardosa pseudoannulata
ATATATATATATATATATATATATATATATATATATATATATATATATATATATGTATGTATATATATATACATATGTATATATATATATATAGATAGATAGATATATGTATATATAGAGAGGGAGAGAGGGGGAAAGAATTATTTTGTATTTCCTTTATATATTTAACCTTTTAGTTCAAACGTTTCAAAAATTCGATATTTTTAATATGTCAGGCTGAGCAATCAAAGGATTTAAATTTACACGGTAATTTTTTTCACTAGATTTTTCGTACAACTAAAAGTTATAATCTAAACATATTTTACTTAATTTAAACACTAAATGCTACTGTAGGAGAAACGAAATAATTAAAATTTAATCGTAAGTTTGTTTAATTACGACGATACTTTAATCTACTAAAATATTATGAAATTTTGACAGTCTAATCTTCTGTGACCTGTTAATAACACTGAGATCCATTATCGGAAAAGTTCAGTTAAAATGGATTGAAAACTAAAATTTTAATTTTGATAATAAACTGCAGCCTCTTCAGGTTTTAATGATATGTCTCCGAAAATGTATATTCTGAAAATCTGTAAGGATTATGGGAAGTTTAGACAGTCCTAAAGTCCTTTTCAATACGAATTTCTACTTCAAATGTTTATATCTCAAAGTAGTAATTTCCGCTGTTCCTCGATTGTTTTCAGAAACATTGTAATACTTTCAGATATTATAAGTAACACTATTTTGCAACATAGGCTGTAATGAACAATGCATCGGGCAATGAAACCTTTTATATATGCAAATTGTTTAAAAGTGCATAATTAGTATATGATTAAAGTTTTAATTTCCTTTAGTTCATTTAGCCCTCGTGTAACAAGACAGTAAACCCTAGTGATTCAACCAAATCAAAACTTTATTTCATTATTTATAAAATTTTATCTCTTATTTCACCGGATGCTTTAAAATATTTTACCTTTTCTTCTTAAATTAATTATATAGCATTGTATCTTAAACTAAATTGTAAAGTACCATAAAAGGAAGATGAAAAAGTGGTTTGTGTTTTGAATGAGAATTATCTATTACACGCTCAATAATTTGTTTTTCTTCACATTTCTCTAAAGCCTCCGATACTGTGAATGCAGTTTAGAATCCCGTTGAATTCATTTAGAAAGATAATTCAAAGTTTTTTTAGCTACGTCGGAATTACCGTTAATTTCTTACATTTATTTTTGCCACAGTAATTAATAGAAGTAAAGGAATAAAACTATCATTTCCACTACACCCTGGAGGTAGAAAGAATTTGTTGTTTATACCGGTGATAAAACTTTCATTGCAACAAAAATAAAGGATGATTAAATTTAAAATTATCCCATATGTACCTAATTTATTATTTAAGCCAAATATAAAAGAAAATGATTTAAGTAACATCTAAGTTCAGTGATAAAACGTGTGATAATAATGTAGAAGATATTTAAGTAATTTAAAATATGAAATAATTAAATGAGATCGTTAAAGAAATGGCATCATAATGCTAGAAAAATGCTATTTTTACCTTTTTACCATGTGATAAATTGATATATTGTTCACAACATATGACTTTCTTGTACATCTATTACATTATAACTGTTTTTTATATTATAGGAGGAGTTGGCATGTAAAATAATCCAAAAAGTAAGTTAAATGCTGAAATAAATATAGCCTTTAGAAGCCACTAGCTCTTACATAAAAATGGAATCCCCGAAAATATTTGCTTGCTATATAAACCCATATATCTGAAATTATTGGTATGAAATTTGAAATATATTTGCGTCTGGTAGTTGAGAAAGTCGTGGAAATGGACAACATACCACATGGGAACAATATGCTTGTAAATATTTATAACTGGGATTATCCATTTGTTTTTAAAATATAATATTCATCGACAATGTACAACATGCGAAGTTTATTTAACATTTATATTATTACATTTATCTATGTTACTTCCTCTTAAACTGTATCTTGGAAATTTAACTAGCTGGCAGCTAGTTTATTTATAAAAACAAATTTATATAATGTTAAATTATCTTTTTCCTTTGATTATGCAGCATAAAAAATTTTCTGGAATTAGAAAAAGGGTTCAAATGTCACAATTTCAATAATTGTTGTATAAAGTTACCTCCTTAATTACAACATTGTAAGATTATTTTTATGAATAGGTAATCTTCCGTAAATCAAAATAATCATTTATACGATAAAAGGGTAAATTGGTATTATACATTTTTCTCCGAAAAATATTTAATTCTTATTTGAAGTCTTATTTGTTTTATTATGTAAAGCATTTATTTGTGAAATAACAAGATAGTTTATTATAATAACAACACATTATATTTCTTTAACTTAAAGCGAAACAATTATGTTTATTTATAAAAAATAAGTTTCAATGATTTGAAAAATTAGAGAATAAACACTCTTTAAAACTTTTATATTTTAAAATATTGTATTAATTCTAGAACATTTTTGATACCTCATAAGTAAAGATAAACTATAGCTTAATATTCAGAAAAAAATCCTTTTACAAAAACAAAGTTACAGAATGTTAAATATAATGTCGGTTTTGTTGTCTTTTACAAAAGCTTAAAGACACCTTAAGGTGAATTTTACGTAATACATTCTTGCAATGTGTTGTTCAAATTTACGCACATGAAACTTTCTAACTTGTACTATCATTTTCAAAATATTTCGTTCAATTCATATTCAGTAACTCTGACTTTATTGTTAAGCTCTTCAAAACTGTTTCTTGAAGTTTTAAAACAAGGATTTAACCTGACTCCACTGAAAGAGATTTTGGAATTGTTGAGAGAAAATTGTTGACGAGCATTATCCGTAAAACATGATTATATTGTTCAACTGAATATATTGAATAAGCGTAACGCATGTGAGATTTCTTAACTCTCTATAAAATTTGGCCGAGTAACCAAAATGAAATTCATGGTTTTATTTTAGAAAAAAGACTTTTAAAAATTAATCTGTGCATTGTTCTAGATATTTCTGTACAAGAAACTATTAAAAAAAGCAAAATTTTTACTTTTAAATTTCTTAAAAGTTTTTCGTCTATCAAATAACATAGTTAATTATTTTTAAGCAAGTAAGTTTTAATGCTAGCCGTGGTAGCTCAGTAGGCAACGGCGGCAATCTCGTAAGTGAAAGGTTGCGAGTTTGGGGCTGGAACCGGCATAAGATCCGTCGTTAACTGGGCATATAAAATATGTTAATGGTCACAATGCCCTCCAAGTTTTCAAACGAAACATCTGGGGTGGCAGGCCAAGCCTAGGGTGCTTCCAGACCCACCGGGGTAATGTTACTCGCTTCCGTAGCTTACCTTAAGCTACACGCGCTATCCGGCTATGCTAAATGAGTAACAGGTTCACAGCCTTGTTATGGCACTAGGATAATATCTGTATCGCCTGCTGCATTGGAAAAAAAAGTTTTAATGCAGAAAATTCTATTCATCCTGGCTTTGTTCATGATGTGTAGACATTAGCTCTTTTAATCAGCTTTATAAATTTAATATTACATTATGAGTATTTTTGGTGTATACATAGTGTATTTACATACAAATTTAGTGCATACGCACAAACACTATATAACAATGTATCAGTTGCTGCGAAATGTCATTAAATGAGTAACAAATGAGCAACAGGTTCTCAACCTTGTTAAGGCGTTAGGATAACGTCTGTATCGTCTGCTGTATTGGAAAAAAAGTTTTAATGCAGAAAATTCCTTTCATCCTGGCTTTGTGCATGATGTGTAGGCATTAGCTCTTTTAATCAACTTTATAAATTTAATATTAGATTATAAGTATTAATGGTATATACATAGTGCATTTATATACAGATTTAGTGCATACGCACAAACACTATATATCAATGTATCAGTTGCATTCAATCATCCAACATATCCAAGCATAAATCTGAATGTTGCTTGAACGAAATACCATTAAATGAGTAACAAATGAGCAACAGCCTTGTTGAGGCGCTAGGATAATGTCTGTATCGCCTGCTGCATTGTAAAAAATGTTTTAATGCAGAAAATTCTATTCATCCTGGCTTTGTTCATGATGTGTAGACATTAGCTCTTTTAATCAGCTTTATAAATTTAATATTACATTATGAGTATTATTGGTATATACATATTGTATTTATATACACATTTAGTGCATACGCACAAACACTATATATCAATGTATCAGTTGCAGCGAAATGCTATTAAATGAGTAACAAATGAGCAACAGGTTTGCAGCCTTGTTAAGGCGCTAGGATAATGTCTGTATCGCCTGCTGCATTGGAAAAAAAAGTTTTAATGCAGAATATTCTTTTCATCCTGGTTTTGTGAATGATGTGTAGACATTAGCTCTTTTAATCAACTTTATAAATTTAATATTAGATTATGAGTATTATTGGTATATACATAGTGTATTTATGTGTAGATATAGTGCATACGCACAAACCCTATATATCAATGTATCAGTTGCTTTGAATCATCCAACACGCCCAAGCATAAATTTGAACTTTTCTTGAACGAAATGTTATTATAAAAACTAATAATGGCCTATTTTATAACCATATGTCATAAGATTTTTGTTGGTTATATGAATTACCAAACCAGCTTATATTAGACCTTAAATATTTTTTTGGCTTTTACATTATTTTAGATATATTCATTTTTGAATTGAGGTCACTAAATAGATAAGTAAATTTCTAGCGAGATAAAAGCAATAAAAGCAAAAGGACAAGAGAGCTCCCAGAACCGATGAATTTTCCTATAAATCAATCAACTCCAAACGTTTTAATGGGTTTTTCGCAATCAGAGTTGCGATATTCAGATATAATGACCCATTTTCTGAACCTAAAATATGGCCGCAAAAGACTTCCTTTATTTTAAATATTCACATTGATCGATAGCGTTTTCTGTCCACTCTCTTGTAGGTGATCAAATGCCGTGCATTAACTTGAAATATAATGAAGTATAATAAAGTAGTATTTTATGTATATTAATATAGAATATCCATATGATTATTTTCCTTTAGAATTTCAAACTTTTGATATAAATAGTATTCGGTGCGTCAGAAAGATACTATTTTAGTTCAACTGAACACTCATGAACAAGTTGAGAAAAATAAAGCTTTATTTTTTAATCTTGAATTATTATAAATATATAATTGACAGAGATATTGTCGTTTAGGTTATTTATCATAATATTTGAGTCTATTAGTCTTAAGTATCGCCTAATATGGCACTCAATGGCAGATATCTTTGCCATATCGAATACTGATTTTAATGTACTTATTTCTGATGTACTGACTTGAAGATGCAAACTTGTTATTGGTACTGTTGAGAAGGTACAAATGTAGGTATTTAAATATTATAAACAAACAGGAATCAATGCAGAGGGGAAAAACTTGGTACTTAAATAATATATAAAACGGTGTCTGACGAAATCAACTCTTGACGAGGTAAACTCGTCAAAGTCTGCTACTGCACATGAAATGAATGATGAAATTCAGCTCATGATTTTATGTCAAGGGGTTAAAGTTAATTTTCCATATATGCTAGCTTTCCCATATTTAACGTTGTGAAGTAATATAGTATTAATTGGAATTAATAAAATATGTAATGAATAAATAAATAAACATTG
Organism: Pardosa pseudoannulata; assembly: GCA_032207245.1. Lineage (NCBI taxonomy): Eukaryota > Metazoa > Arthropoda > Arachnida > Araneae > Lycosidae > Pardosa > Pardosa pseudoannulata. The sequence continues at coordinate 139,504,034 of CM063508.1, forward strand.
AAGAAAATCAAAATAGACGTTTCTAGTAATTTACCTTTGATTTCACATAGTTAAGATGTTCTCTTGATAATAAATGTTTTATATGGACAGAATATTAGTACTATTTTGTAATTTAGACCTTTCTAAAGCCAAAGTTTATCTCCACAAAAAGAATTTCACCAAAATACTTAATATTTCATATTTCCAATTTCTTCCTTCAATCTGATAACAAAAGAATGTTATACTTTATCTTTTATGAATACGAGACCGAAGTGTTGGTATCTGGAAGTCCCATTTTGCTGAAATTTTATTTAACTGTCCAAATTACACATTACCTAATTCTTTGATATATTGAGGAGGGTTTTAGCCTCTTTATCTGACTACCGCAAACATTATCTATCTAGCTTTGTACATGATAACTTCTTGCTTTAATGATAGTCGCCATTCATAAATAACGAAAAAGATTGAGAAAGCATGTGAAAATAGGTTTTTTTTCTTTTCCCTATCCAGTTAGCTCACCACACTGGTTATACACTGGTTATGAAATAATTATAAAGATACCTGTGTTTGATAAGGACTGCATTGTGACTGTCAGTTTTTAAAAGAGTAACTTAAATATAAACTATAATTATACAGCAATAAGTATATGCATTATACTTATTCAGGGAAACTTTTTTAATTATTTTCTTTGTGTTTCATATTATGGTTTCAATCATGTTACTTTTGACGTATTGAGCGATATATTTGACTATCACCAAGTACATCATAAAAGCTTTTTTCCTTGAACTGACCGTGTGTTAGTATTAAAACAATATATTCTTTGAAATAGGATGCGTTGAAAGCTGTCGATAACATATATAGAACAATGGACAACAATATATCAGAATTTTGTTGTAAAAAGTCTTTTCCTATTATGTAAAAACATTTTCACATATCTTTTAGTAAAGTATCCTCTCCCAATATCCTCTCTAGAGTAACCCCAAAAATACAGTCAAGTAATCTACATTTAATGCATTACAATCTTGGGGTAAGACGGTTCTGTTCAGTATCTATTGGGTGGAAAAAAACCTCTGCTTAAAATTCGGTAATTTATAAAAGTTATAGACGATTCTGAATTGCTGCATTACTTTCCCTTACAGGTTTTCAAACCTGCAGGTCATGGTACTCCAGGACAAAATTAGTAAGATTACTTTCTAAATATCTAATCAATTCTATTTTTATTTTGCTGACTTACATTGGAGAAAATGTACAGGTTTAATTTTTTAAGGATACGAATCACATGCTGGGTATACTTTGTTTACAAAAAAAGTGTTAAAATAACATATTAGGAGAAAATATAAATCTACTTATGATAATGTGTTTTAATTTGATTATTGATTGAATGTTTGACATGCAATGCAGTAATTTGGCAAAAGTTTTTACGCTACGCTTATTATTTTAGATATTCTTGCACTGCTAAAGTAATCGTAGGTTCGGAAAGATATAAAAAAATGTGCCTTTCCTATTTCTGTAACTCTCAATTTTGTTGAAGATTTCACCTGCACTTGTTTCATAATCGTACCAATATTCAAATATATACCGCTTGTATGTGAAAAAATTTTAATTTGTCATTCTTTTTGCTTAGATTATATTTACGAATTGAAGGGAGAAAACGTTTCAAATGTCTCGATTCACAATGAAAGTTTGAGCAAGATTTTCAATTTTCAATAGTAACTGATTGTAAAGTTATAAATAAATCAGCAAACCATTATAGGTATTTAACTACCAAGATGTCTGGTAATTTTATTTTTTGATAACCCACAGTTAATTGGTTATAATTTTAAAGTAGATAAGATTCGTATAGTGTCAATGGTAGTTTTTATAGAT
>CM063508.1:139510878-139513378 GCA_032207245.1 Pardosa pseudoannulata
AAACCATTTGGAGGCGAAAACATTATAGGATTATACAAAAATAGTTTCGAACATTTTGGTATGTTAAGATATGTCGAACGTAAAGCTGTTGAAACGGTAGAAAAGTAAAACGGTAATGTGAGAAATAATATCAAAAGAAAATAATTTTGTCAAAGACTTTTTTTACTCATTAGTTTTCGTTTAATGTAATTTTAGATATATATAAATTAGTTTTGTGCTAAAATGTAAAAAAAAATAATCTAATAAATAAAATTAAGATAAAATGAAATTAAAAAAATATATAAAATATTATATATTATGTGTTTCTACCAAATAGTAACTTGTTTATATATAAAGAATTTGCTGTTATAACTAATTTTAATCAATCATGTATTTTGCTCTCCTTTTCTTGGTGCATTAAAACTTGCTTTGTATTTGTCGTCCGTTTTATTAAATATTATAAGAATTTTTATACAGCTGACTGAACAAATAATATTAGCTATTCGAAACATTAAAAAAGTAATACACATATACAATGCAACAGCACTTTTTCATATAAATTTCGTTTGGTAAAACTCTATAAAACGTAAATAAACTATAATTAACAAATTTACATAAAATATCTTTTACTTTTTTCTACTTTTCGTTTAAACTTGAGTCAATGCGAATTTAAAAATTTTTTCCCTCATTTATGTAGCATTCAGTCGATTAAATTCTTTTCTAACAAGCAAAGAATTGTAACAGGACAAAAAAATCATTAACATGCACAGAAATAACCATCTATAATGTAGCAGCTCAAATCAACATTGTATAATTAACTTTTTTCCAGCAAAAAGGAAATTTAGAGAAAAATACATTTTCTCATTTTCCAGGTGTAATTATTGTTAACCTAGATCAAAATTTGTATTCTTTTTATTTTCGCTTATTATATGTTTTAAGTAGAATGGGCGAATGACACATTCGCCTCATTTCTATTTACATAAAAATAATTATGCTAAGATAATACTTTTAAAATGGTTTTCTTTAGCTATGTATGTTATTTCGAGTTAAAATTCTTAGTGTGTAAGTATTAAAAAATTTTTGTGTATATTATTAATAAAAAATATGCCTGAAGCTTTGACCTATATAATGCAGTATTACAATTATCGGCTAATCTTCTTTCAATTGTGCATAAATTTTTTTGCAAATTATGTATTACATGTATTATAAAAATATTTTTTTACATGCTTTTTTTCCATTCTTACTTTTTAAGCTTTCCTTATTGCAATGCAAAACATTATTTATATTTCTATATGCAACAAGAATGTACTTTTTAACAGAAAGAATTGTAACACATAATAATCTTACATGTAAAAATTTTTACATTTGTATTAATTAATTTTTTTTCAGAACAGAGTAAATTTTTAATAATTGTCGTAGATAAAGTACTTTATTTTTTAATATTTGTATAGTAGATTCAAATGACACAATTTACTACAAATTTTATTAAGCAAATTAATATTTAAATCGAGAAAAAAAATCATTTTAAGACAAATAATAATTCATAAAAAGAAATAAATTTAAAACATTAAGGAACAAAAAACATTTTTTTGAAATATTATTTTATATAGATAAACAAATATTCTTTTTTATTCATTATCCTTAAGATTTTTTCAATATGCATTGAATGCTTAAATGCGATCTTTTAATGTTATCGACTGAAAATTGTGTTTTTCTGTTTGTGTTTATTTTGAACCACAATGTTTGAATCATGCAGATCATTTTCCAATTCAGTCTGCATTAGATTTTTTCCTTTCAGTGATGACAGAATGTAGCTTTTTTTTTATAAAACAATTTTATTTTATATGAAAAAAAAATATTTTTTTTTTTTAAAAAACAATTTATTAAACAATAAATTAATTTTTTATAAATTTATTTTACATAAAACACATATATATTTCATAATATTTCTATATTTATACATATATAAATTTAAAAAAATATTTTATAAAAGTAGGAACAAATAGCAACGGGAATTTACATTTGTAAAACTAGTGGTATCAGCTATAGGAAATGCAAAATATTTTAAATAAGATATTATTGAAATGTTTTAAATGATTAAGTTATAAGATTATAAAATATATAAACATAAATATCACATAGATGTTAAATGAAAAAATTGAAAAATAATAACTTCACAAACATTTACATATGGCTATCATCTCATTATAATAATTTAGATATATATAGACAGTGAATAAAAAAAATTTTTTATAGTATATATGATATATAAGCCAATATAACCATATATATTGCTAATAAATTAAATGTTATCCCTATGATTTATTATCTCATATCTCTGTTTTTTTATTTAGTTATAATAATAAAATAAATTTATACAGAATTTATATATAATATATATAATATTTATATATTATTAAATATGGTTTTATAAATATATATATATATATATATATATATATATATATATATATATATATATATATATATATATATATATATATATATATATATATATATA
>CM063508.1:139520878-139538378 GCA_032207245.1 Pardosa pseudoannulata
ATTATCTTATTTTTCGCCTTATCATATCTTATAAAATTATTATCGTAAATGCATGGAATTTTAAACATTTGGTCTCTATTTAATTAGTCTTATTGCATTTAATTTTCTACAAATTTTTTTTTATAAAGTAGAGATAGCTGGTTTCAAAAAATTTTTTAAAGTTTTTTCGCACACAAACTCACAACACAAGGTGTGTGTCATTGAAAATGTTTCTTTTTTGTAAATTCTTAAGCATAATCCTCCACCTGTTTAAATGTTTAAAAATATCAGAAATATTACACCAGGGGAATAAATTTTCAAGAAAGATAAAATAATATTTCAAAATATTTAAATATTAAATGAAATAATTAAAGAATAAAGTAGGTTAACTTTATTCTCTAATTATTATCTCTAATTATTAGTGTACTGGAAAATTTTTAATCAGTATGTGCAACAGTTTATGTACACATCACGGAAGTTTTAAAAAATACATTATTTTCATTAAAATGCATTTAAAATTTTTATAGTTTACTTAAAACTATATTAAATGCAAAGATTATATAGTTTTACAGGTTCTAAATTGAATGTTTCAATAGATTTTGTTTTAAATAATTTAGAAATGTACAGATATTTTTTACTAAGTTTTACAGAGGTATGTGTAATAAATCAGTAAACCTGGAATTGATGTTTCTCCCTTTTAACATGTACACTTTTCTGCTACATCTCTTTTCTTCAAATAAGCTTATTTTCAAAAACCGAGAAACATATTCTTAAGAAAGAAAGAAATGTTACAATACCCAAAACATCAAAGATGCAAAATAAATAATTGTATAAGTTTTCCTCATAGCTTAATATTTATTTATTTTAATTTATTTAAAACTTTATTTATTTTAAAACGTAAAAAGTAGCTTAAAATGTCTTGTTTACGGAAGCTTAAATTTTATCATCAATAAGTGTTTATATAAGTCAAAATACACATCTCTTTCATCTGCCGAAGAGTAGACATTCATTATACACGTATTAAATATAAATATGGGATTTTCTGTTTTTCAGTTTCCTATTTAAAATTCAAATCTAAAACTTTGAATGTTTGTTTTCATGATACATACATTAAAGAAACGAACGATGTGAATATTCAAAGGTTTCAAATATTGTATTGAAATTCTGAACATTTTCCCTTTCCTGCAGTAATATCATTTAAAAATAGAGATGTTATAATTTTTTACAATGTGTAATTTTTTCTCCCCTAAAACAGAATTCTATGTACTAGAATTTCAAATAAATAAAGTATTATAGGGATTGCTGAATATAATATATAATATTTTTCGAACGAAATGAATATGGAAGTAAAAAAAAAATTTTTTCATCTTTTTAAAAGATCCAAAAGATTCAAAAATGTTTTACTTTTCTTTCAGACTGACTGTAAAAATATATTATATAAAAATATATTCACAATTAAAAAAGGAAAGAAATAGCATTGAAACTTTTGAATATTCCAGTATTTCTGTTTGGTTTTGGAGTGCTAAGGTCTACTTTTTGCAACACTAGGGCTAATGAGACGGGGACCTACTCCTTAAAGCCGATTCCGAACAGCTATGAACATCCATGCCATAGTGGGATTCGAACCCACGAACTCCGGTTCCGAACCCAGCACCCTAACCATTCGGCCATCTTTCGGCTCCAGCATTTCTGTAGAGAGCTGTTTTAGTTACACAAGCGAACACACACACACACACACACACAAGTATACACTGGTGTGCAAAACTTAAGCAACAGGTGGGTTTTTTGCTATAACTAAACTATAAATCATCTGAGAGACATGAATCTCAGAAATGAGGGCGAGTATTATGTACGTAAAGGATGACGGAAGCATCGGCGCTGCAGAGGAATACAATGCATGTGGTATGGATTCCAACAAAAACAAGCTTTATTGAACGCATAGTATCGTGACTCATGATTGTCTATCCAATAGGAAGAACAACATACAGATAATATGGGATATGCCCTCCCCTATCAAATAATGATTGCTTCGCACAGCGTTCGCATACTCAGAATGAACTGGTCCACATTTCTTGCTGTAGTAGTGCCCATTCCGCTATCAGCATCTGTTTGAGTTGTTGGGTGTTGCAATGCTACTCCCCAAAACATCCAACGCATATTCCATTGGATTTAAATCAGGGGTTGTACGCTGGCCAATCTATTCGAGTGATATCTTCACTTTCCATCATTATATATATATATATATATATATATATATATTGTAGCGTACTCAACTCTAAGTGAGCTGGAAGAAGAATAGCGGGGACCTACGTAAAGACTACAGATCTTTATTAGATAATACAATGTTGAAGTTATGATGAAGACATGAATAAAATGATGAATGTCTACAAATGAAATGATGATTGTTGCAGGAACCAGTTTCTCAATCGTTTGGAGAGAAAAAGGGGGGAGGACACTCTCCGTCGCTCGCCTCTACGCTCTCGGCCGATGAGTTCACAGAAGGCTCGATCGGACAAAAATTCTCTCTCTGGGACATGAACTCCGGTCTTTTATATCGTCGTCTGACCGCGAAATTATCATCTTATCAGACAGCTGGTTGATGACGGGGTGGGAAAACAGCGTGTAGACTGTAGCTGGACAGGTGCAAGGGACGTTTGCAGTAATCGGGAGCAATCTCGCAGATCATTAATCGGTGTCTCCAGGACAAACCTTTGGTTTGGTTTGGTTTTGGAGCACTACGGTCTAATTTCTGCAACACGAGGACTAATGAGACCGGAACCTACTGTTTAAAGCCGATTCCGAACGGCTACGAACATCCATGCCATAGTGGGATTCGAACCCACGAACTCTTCCGAAGGCTAGCACCCTAACCATTCGACCATCGTTCGGTGGACAAACCTTTGGAGAACAAAATTGGAAGTATTGCTGCTTCCATTACAATATAGAGGATTTCTGTCGTGTGAAACTCTTTCTTCGGGATGCCATTGAAACTAACACTGGGAGCACTTCTCCAGCATCCTAATGAACTTCTCAGACAGAATGATTGAGATGGTCCACAGTGTTAACAATCCTCTATTCAGCATCCCATTCTGCGCGAAACAACGTCCTTTAACTAGGTAAAGATGAGCTCAGTTCAAATGCTCACAAAAGGCACATTTGCTATTTCTACGTTACAAATGTTTAAAGTACTCCATGCGCATTGAAAACAGATCATTGTCTCTGAAATTCCAGTATTATTTACATTAGAGTTTATAAAATAAAGTCTAGTTGAAACGGGTATGTTTTGGAGCATATAATATGTTAGTTATGCATTTTAATTAACCGCTATAGCTATTTACTCTGCAAAATATGGGTATCATCATCATCATAATTATTTTTTTTCTTTTTATATTTTCTATGAATGTTTGTGGAAACAACTATATTTTTTTGTAAAGTCTATAAGGTATACTTCAATTTTTTTATAATATTTTATGCAAAATTGATGCACCTGGAGGATTTTCATTTAATCTAATTACGAAACAATTAATAATTAATAACTCCAAACTAATTAATATTTTGGCTTCAAATTTTTCAAATATTTATATATCAATAGTACTAATAACATAGTCAATCTTCAAAGAAATTCATTTAAAATAAAAATAAGCTTGCTCTAAAGGTCCACTGTTGCCTTAAAGAAAACTGCTTAGAAATTTATTCAGACAACTTTTCGAAAGTTACTGCTTGTAAATGATTAAATACAACGTTATAAAATACATTTATTTTATACTCAGTATTCCTGTTTAATCTAAATCGAGAGCATTATAATACGTGTTCATACATATATCACCTATTTTTGAAGCACTAATTCAAAAGATGAGGCTTCTAAGAAAAGTTATTTTTAGAAGGAGTGCTCAAAATATTTACCTATGATGATAATACACATTTGGGATCGCTTTCATGGGCTGACAGAATAGCTTTAGCTGGATGATGTAAAATATTACCGATTTCATAAATTATGAAAGTTTTATCAAAATGCGAGTGGAAACATTAAAACTGTACAAATTTACACAAGTAGAGATTTATAAGAGTGCAATTTTCTAGGTTTCTATTTAAATACAGCCATCAATATTTTTGCGCAAAGGCTTTCTTGTATACTTTGCATCAATTATTTCTTCCAACGTGACAACTAGTGGTGAAATACTGTTTTCTATTTAAACGAGAGAAAAGCACTTAATTCTGCACATTCGTTTAGAATATATTTACTTAAAGGGTTTCATGATATCAATGAAATGGGAGAGTAAAATTTGGAATTTGTGTAACTTGATAATCTTATATGGCTTTATGTTGTTTCAGTGAATAGCATGATTGCAAAACTTTCTTTCACTTTTAGCCGTTTACAAAATTTATGTGCAACATTCGCTCAGTAACTTGTTCTGTGTGTCGTATTTAGTTTAAATAATAGTTGCCCCAAGTAGTCCGTTTTAACATTATCATTTTCTTATTTCTGGAAAATGAACTTTTGTTCTGTGGATGAGTAACTTTCAGAAGTACAACCTTTTACGCTATTTCGCTATCGCATAATGGAAACATCCTTCTTATTACTATTTGGCCTTTTAACATTAACTTAAAAGTTTCTGCTTACTTAATAAACTTAAAAACATGAAATTATATGACATTTTAGTGTAGTCTAGAAGTATAATACTGAAATATAACTAAAAAGATCACATATGTGTACACCAAATCTCCATAAGCGAATTTTAACAATTACAATACAAATGAGTAACTTCTACTGCACGTGTGTCCCTTTTTACCCATTATAGTCTTGTTTTTGTAGAGCATTAATGTTTTTTTTTTACACAGAAAAGAAAACTAAATGTAATTGCCTTTAATAGTTTAATCTAACATTAAAATAGTTAGATATAAAAAATAATTAAAAAATTTTCATGCATATATATCTTAGATTAATCATGTCCCAGTATATTGTGTAAACAATCCAAATTTTAATCATTAAAAATTAGGTATTTTTGCCTTAAAATGGAATTTGGCCAACAAAATTTGGGCAGTACAGGACGCGGTACTATAGTCTTTAAAACTAGTGTTTAAAGACTTTTTGATATTTTTAAGGCTTTATCACACTTCAAGCATGCCCCAGTATATTTTGGAAACAATCCAAATTTTAATCATTAAAAATAGGTTACTTTGCCTTAAAATGGAATATGGGCAACAAAATTTGGTTGCTCAGGACAATGTAAAGTCTTTAAAACTAGTGTTTTAAAGACTTTTTGATATTTTTAAGGCTTTATCACACTTTAAGCATGCCCCAGTATATTTTGTAAATAATCCAAATTTTAATTATTAAAAATTAGGTTACTTTGCCTTAAAATGGATTATGGCCAACAAAATTTGGTAGTTCAGGACAAGGTACTAAAGCCTTTAAAACTAGTATTTTAAAGACTTTTTGATATTTTTAAGGCTTTATCACATCTCAACCAATATAGTTTAAAAACGTACAATGTACGATTATATTTCCTGACAAATAACATGCGGATTTTTCGTGTGATAGCTAAACTTTTTCAATCAAATGCCTTATCATATGTTAACCTGAACAAAAATAAATCGACTCAAAATTTTTCTCTATTACAGGAAAAATAGCCATATTCTTTATCAATAGAGGGAATTGTAAGTTGAAACCCTTGTTTTTTCAAGATGTAGAGGTTGACGTAGTATAAGGCCTTTAGATAACCAACAAAAAAACAGCTTGAAGAATTATCCGGATTCTGTTTGATTTCAAGATTAATGACATTTTTAAAAATTCTACTCTCCTCTTATTGATATAATACAAGATTATCAAAGCAGGACAAAATACTTTAGCTTTCATTTAACCAAATAATTGAAAGTGAATTTACAAATCAATCCTGATATATAAAACAAGAATTTCAAATATTTTTCTACCAACCACCGCAACAGATGCCATTAATCCTCAGGTTGCAACAAAATATTGCTTGGTAGTAAATAAGTAAACCGAATTATGCTTTGTAAATATTTATGGAAATTAACATACAAGGAATTATATCTGATTTTCAATAAAGAATAACAATATTTGAGACTCTAAAAGTCTAATTTAATTAAAATGTGTTTATATTTATGCTCCACTTTTCAATTTCGTTTGAATATTCAAGGGAAAATAAACATATGAAGACCTGAATTTACATACGTAAACAAACAGTTTTATAGATGAGATGCATTGATAAACGTGCATAGTGGTATGTAGCCGTATAGATATGCTAACTGCAAGGGCTGAATTCTTAGAATAAAATGAAACTGAAGTTTGTCTGAGGCTGCGGTATTAATTTATCTTATGTTTTACATGAAAATTCTGAAGAGAGAGAACTGTATACTATCATTAAATGAAATCAAGAAATAAAGAGAAAAAATGGAAAAGACATGATCGCTGGTAATTAGAAAAATGAAAAGCGTATGTACGTAATCAAAAGATCCATTAACGGAAATATGAGCATTATTAAAGCTTCGCTTTTATCACCAGTAAACTTGTAAAATGTTGAAACAGGTAATGTACAGACCGCAAAGATACCATCTGATAAAAAAGGTATATAAGTAGTGTTATTAACTACTAAACTTTTTTTTACTTTTACTAGTTCTTATTTCATAGGTATCATTGATCACAGTTTGACTAGTCTGTATCTTTTAATGTGCATCATCTTCGCTGGGGGAAATCAAAAGGATAACTTATATCTTTGAGATCATCCGCGAATCATTGCTAAGTTGCTGTAGATTATGCAACGACTTAAACAACTAAAACTTTCAACGACTCTTTTAATAATTAAATAAATCTTTTTATAATTATTATTGTACATTTTATCTTTCTCGAATAACGCCAAAACATGGAAGCATTTTCCTCGATTTTTTACCTGTCCAACTTAGTTTGTGAAGCCATGTTTTAAATGCAAGTTTTGTTCCTTCTAATTTATATATATATATATATATATATATATATATATATATATATACACACATATATATATATATATATATATATATATATATATATATATATATATATATATATATATATATATATATATATATATATATATATATATATATATATATATATATATATATATATATATATATATATATATATATATATATATATATATAAATATATATATATATATATTGTATGTATATATATATATATATATAAATATAAATGCATATATATATATGTGTGTGTATATATATATATATATATATATATATATATATATATATATATATATAATATAAATATATGCATATATATATATGTATAAATACATATGTATATGTATATATATATATGTATATATATGTATATATGTATATATGTATATATATATATATATATATATGTGTGTGTGTGTAATCCATTTTTATATAACTCCTTGACAACGAGAAAGATCAACAGCTAGCAGTGAAGAGAATTGCACCAATCTAATTTAAACTTTATTCCAGAGCAGCTACAACGCACATCTATTCTAATGGACAACAGACAAAGAAAAGCCACAAAGCTCACTCTGCTCGAACAGAGGTGCACCCAAGAGAGTAGACAGAAAGATTTTTTCCACGGTACAAAAAAACCTTAAGCGAATTAAATGCAATATCAGCAAAACCATTTGCCGGCAACAGCTGGGAAACGTGCTGAATAGACAGAAAGTTTACAGTTTTATTACAGAAAGGAATGTTAAGTGGAAAATACTCCTTTGATTAAACAATTTAGAGGCTGGGAAAAAGATTTAAAGGAATTAGAATAGGAGAGAGGAGTTTTCTAAAGAAATATTAGAGTTAAATAATTTTGATATATTACACACACATACATACATATATATATATATATATATATATATATATATATATATATACATATACATATATTATTTCAATTTAATATCTCTTTAAAATCTTCCTCTCTCCCATTTTAATTCCTCCCACTAAGTCTATTTTCTCAGCCACAAAATGTACATACATAGCCATAAAATGTAATATATATATATATATATATATATATATATATATATATATATATATATATATATATATATATATATATATATATATATATATATATATATATATATATATATATATATATATATATATATACATATATATACATATATATACATATATATATAAATATATATATATATATATATATATATATATATATATATATATATATATATATATATATATATATATATATATATATATATATATATATATATATATATATATATATATATATATATATATATATATATAATATTTATATATATAATGAATCTTCCAAAACAGGATAACAAACGAAATCAAAGTTGAAGGCGATACACTTAATCACAGTAATATAAAATCTAATTGCGGTCTCGAATTAGACACCATATCACAAAAGTTATAGAGTGTCACTGAAAAAACTCACAAAACCAAGTAAACTACATACTTTAAATATTTATGGAAATAAGGATACATCATTTAAATTTCGTTTATAATAAAGAAAAACGGTACAACCATAAAACTAAACAATACAGCCACCATCATGTATGGTTTTAACGATCACCATTCTAAAAACACTTTTTATTAACTTTCCTAAATATTTATCTTTTTTTGTATGCAAAATACCTACCATTTCATATTCACATCTCATGTGTCATTTTAATTAAAACAATCATGGAAACTTACATTAAAGTTTCTTTATTAAATGACTTATACAAATGAATGAAGACGTTTTGTAAAATTATATTAGTATAAATTTATATATACATATACATATAATAGAATGGCCTGTGCACCTTTGATTTAATGTTAATTTTAGGAGTAGCGTAAGCTTGTAGAATAACTTGGGCTCAAAAATTAAAGTAAACAAAAACGTAATAGGAAAAGGGTAAATATTTATTGGCCAGTTTTATGTTAGAACCTATTCTTGATGGCAGATAGAAATAATGTTATATAAACTTCAGAAAACGTAATACCCAGATTTTGTGTTGTGTTGAAATCTGAAATCGATATTGTGTGTCGGTACTTTAATTATAAATTTATATTCACTCTACTATTTATTTAAAAATTTCACAAATGACTTTTTGAAATGCATTCATTTTTCAGATTTATCATAGTATCATAGATTTTAAAGATTGTATTACTTTTGAATTATATATTAAAATATTAATACATTTTATTACCTAATTTAAGCTTTAAATAAAAAATGTATATAGTTTCTGAAATTAGATTTACATTTTTTAAGTACTACCAGTAGAGTATTTTAAAGATAACGTCATACTTTTTCAAATTAGCCTTCAATTTAATAAAAGTATGTTTATGTTCAAAGTCTAGTTTTTAGTTCCATATTGTTATCTGTGGAAAACTAACGTATAGAACGCTATTTAGATACATAAAATATATATATAAATATGCCTAATATAATATTGCTGTGTAGATATGCTAACGACAAGGGCTTAATTTTAAGAATAAAAGGACACTAAAGAATATGAGACTCTGCCATTATAATTTATCATGGGTTATGTGTTACATCAAAGTTCCAGGGAGAGAACAACTGTATACTACGACCGAATGAAATGAAGAGGTAAAGAAAAACTTAAAGGCATGATTTCTGATAAATAGGAAACTGAAAAGTGGTTGTGACATAATCACAAATTCCATTAACGGAAATATGAGAAGTATTAAAACTCCGCTTTTATCTCCTGTAAACTTTTAAAGTTTTGACACAGGTAATGTAATGCAGTAAAGATGCCATCTGAGGAAAAAAAGTGTATACGCAGTATTACGCGCTACTAAACTTTTTTTTATTAGGTTTTATTTCATAAACTTCATTGATCTGGGTTTAATTGGTTTGTATTTCCTACAGTGGATTGTTTTCGCTGCGTCAGCACCAAAAATATGTTTGAGATTATCCGGAAATCATTGTTAAGTCATTATAGATTATGCAATAACGTAAATAACTAATACTTTCAATGACTCTTGTAATTAAATAAATCTTTTTGTAGTTATTGTACTTTTCATCGTTTCAACGTTGCGTCAAAACCAGCAAGCATTTTTCACGATTTTTACCCTCCTTTCATTGAACTCAACTTTCAACTTAATATATATATATATATATATATATATATATATATATATATATATATATATATATATATATATATATATATATATATATATATATATATATATATATATATATATATATATATATATATATATATATATATATATATATATATATATATATATATATATATATATATATATATGTATATATATATATATATATATATATATATATGTATATATATATATATATGTATATATATGTATATATATATATATATATATATATATATATGTATATATATATATATATATATATATATATATATATATATATGTATATATATATATATACATATATATATATATACATACATATATATATACATATATATATACATACATATATATATATATATACATACAGACATACATATATATATATATGTGTGTGTGTGTGTGTGTGTATATATGTATATATATATGTATGTATATATATATATATATATATATATGCATATATATATATATATATGTATATAATATGTATATGTATATATGTAATATGTATATATGTATATATATATATATATATATATATATATATATATATATGTATATAATATGTATATGTATATATGTAATATGTATATATGTATATATATATATATATATATATATATATATATATGACACGGACGAGTGATTAAGGCATGGAAGACACATTTAATTTCATACATAAAAACTTCTTTATTATAATCCTTCTGTCCATGGCTATGCCATTTAGAAATCCTTTGTTCTCATTTTACGACGACCAGCGTAGAGTATGTTACCATCCCAGTTTCCCGCCTAGCAGTGAGTTTTTGGCGTTGCTACCTCAGCAAATCTTCTTGTCTACTTTCGCTTCTTTACTCTGTATAGTTCTGCTCACGGGTGTATCTTTCTCCTATTACATTATCGTTAAAATGTTTCAACTATTTTTAACTATATCTCGCTTAATTCTTAACTCCCGTTTATAAACATGACATATATATTGTCACGAAGATTCGAGTGAACACACGGCGTAACTTAACAGAAGAATTTATTGAAGCTAAGTAGCAACTCGCAACTTTACAAGATCAGGAAGTTTCCTACAGCTAGTGGGTATCAGCTTTTATACCCGAACAGAATATTCGAGAAACAACTAATTTACATATTAAAGAAAGATCTAAAATGTTCAAGAACATAAGGAAGCAATAAATAACATTTTAAAATTAAAAATCCGTACTTTGGATGAACCGCCATGGCAAGCATCGAACCTACAATCTGCGGGTCTGGATCACGCGCTTTGACCATTCGGCACTTGAGCTCGTTAGCCAAGTTTCTTTATGCGGCAATATATATGACATATATTAGTGCATCACAGAGGTAAGAGAATCCACATTGGCTTGGGTGCTGTCGTAAGTATAAATGTAACTGAAAACAATAATTTTAGAAAAGAAAAATGTAGTTTATTATAGCAACATTTTCCAAAAGCCTCTGGGGTGAAAAACTCGTACATGAAAATTTATAGCTGTATCAGCCAGCCAATCAGGTTTCTTAATATTCACATGGAAGCGAATCTAAGAATATATAGAGATATATAAGAAGGACTAAATCAGCAGGAATTAATTTTGGTGTGTTTGTACTCGTCCACTTCATAGAAAAAGCAAAAGATAGTCGCCAAGTTTTATTATTAAAGGTTAGAATCACCTGAAAAATACTTTAAAATACATTTATGATTACTTTGGTTATTAAAAACATCAATACAGGTATATATAATGCTCTAAGAACAAAGAAATCCAAGTTATTCACAAGTTAAAGTTATCTTTACCATCTCAAAAAATAAGTCTAATTTCAGTGAGCCATTAGACTGCATATTGCAAAAAATATAGCATAGCACTGAAGAAGAAAACCATACAAAACCAAATAAACTACACAATATTAAATATTTATGTGAATTAGTATTCATCAATTATATTTCTTTAATAATAAAGAATAACGTTTAAACTATAAAAGTGTAATTTATTTCAATTAAATGCAGGCGTTACTCTTAGATATCATACCTATATTCACGCAAACACATTTTTGCATTTACATATATAAGTAAACGGATTTATGACTGTCACATAAATAATTATTCTCAGTAGTATATAGCTGCGTTCATGGATATGAATAAACATATGTTATGCAAACGGCAAAGCTTGAGTCTTAAGAATAATAAGAATCTAAAGTATAATGTATAACGCTGTCATTTTAATTTCTTTTTCTTTATGTTTAAATGAAAATTCTGGGGAAAACAGCCTCATACTATCATTAAATGAAATGAAAAGGTAAAGAGAAAAGTCAGGAAAGACATGATCGCTGGTAATTAGGAAACTGAAAAGCGTATGTGACATAATCAAAAATTCCATTAACGGAAATTAAGGCTTTGCTTTTAGCTCCGGCAAACTTTTAAAGTGTTGACGCAGGTAATGTATAGAAAAGATGCCGTTGGAATGAAAACAAATAACATGTCGTAATAAAGTTCGCCTTAAATCCAAGGTATCTTTTTTCTAATACAAATTAAATATAAAATATTTAGCCTTTAATTCTGGACTGGTGAGTCTCTCTTGGTCACTGGAATGAAAGATATTTTTTGTTTATAAAAATACCTTTTTTTCAATAACTGGCGTATGTGACTTTACTTGTCTTTTGAACATAACAGTCCATTTTTAGTATATTAATATAAATATTTATAAGGCATTTTTTAAAGTCTCTGTGTAAGTTTGGAGTAATAATTTTAAACAATGTCCTTTGTGAACTTTTTTCTGGGTTTGAGTTCATTATGTATAATATGAAGATATAGATGTACATTTTTAAAAAATATATCTTTTTGAGATCTCATGTTATAAATCATTTTATGTAGTGTTCTAAATCAAGCCAAACAGATTTTTATTTTTTTTCGTTATTCTTTTTACTTTAAAAATTAACAATAAATGGGAAAAGATAATTTTAGAATATTATCCTTGAAAACTATCTCAAAATTCCCTAACATTAATATGAAAGAGGAATATATTACTAGCATAAATTTCATTTAGTTTTTCTTTCAGACTTTAGAAGCATTTAAAATTTTACTTCCTTTCTTAAAATGTTATTTAAAATATATCCAAACTTTCACTCATTAATTAGCATTATAAATGCAGTCATTTAGACTCAACTTCTTATACTTCTATAACCAAAATTTTTAAGAAGAAATTTTTGGATATACTTTTTGAAGACAGTGTCAAGTTTATTAACCACTTCCAGTAAAATGACGAGTCTAGCTCGTCATTAGTTTTTCATTCCATACCGCACAATGACGAGCTACACTCGTCATGCGATTAAAGTTACTGTTAAATATGATAATTAATTTAGTTTAAAATTTCTAGTGTACTGAATTTGGCAACACTTTTATCACTTGTGAAAATCACAAGTCACTATTGCATATTGTTTACTTGGTACAAGTCATTGCCAAATTAATGAGTCAGAATAAAAGAAAACCAACAAAGAAATGCCGTGTGTGTTACAAGAATCAAATTAAAAGTGAGACTACTTGGTGGTGTAGACAATTAAGAATTCCTTTGCACTTTGTTTTGAAAAGTACCACTAGCTTGAAGACTATTATCTGTATACCTTATTAATGTTTTGCTTTGATATTTATTTAATTTTACTGTTTCTGAGATTATTTAACACTATGTAAAAAGTGGATTTTAATTAAGAATATGTAAGAATTGTAAAATGAAACAAGTTTTTTAAATAAAAATTAAATGGTTATTTCATGCACAGTTTTTCATTATTAAATCATACCGGAAGGGGTTAAAGACTGAAAATAATGAAAGTTAAAAACATTTAGAATAATTTTTACCATACAGAAAAATTTCTTGTATAAAAATACGTGAAATGTACCCCATTTACTTGTGTATTAGAATGTATGTCCCATGCATGCAATGAAGTAAAAAATTGATGCAAGTTTAAGCAAGAGATTAGAAAACTATCAGAATAAAATCAGAAAGAAATAGTCAGGCTAGTTTTCTCTAAGTTTTGAATAATTGACCATACTATTCATTATTTATGTGTCATTGGTTCAGCAATTAATAAGTGCTATGTGTTATCAACAATGTCAAATATAAAATAATTCCTACCTTAGCAAAGTTTATTTTGTATTATTTTTAATTGTTTATATTTTAGTGTCATGTTTATTCTATTTAATACTAGGATTGTTCATACTTTTCTATTAAAATGTACAATGGGACTTTAAAAACGATGTAAGCATTATGAAACTCAAATGGTTTAATTTCATTTTTAAAACATTTAATAAAGATAAATCTTCCTCCCCTCTTGATATGATAGGGAGACCACAACTCAACTTCTAAATTTGTGAGTCATGTAGAGGCAGTGTTTTCTATTTCTGTGTTGTCAGTTTTGTTTTAGAGGCGCACTAATACAATCTCTAGTAGAGCTCTAGGTGAAATCCCGACACAGTTAATTATTATTGACCCATGATTACAAGAAAAGTTAATAATATGAATAACTAACTTTAAAGTCTAGTATGATAAAATATTTTCTCAAATAAAGAAGGTTCAGTTTTCATATTTTCAACTTAGTTCCGTGGAAGTCTAGGATTCCTGAAATTTTGACACGAGCTGCGCGAGTAATAAATATTTGATAGTAAAAATGCCAAAACATTAGTAAATTTTTAATTTTCATAAAAGATTAAATTCTTAGAAGCAGTTTGCTTCTAAAATAAATATTTTATGAATAAAAATAAAATCTTAAATTCTGTAAAATTTTTCTGCTTTAAATATATTAATAGAGACACATTAAGTCACAGATTAGTTACATTATTTTGCCTCTACTTGTCAGTTTGCTAAAATGCTTATGCATCTGAAATAACTGGGATAACTAGACGAACCCTTGGGTTATAACTTATAATCCGTACTTCTAAACCAAACCAAAATATTGTTGCTTTTGCTTACTATTCATAGAATTTATTTTACGGGGAAAACCATTGGCTGCGTTAAAATACAGCATCTTATTAAGATGCTTGTATTGTGATAAAGTAAAAACTCAATAATAATTTTTCCAATTTCAGTAGGATAAGACTCTGATATTCTATTTTTTCTTCTCTTTCATCAAGCCGTTTCTCCAAGAAAATGATAAACTCAAAGAGTTCCCTAAATTTAAAAGGATGAATACCCCTGGCCTAAACGGTAGACTAATTTCATGAAGTTGTTCGAAATATTTTGTAAGTTGTGTCTTAATATAAAAATCGAGAGCAAGCATTCTATCCAAAGCGGACATAAACTTGACGCATAACAATAAATTAATTCTCTGTAAATATCGCTTCATTTGAGATCAAATTTGATGGCATAAAAATGTGAAAACATTTTGCCTTTTAATACATAAAAATATTAAAAATGAAATATTTAATAGTCTCTAGAGACTTTAAATCGAAGTTGGAAAGTAACTGCCTACCTTACACATTGAGAATAACTAAGATATAGATTATTGAAAATTAGGATGCAAATTTTCATTCATAATTTTATATAAGAGCTGTTAAATTTATAAGTCTCTTTATATATTAACATACTGAACCGTTTGTATTTTGATACACTAGTAAGACAATAGGCTACAGCAATATTAAGAAATCCTCTCTGCATAATACATAATCATAAATATGATAAAAGCATATCTGTATTTTATAAGAACTACCATTTTTTAAAACTAGACTTAAACCACTTTAAAAAAAACTCATATCTAGGTTTATCCCTTTCTTTGGTCATTTATTTCTCCACGTTTCCAAACTTTCAAAACAGAGCTGCTAATTTTATTCAATCGATCAAACAGTTGATGAGAGCGCAAAACCGAAGCGGGAATCAGTCTTCCCATCGTTCAATAAGAAGACCAATAAATTAGAATGGTTTTTGCTCTTCCCACAGGTGTATTGTGTAAGATCATGTAGGTGGGAAGTAATCTTCCCACGGCCCACGAAAGGGTTAAAGAGTGAAACTTTTCCAAATTTCTATGTTTACAGATATGAGTTGTCATTTTTAGTGCTTTTATATCCTCGGACATGCGGAAATAACTGACGTGGCATAACATTTAAAGTTCTCATTATTTAAGTAGCACAAATTTCTTAGCATTCTTTACTATTTAGCAACTTCAATAAATAAAAGATAATTTTCATTTGCCTGTGATTCCACTCGAATAAAGAATAATTATCTCGATGAGTACTAGATTCGTCAAAACTTCCTTTTTTTAACCATTTAAAGAGACTCATTTGCGTAAAAATGCATATAATCTGTCGTAATGAGCATCGTTTCAGTAAACGTAAAGTATATTTTTAAGGAAGTACATTTTCCCTATTTAGCTATTAAATTAACTATTTTAAATTTAGCCGCGATCTTAAGATGTTGTTTCCAATTCATCAGAAAAATCGATAATGTTAAGAATATGTTAGTCAATTCAAAAAGACACTAATGACTACTTGTTTCCTGAGATGACATAATTTAAATATAATTTATCTAAGCCAAATCAGAGTGTATTTACAAATTCTTCCTGATTAATCTTTAATACGAAATTGTTGCATTGACTAAATATTACTACTTTCCCGTATGCATAGTGTAGGGATGTATTGTAACCATCAAAAAATTCAATCTCGAGGTTTTGATTCAGTGGAAAAGTTTAAAGTACCGTATATTTCCGCGTAAAGACGATACTAATACTTAATGATATAGTACTAAAAGACACTAATGGCTACTTGTTTCTTGAGATGAGATAATTTAAATATAATTTATCTAAACAATTTAGCGTGTGTTTACAAATTCTTCCCGTTTAATCTTTAATACGAAATTATTGCATTGACTAAATATTACTATTTTCCCTTATGCATAGTATAGGGATGTATTGTAACCTTCAAAAAATTCGACCTCGAGGTTTTGATTCAGTGGAAAAATTTAAAGTATTGTATATTTCTACGTATAAAACGATACTTAACCCTTTCTTGGGCCATTTATTTCACACACAACGTTTTCAAACATACAAAACCGAAGTGCTGATTATATTCAATTGATCAAACAATAAATGACAGTGCAAAATTGAAGCAGAAATCATACTCCCCCTTGGTATAAATGCAAAGCAAATATATTATAATGGGTTTTGCGTTTCCCACTGCGGTATTTTGTAAGATCATGTAGGTGGGAAGTAATCTTTCCACGGCCTTCGAAAGGATTAAAACCTAAAAATGGCCTCCCAAAAAATTCCAGGTCGTCTTATACGACGTTCTCACTTTCATTGTCGAGTTCATCATATGGGTCCCATTCTGTCCCTAATGTGTCGAATTCTGCGTTGTCATCAGAATCCCATAACATATCGTCTT
>CM063508.1:139543378-139560878 GCA_032207245.1 Pardosa pseudoannulata
TTGGTGGGAGGGGGTGGAAATGAACGTTCACCACAAACCGAACTGATCAGCATGAATGTTTTTAGAATATGTTTGATATCCGATTTGAGAAGAGAGAAGGATGGAGGAGGCCTACGCCTATAGAGTTCTGTCTGGTTCTCACGGCCTGAGCTGAAAGGATATTTGAGATTTTATTTAATATTGTGAATGAGTACTGCGTTGACCTAACTTAATTATTGTCCCTCTGAAAGTGAATAAATGTTGTCAGCGAAAATCAGTTACTGACCCTAGACAACACAGTTATTCTACAGTGAGGCTAGATCCAATTATTCTACTATATATTTATATATATATATATATATATATATATATATATATATAAGAG
Organism: Pardosa pseudoannulata; assembly: GCA_032207245.1. NCBI lineage: Eukaryota > Metazoa > Arthropoda > Arachnida > Araneae > Lycosidae > Pardosa > Pardosa pseudoannulata. Next base: position 139,543,743 of record CM063508.1, read on the forward strand.
AGAGAGAGAGATAGATATAGATAGATATAGATATAGATATAGATATAGATATATATACATATTAGATATAAATATAGATATAGATATATAGATATATTATATATATATAGATACATATATATATATATATATATATATATATATATATATATATGTTAATGTACATATGTATATATATATATATATATATATATATATTATATATATATATATATTATAAATATATATATATTTTATATATGTATAATGTACATGTACCTGTATATATATATATATATATATATATATATATATATATATGTATATATATATATTTATATATATACATGTATATATATATATATATATATACATGTATATATATATATATTATATTATATAGTTTTGTTAATATATATGCTTACCTTTATAATATATATTTATTATAAAGATATCTGTAATAAGATTAGATACCACATTACTCGTTATAATTATGTTTTTTTAATTTTATTGAAAAATAAAATATGTATATATTTTAAAAACTTATGTAATATATTATATATATATTTTTAAAAGTCTAAAGGAAACAAAGTCTATAATAAATGTATATTTCTATCTGTATTAGGAAAATATAATAAAATTTTGAATCTATATAATTATTTAAATTTCTGTATTAATTTAAAAGCTTACTGTAATACTCGATCATATGAATAAAGATATATAAGGAAGTCTAAAAAAATACAAAGATCTAACTCAATAAATGTAGTATTTTATTTATGAAAATATGAATAAAACCTTTTGAATCTATACATAATTATTTAAAATTTCTGTATTCAATTTTAAAAACTTACTGTAATCACTCGATATCGATATGGATAAAGACCTATATTTAAGGAAGTCTAAAAGGAAACAAAGATCTAACTCAATAAATGTAGTATTTCTGCATCTGTATTAGAAGAAAATATGAATAAAACCTTTTGAATCTATACATAATTATTTAAATTTCTGTATTCAACCTTTTAAAAGCTTACTGTAATCACTCGATATCATATGAATAAAGACCTATATTCAAGGAAGTCTAAAAGGATACAAAGATATAACTCAATAAATGTAGTATTTCTGCATCTGTATTAGAAGAAATACGAATAAAACCTTTTGAATTTATACATAATTATTTAAATTTCTGTATTCAACCTTTTAAAAGCTTACTGTAATATATATCATATGAATAAAGACCTATATTCAAGGAAGTCTAAAAGGATACAAAGATATAACTCAATAAATGTAGTATTTCTGCATCTGTATTAGAAGAAATACGAATAAAACCTTTTGAATTTATACATAATTATTTAAATTTCTGTATTCAACCTTTTAAAAGCTTACTGTAATCACTCGATATTGATATGAATAAAGACCTATATTCAAGGTAGTCTAAAAGGATACGAAGATCTAACTCAATAAATGTAGTATTTCTGCATCTGTATTAGAAAAAAATACGAATAAAACCTTTTGAATTTATACATAATTATTTAAATTTCTGTATTCAACTTACAATAACTAAATGCAGTTTTAGAAGATTAACATCTGATTTGGCTTTTGATTATCTAAATTTAAAATTACTATTTAATGAAGTTTCAACAAGAGAAAATTGTGCCAGAAAATTATAATAAACAGTTTTAAATATATTGCCTTGTCAATATAATTCTTGACAGTTAAGTACATGTTTTGTAATTGCTTTATACCTCATGTAATAGTCTGTTCGGAATGTTTTATTAAACGCAAAACAATTTCATTCATTACATTCCTTTATTTTCTTTCTTTAGTTTTATATCGCAATTTCAAAACTCTTATTTTCTACGCTTTAATTTGATCAATTATCGATTCCGATGCAAAAGTGTTAAAATATAAAAGGCGTAATGACAAACAAATAATTTATTCAATCGCGCGTAAAAGAACTCTTATTATAGCAATCTTTCTTCAAACAATTAACGCTTTAAATGGGTTTAATAAAGTATGTTCAATATAAACTTTATGTAATTAGAGAAGTTCTTAATTAGAGCGAATTAATTATTCATCAATACTCGGAGTTTCGTTCCAAATATTAAATCATTTCTATTTATGTGAAGCGAGTTGATTCAAACTTTATTTTTAATTAGTGAATTGCCAGGGTGGAATTACTATTTAACTACGGCATGACAGATTTACAGATAATTAACTGTACCAAGGATTTACTTTCAAATTATTAGGAGCATTAAATTTCGATGAAATTTACATTTGAATAAATTTTAATTTTTTTAATATCTATGGAATTGTGTAATGAAGTCTTAGTTGTATAATGAATGCAGCTACCTATCACTGCTCTAAAATAAAAGTAATTAAGGATAGCTTAAAAGTTAAATTTTCTAGCAAGTGATTTACATGCTTTCAAATGAATGATTTACACTGTACAGTACCCTGTGTTTCAAAACAATACCGAGTCAAAAGAATAAATGTTTTATATTAAAAAATAATTTATTTTTGAGCATAATATATTTTACATTTCCTTTGATGCATGAAATCTAATTTTCAACAATAAAAATAGTTAACATTCCAATAACCTTTTCAAATTCATTTATTTCTCATTAATTTATATGCTTGAAAATTTTATGTTATTAACAATAAACTTATGAATCTAAGGTATGAAGATAAAATATTATTTTAATTGTTATTAGATATTCATTTTTTAAAAAGTGTCATAGCACTAGAATCATTATGAGTATTTCTACACATTAAAAGAGAAGAATCGGAACCACCATTAGTTGCTGTCCGTTGTTTTAGTAGTAGTTCCTGTAGTGGTACAGTGATCTCTCGTTTTTCTCGGTTAATGAGGACCAGAACCTTCCGCGAAAGCTGAAAAACCACAAAGTAAGATTTGCCCCAAGGAATTTTCATGTTTGTAGGTACCTGAATGTTTTAAATATGTAAACAGTATTTATACTTTACACATTTGAGACAAAAATTACAACAGTACAAGTATTTATTTAAACATGTCAGTGATAATTAATAAGGTTGATTACAAAACCTTATAGAGTAATAAACATTAATCAACATTGCTTTCCGAGAGAGGCGAAGAGTCTTGTGTTGGTGGCGGAGAAGAAGCTCGTATAAGTTTTAGGATCACTCGGAGACTCCTCTGCTGGAGGCACTGATGGCAGAGTCAGGAGGCTTTACCTTGGAGAGAAACATGGTGATGGGTAGTTGTTATATTTGTTTTTCCTTTTCATACAAAATTCCCCTGTACAAGGACATAACCCCGTCAACGCGATTGCTGAACCCGACAGCTCGAACCATATTGTCGTCAATGTCTTGTGCAAATTCTTGCCATGTTGCACAATTGTTACAGATTCTTCAGGGTAAAACCACGCTTTTCAGTTTGTTATTTCGTCTTTCTCTTCATTTTCTTCCTCACTTGCAGACTTTGTCATCTCAAGAGCCCGTGGTATGTACTCTTAGTCAACTCATCTCTTTGTTCGATAAGCAGGGATCCTTCTTTCTCGTGCATCAGCATAAGACAATGCTCCTTTCGGCAACGTGGCTGCCGACATGGTTGCATTTTTCATTTTTATTTTTTAATGAATATTTAGGAAAAACCCGCAAAACACTGAAGCCTCAAAACATAAAGCTCGAAGTGGCGAGGGAACACTGTAATGAGATTCAACTATGAATTTTATGTATTACATCCTTCAGATCCACGTTAATAAAAATTGAGTAATTATTATACACATTCACCCTATTTTTTATAACATGTCTTAACTACGGAATATTAACTTATTTACACAAGAAACGTTTATACTTTTAACCATGAAGTTGAACCCCAGTAACTGAGACGATAATGGCTTTGAACTGAGAACCGGAGAGTTATGAGTTCAAGAATAGAGTCCACCCAAAATTGGGATGATAATTAATGGTGAACACGAAAAATAGCTTCATGTCGCAATGTGTTTAAAGAACAAACAATACCTCTGGAACAGGCATGCCAACCTGCGTCTGTAGTTTGTCTTCTGCTTAGTCCCTGCTTCCAAATTACGAGAACCTACTTAATGGAGGTACATTGAAAAATACTATCCCTATTAATTAATCCATGTGTTCAAGATGTCTACTTATCTGGGGATAAAGCCGACCATTTTAGTAACAACTCATATCCCCCAAACCAAGAAAACCAAGAATCATAAGAAACATTTATACTTTTAACCATGAAGTTGTGAATCCCAGTGATTCAGACGATAAAGGCTTGGCTGAGAACCGGAGAGTTGTAAGTTCAAGAATAGAGTCCACCCAAAATTAGAATAATTATTAATGGTGAAAGGGACACGAAAAATAGGTTCATGTCGCAATGTGTTCAAAGAACAAACAATACCTCTGGAACAGGCATGCCAACCTGCGTCTGTAGTTTGTCTTCTGCTTAGTCCCTGCTTCCAAATTAAGAGAACCTACTTAATGTGGGTACATTGAAAAATACTATCCCTATTAATTGTCTCGTGTGTTTAAGATGTCTACTTATCTGAGGATAAAGCCGACCATTTTAGTAACAACTCATATCCCCAAAACCAATAAAATCTAAACCAGGTTGCTAGATTACAATTCTTTAGTCTCAGCTCCCCCATCCCCTTAACAATATATATTTATGATGCCATGTAACGGTAACATATCTTCAATTTGTCATTCTCATTTCAGTTCTTTTTCAAAGGAAAATATAAAAATAAAAGCAACCAGGCCTTAGAACTGCGGGTATTAATTTAAAATATTTGATATGGAAAATAATTTGACAGATATTTCAAATACTAGGAATATGTTTAAATAATTTTTTTTAAATTTTGCTCACATTTCTAAAATTTCATACAATGTTTTAGAAACTTTTTGACTTGATTGAGATGCAATATTTTGTAAGGGCCATGGCCTGCAGCCCAGTCTGCTCAACCTTAAATACAGCACTGCCTTAAGCAAAATATCTACACTGAAATTTTTGTAACATTTTCATCAAATACTTTAAACTCATTTTATCCAAGTTATGTTCCTGCTTTCAATATCGGTACTTTTTCTCTTTATGCCTTCAAGCACATTTAAAAGTAATATTTTTATGGAAAGTAATGAAAGCAAATAACTTCATACTTTCAAGAGATTAAAAGAGCAACTTTTCAGAAAATGAAGTAGTAAAAAGAAATCCAACTGAAGTATGTTATAAAATATTATTTTGGCTAATAAGCCGTATGAGTTTCCCAGGGATATTTCGTATTTGAATTCAAACCTTTAAACTTGTAACTAAGACAAAAGTTATTACTCATTGTATCTCAACAACTTTGAATTAAAATTTATCTCGCAGAATATAATATAGATTATTTAAAATCATATTATATTCTGCGAGATAAATTTTATTATTAAATTGTATTATCAAATAGATTATTTTTAAACATGTAAGAAATAATTTACTAAATCTGAAATATCAAAATATATTGGCAAAAAGGTATATTTTCAACGAATTAAAAAGTGCGTATTTTTTATTTTTTATTCGTAGATTATTATTGTTATTATATTCTGCATTATTATCAACTACTTTGTATAGAAATCAAGTTTATATAAAGAATTTGAAACAACCTTTGTTAGATATCTATTACTGGGGTCAGCTCGGCATATTTAATCTAACAAATTCATAGTTTATTTCATTTAAAGTGTGCATATGTTAAAACTATTAATGAAACCTTATTATCTCCATTGTATTGTTTTAGAAACTTTTTGACAAGGCAAGTATCTATCAGGTAAGGACCCACGACCTACACCCCATTCTTCACAAACTTACATGATTATATGATGAGCTTATGAAGAACTTTATTTCAAAGTTTATAAAAGTTATGCAGTGTTCCCTCGCAACTTCGAGCTTCAAGTTTTACGGCTTCAGTGCTTCGCGAATTTTTACAAAATATTCACCAAAAAATAAAAATGAAAAAATACAACCATGTCGGCATGTGGAAAGGAGGGATGTTTCATGTTGATGTGCTAGAGAGAAGGATCCCTGCATGTCAAACAAGAGTTGAGATGAGTTGACTCAGAGTATATACCGCGGACTCTTGAGATGACAGTCTGCAAGTGAGGAAGAAAATGAAGAGGAAGACGAAGAACAAACTGAAAAGTGTGGCCTTACCTTGGAGAATCTGCAACAATTGTGCAACATAGCAAGAATTTACACAAGACATTGACGACAATATGGTTCGAGCTGTCGAGTTTAGCAATAGCGTTGAAGGGGTTATTTCCTTGTACAGATGAATTTTGAATAAAAAGGAATAAACAAAATACAGCAACTACCCATCACCATGTTTCTCTAAAGGGTAAAACCCCCTGTCTCTACTGTCAGCGTCTCCAGCGGAAGAGTCTCCGAGTTAACCTAAAACTTCTACGTGTCAAGTGAGAACCTCTCCTCCGCCACCAACAAGACTCTTCGAATCCCTCAGAAAGCAATCTGGATTATTAGTCTATAAGGTTTTGTAATCCACCTTATTAATTATCACTGACATGCTTAAATAAATAAATGTACTGTTGTAATTTTTGTCTTAAATATTTAAAGTATAAATACTGTTTACATACTTCAAACATTCGTGTACCCACATACACGAAAATTCCTTCGGGCAAATCCTACTTTTCGTTTTTTCAGCTTTCGCGGAAGGTCCCCATTAACCCTTAATTTGACTAAGTCTGGCCGCTACACCGGACATGTAAATTTATGACTACTATATAACATAATTGTCAGTGTTCGCCACAGCGGACATTAATTATCTCAAAAATAGAAAATGATACATTTTTTGTTTATTTTATAGAGATCCTAGTGTCTATAGAGACATAGGAAAATAACAGAAATTTTAAAATATTTGAAAAAGCATTTGTCAGATTAAGGGTTAACCGCGAAAAATGAGGAGTCACTGTGTTTGCTGCTTCCAGGGTCAACAGTGAAATGTCAAAAGTTTATATTTAGAACTGAATTTATATCTTGTACCCCCGAACTTTTCAGCAATATGCTCACTACACAACGAAAAATGTCACTGTAGCAACAATCAAAAAGCTATCAGTTACTAACAGAGGGTAGTGCTTGAGTTCTATTCATTGTGGAATAAATATACACTACTTTATGTTGAATTGAGGTTACATAAACTTTCTTGTTTTTAAAAATCAATATTTATGCAAATGTTTAACTCTCAAATGTAACAATATAAATTGGATGTTTTAAGTAAATTAAGTTTAAATGAAGTGCAGTAAAATAACTGTATAGTATAACAAACGTACAACGAAGTTATATCACAGTTTTCAGATATTATTCCACACTAGATTTAATTTTTAGTTTTCTCATAATAATTAGGCTAGGAGGTTTATTAAGTAAAATTATCATTCCAGATTTTACAAAGATTAAAAATTGTAAGTCTTTATGCACATAAAAGGTTTTGTAATACCGGTTAGCCGGTTTACTGGTTTACAGATAAATTGCAAATCATTTTAACTGTAAGTCCTATGAAAAAATAGCCTTCGAAGATTTTAAGTATAATATTAGGTCATATCTTATAAAAACATACGATCAAAGGGTGTGAAGCTTAAGTAATTATTTTCAGTTAGTTTAAAACCAAAATTAAATCTTCATTGCATGATGAAACTTTGTGCAGTTTAATCTTTTTACAAAACCTATTTTTTTTTAAATATTAGGCTATAAAAATTATGCATTAAATCTGAAATTCCCGTGCTTAAATTTCAATAATAGTGGTTTCTAATCTTTCCTTACTATTCTAATAAATTGATTAGCAGGCAAAAAATTTTATTATTGAATATTTTGTTAAGGTTTAAATATTTACATTAATTAACGTTTTACTTTATCTACTATTCTGTATTTTGTCTTTGAAATAAAACTGCACTAACTAAAAGGTATTATTTGTATTTAGAATGTGTTGCCTAATTTTATGCGTCCAAACTAACAATGAATTTCCGGTAAACTCAAATTTTCATTAGATGAAATACCTTACATTTACAAGCAGTAAAATTTACAAGCTCTAGCACATACATCTTATAATGTAAATGTATCTTGCAGGTCTCACAAAGCATGCTTTAAACTGGATTTTATTTTTTTTATTTTCAAAAATGGTGATAAATCTATATCAATACGTCAATGTAATGCATATTTTTTTCAATGTCACCAAACGAGAACCAAAGTTTTGCTTTCCTAATATGATTCCTCGGCAAGGAACTCTATCAAATTGATCATATTTAGATTCCTGAGGCGTACTCGAACTTTCTGCATGAGATTAAAGAACCTAAATCCATCAATTTTCGTTTCCTCGCTTTTACTGCAGTAAAACCTTTCAAAATTTACAAATACATTTTCCGTGTAGTTTACATTCAGTGCATTTTTCGTGAACACCTTTTATACGGAGTAATATAAAAAAGGCACTGTAACATCCCTGCAGCTGCTGGGGAAAAAATAAACAAAAACGAGACATGCGTTGGAATCCGTAACCGTGATACACGAGAAAGAAATAAAAGTAAAATGAGGTATTTTTTCTTCTACGTCGGATGCTTCTATAGCAAATATCTTTTCAGGGAATAAAATTCATTTCTTAAAAAAGAAGTAAATAAGTTTATGGGAAGCAGCATGCAACTGAAATATTTAAAAATAGCTTTTTTTAAACATATGTTATCTACTGTATATTTATAAAACAAAGAATGTTTTCTGTAGAGTGTATTCAGTCTTTTAAGAATAATTTGAATGTATAGAATTTCAAAAAAGGTATGAGAGGGCAATAAGAGAATACAGTAAAACTTAGAAACAAAATTTCCGTAGTCTAAACATAAATTTAAATAAAAAAAATAATAGCTATTTTACAATTACAAACGGAGCCATGGTAGCTCATTTGGCAAAGTCAGTGATCTCGCTACCGGAAGGCTGTGGAATCTATGCTCAAGCCAGCTAAAATTCCACCGTGTTCATTAATGGCAGCTGGGGTATGTTAATGATTTTCGTGCTCGCAATGTCCTCTAATTTCCCTAAGGATACTTCTGAAGGTGACAGAACATACCTAGCGTTCTTCTGATTGGTTCTTGCTTCTAAATTACAAGAACCTGCTCTCTTTTTATTATGCATAATCTCCTTTGCCATATATGACCTCTTGCCTTTTTTCTGGTAGGACATAAATCCCACAGCGGCAAAATTCCGGTCGTTTCGAATTTAAAAAAAGTCTTTGATGGCAGCTTTTATAGCGTCAAGATCAGTAAAAATTTTCTGACTGAAGGAATTTCTCAACAGATGAAATAGTTTAAAGTCAAGTCAGGAGAATAGAGAGGGTGGGATAAAACCTCCCAACTAAAGCTCAGTAAAGCCTTTTGGCGAGTAATGACAGCACCATGTGGCTTGGTGGTATCGTGATGAAGGATAAAACCGTGATCAATGATGAGGCCTGGCCGCTTTTCTATAAAATTTGAATGCAACCTGCATAACTCTAGAGAGTAGAAGGCAACATTGATGGTTTGTTTGAGTGACAGGACCTCCCAGGGAATCATTCCCTGAATATCCCACCACACACTCAATAACACCTTCTTGGGATGAAGTTCAGCTTTCGAAGTTAAAGCAGGCAAATCAGAAGGGCGACACACAGTCCTACGACGCTTTACGGTATGATACTTAACCCACTTTTCCTCTCCTGTCACAATTCATGTAAAGGATAGGAGTGTTTTGTATTTGCAAGAAAACACAGGTGGAGATTCGGTCATCCCATTGATTAGCTCTCAGGTTATGTGGTTCTCAAGGATTCAAATTTCTCCTAAACTCAACTTCACTAGCCGTCTCTCAACCATTGTCCGGTGTATGTTGAAGGTCTCCGATAATTCTTGAATGGTTGAGTTCGGATTGTTCCTTATGGATTGGTCAGTATCATTTCTTGACAAAATGGCAACCATCTTTCCATAAGAGATGGCTTCTGAATGGACACGACATCAACCAACAAACCAACATACAATTTATTAACCATATTTTATAAATACGGCAATCTAAAAAAGAATTTCTGTCTAATGAATAATGAATATGACTCAAATGTTCAAATGAATTTAGGAAGAACAAATATGCTTACTAACGTTGTATTCTTCAAATGCTTTCCTTAATTGTTAAGGGAATGTAGTGCCTTTTGAGACTTAAACCTTGACAATTTTATTTCGATTCATCATAAAAATGAAAACTTTTGCATCAATTTGAATACTTCTTCTGCAAATATCTTAATAATGTAACTGAATAATGATCTATAAATGTAGGTTTTTCATTTCAAGTAGTACAGTTTTAAAAATTGCATAGGAAAATACAAAAATAATAAAGAAAAAATTGATTACTCGTAAAATAACTTTTGTAACATCCTCTGAGACTCGCAATATTCCCCAGATACTTTTGGGGGTGGCAAGCCAAGCATGGGAGTCTTCTTCTTTGTCCTGCTTCTAAATTACGAGGATCCACTTGAGCTAAGTCGTTCTTTCATTCTAGCGGTACTCAACAAACAAAAGGCATGGCACGCCCCTTCTTGAGGTTCAGTCAGGTTTGCTTTTGTTTGGAAAGCTACGGTCTACTCTTTTTCTACACGAGAGCCAATGAGATAGTAACCTATAGCTTAAAGCCATTTCCAAACGTTTATGAACATCTATGCCATTAGTGAGTTGTGAACCCAAAACTTTGGACCAAATAGCAGCTCCTTAAGGTTATAATTTGGATTAGTTTTAGTCGCATATTGCTACAGGGTCTAATAACTATGTGTCGGTTTTAATACATGAGGAGGATAAGTAACACTAGCAATATCAGATGATCTTGGCACCAGTTCTCTCACACTACTAAGATTTTTTAATCTCCTCATTAAAGAAATAGTTCTTTTGTGGCTGCAACACAGCAGTTTTCTAATTTAACTTGCTTTAAGACATTGGATTACGTATTACTTTCATATTTTCACATTTTTTTATAACGCTCTAAAGTAAAATAAATATGAAAGCATGCAATGCAGTACGAAGATTGTAACAAATGCGTTATTCCTTTCTTTCAATCTTCCTATATACATATTTTAGCAAAGCCAAAACCAATTAAAGTTAATAGAAAACCTGCTTCTTGTCCTAAAATGTTTTCGGTCCTAATTCTGCTCCAACTCCTAAGTTCTACTCTTTACTCTGTATAGAATGCAATTTACAGATTACTGCTATACTTATTCCTTGATTTTATAAGTAATGAAACATGTTTTAATTCTTTTAAAAATTGCTGTTTAGTTTTATACGATATTTAAAGACTTAATAATCTGTTTAACAGATACTTTCGTCATGTATTTAGAATATTTTTTAGAAAATACCCGACTGCTTAAGACCTAAAATTCTCATTTTCATATTTAATCCAAGACTTTTCACACCCCGTTTATTTCTTGATTGAAAATTTACTGTACTGTGATTGGCTAGTTCTCTCAAGATCAAAGCCTGAAGGTAACTTTATCCCTTTTATTTTAGCAATCAAGAAATCAGGATTTCAAAGAAGAAATGCTGTTGTTTAAATTACAAAGGAAACATTTTTATCAGTAATCAGTTGAAACTAATTTATATTCTTAAACATTGTTTGAGAATTTATCTTATTACAACTATCTCTTTTAGCTAATTTAGAAAATGAAATGAAAACCGTCATTGATGATCTTACATAATGCATGAAGTACGTGTAATTGAGTGTAAATAAAACTGCTTCTGTGAGGCGGAAAAGTAAATAGCCAATCAAGATTTGATATTAAATAAAACAATTTGAACGTAGAAATGTGAAATTATTAAAACAATTTTAACGAGCTTATTGAAAACGAACATAACGGGATCAAATATACTAACTCTTTATATTTACTTTCTGCATCTCACTCATTGTTAATAAATTAAGATGACACAACATTATTTACATTCATCAAGAAGAAAATTTTACATGTACCGTGTGATAGAATAAATCGGTATGATTACCTTTTCCATCAGTAGATTATAAAACAATTTTCAAAATGTTAATTGAAATTGCCAACATTGATGTCAAACTGAAACATAATCCTCATATAAATAAATCTTTGTTTAGTTAGAAGTAGGAAAATCAGCTTTTTAGTTTCTACATACATTTTATAGTAAAAATTCAAATTAAATATAATAAAAATAAAAATACTTTAAAAATACTTTAACCCACTATACTTTTAATCTTTAATACTTTCTAAGACCATCAGAAATATACCGGGTGGCCATAATTAAATTGACAGTGCTCACAGTGTTCTGTTGATCTGTAGCGCTATCTATTTGCAAGAATGACGCCACATTTTGTAGGAAGATTAAACAAGACGGGGGACGAAGGATTCCGCGAAAAAACAAATTAGTTCCAAAAGTTACCGCTAGGGGAATATTTGGCGCTGTGTTATAGAAAATAGAGTGTTAACAAATGCAAATTAATACTGAATAAAATTACCTTTTACCATGCACATTTTCTGATTTAGTTCAAGTGCAATATGCATACTTTTAAAAAAGCGTAAAATATACATAAACACCCATAAAGTCTCGTGATCTGCAATATCACGTACGCTGCGCAGAAAAAGAAGTTCTTTATTCAAATTTCACGTTACATCCATTGCCACAAGTAAGAAAATAATTTCCGTATAATTTGCATTTGTTAACACACAATTTTCTATTACACAACGCCAAATATTCCCCTAGCGTTGGTTTTTGGAACTAATTTGTTTTTTCGCGGGATCCTTCGTTTCCCGTCTTATTTAACCCATCCACCGGCCACCCTCCCCACCTTTTTCCCTTTCAAAACAGTCACCCTTTTTGTAAATTCCAGACGGAACTTACCGTAGCATACTAGAGTTGCCGGTTTAAAAGTTGTCAGGCTACTTTTAAATTATTTTCCCTGCAAGGTAAAGGAGTTCCGTTACTCAAAATTAGTTTCTTTCATTTATTATCTCTTTGCAATATTTTTTTTCCTCAAAAGTGTGCGATACGAGTTATACGAGTGCGAACGAGAAGGGGTCGACAGGTCCGTTTTCGATCAGGAATTCGCTGTCGAACCCCCGTCGACGCGTCCGTTCAGTGGGTTTTAATCTTACTACAAAATGTGGCGTCATTCTCGCAAATAGATCGCGATGCAGAACACTGGAAGCACTATCAGTTTAATTATGACCACCCGGTACTTAAAACCAAATTTATCACTTTCTGTCCCTTTAAAGGTAATTTCACCGTTTTTCATAGTCACTATCTATTAATAGATTTACAAAAATGATTAATAAACGTATGGGGAACATAATGAGGCTTTAAATATACCATTACCAAGAAAATTAAAATTAAATAAATAACATTAATATAGTTTATCCTTTTTCATTGACGATTCGTAAAGTAGCACTTACTATTTTTTAGCATCTGTACAAATAACAGAGCTAATTCTCTTTAAAATAATGTTTGTTAAGCTTTATTACTGACACTATAACTTAACACCCATATTTGTAAACATCTGTCATTCATTTAAAAAATTATAAAGCTCAAAAATTTTCTGTGAATAGCAGCCTGTGCATTTCTATAAGTAATTAAGAGAAATTTCTAAAATATTAAAAAGAAACTGTTTGGTTATTGAATTACTATAGCTAAAGAAAATTAGCTTGAAACTGATTTAAATTCACTACATTTTTGTGTAATATTATCATAATAATTATTATGTGGCAAATATACTTTATATGAATAGACCTTTTATTAAAGTAATGAATGGAATCTAATGAATTATTCTGATAATCCTAGATGTATCCTTTTGTTATGAATAAAAAAGGTACAACATTTTGTTTCATCGTATTAATTTTTGGATTTTCATTTGTATACAGCAATTTCAAGAACACGCTTTTCATATCAATAAAGATTTTGTTTTTCTCTGGCAGGAAATTTTAAAACAGAATCTAATTAAAAACTTTTTTCGGCCTCTCTATTTTTTCAATCTTTGGAAAGCTTTTCGATGCATAGAAACCCACTCAATATTCTGTTGTCTGGGTTGTTTTATGTGAAATTTAATTGAATTTCAAGTGTTTCTTGAGGAAGATTTCTGGTTATTAAAGTAATTAATTTCATATATATAATAAGTTTTAATATTGTTTCGGTTGGAAGCTATCCATTTAGTACGTGTTATAAGCATCCAACTAGTATCTGAACGTAAGAATACTCTAAAATTAATCTACGATTTTCTGTTTAGAATCACTTAATTTCATTAGCAATTTCGAGATACGGTAGCTTTGAATAGTTAAGTTAAGTTATTTTGACTTTGTAAAAATAAAATATAATTTTATTAAGTCTCAAATTTAAGTGAAAAGTCTTAGATTTGCTGAGTCCAGTATGTCTTTCTGCTTGTCTCCGTGTTGAAGGAATAGAGTGTTTGTGGCTATGAAACTTCTATTTACAGCTAGTTTTTATTTAATTATCTGAGTTAATTGCGTTCGCATTGTACTGTATCGTCTTAAATAATTCTTAATCAATGGTCTTCTCTTGTATAGAAAAACTGGATTAAATTTTTTCTAACTTGTGAAATCTGCATGAGAGTAAAATTACGTATTTTGGAGGGTTATTTCAAAGCGTCTTTAGAAATTTGTTAAATGTAGCAAAACAAGTATATACTCTTATACACTGTCTACCAATAAGTATTTGGACACCTATGATAGAAAAGAAAAACTAACTTTATTCAAAATCAATAGTTGGTAGAGCCTCCACGAGAGTCAATTAGAGAGTGAACCCTCCGGGGCTTACTTTCCACAAGTCTTTGTACTACAGCTAGTAGTATTGTTTTCCACTCTGCTTAGAGTAGACATAAAAGTTCCTTCACCGAATTGCGACGGGTAGTGCACCCTTTAACTCGGCAATCCAACTCGCCCCAGAGGTTCTCAATAGGGTTCAGGTCTGGGCTCTGGGCAAGCCAGTGCATTCGATGAACTCCATTAGCGTCATTCCAAGCCTTGGTTAGCCTCGAAACATGACAGCTGGCACTGTTGTCCTGAAAGTAACAGGGGTCTAACCCGTAAAACTGCCACAACGTAGGAAGCACATTGTGATCCAAAATAGTGCAGTAGACATCGGCGTTGAGCTTACCATGAATGGGGACCAAGGGTCCCAGTCCGTACCAGGAGAAACAACCCCCAGACCATAATTCCACCTCCGCCGAACTTGACTGTTAGCAAAATGCATTCTGGTAGGAGACGTTCTCCAGACAGTCGCCAGACTCAAACCCTGCCATCCAAACGGTAAAGTGTGAACCTTGATTCGTCGCTCCAACGAAACCATTTCCACTACTCTACGTTCCAATTTCGATGTGCGTTGCACCACATTAATCGAGCAGTGCGGTTGGACTTTGTGAAAGGTTTATGGGCAGCAGCACGACCATGAAAGTCAAGAAGATGTGCTTCCTTGCGGATGGTATTCATTGAAACAATACTCCCGGATACCTGTTGAAACTCCTTGTGGATGAGGGCCATCGGTTGGGTGCGGTTCTTCCGAATTTCTCTGGACAGCACTCGTCGGTCTCTATCTCTCAGTTTCGTTGGTCTGCCGCCTCGAGGCACATTCCGACAATCACCGCTAACCTTTCACTTCTTAATCACATAGGCCACTGTCGATTTTGGGTACTTCAGATCGCTAGATATGTCCTTTAAGAATCGGTCACATTTGTGACACCCGATAATTATACCTTTCTCGAAATCGGAGAGCTCCAGTCTTCGAGGCATCTTGCATATGACTAATGCGGATGCTGTTTCCTGCACGACGTATACCGGAGGAGGCCATGACGTACCTCAGGACCGTAGATATCGCCATTTGTATAGGTGTCCAAATACTTATTGGTAGACAGTGTACAATTCACTAAACATACAAATAAAATAAAGATGCTTTCAATATATATATATATATATATATAATTGGTTTATAATAAAACATTGTATAGAGGATAAATATATACGGTAATAGTACTATATAAAATATTAAAATACTGGCTATATAGAGATAGAGAGAGCGTGACTCACAATTTCAAATTCAGTCATATACGAAGTCGATATAGCAAAGCGGACACTGCATCTCTATCATTCTATCAGCTTTCATTCACGAAAATGACAGACGTACTATTTTCTCTCTTCTTCTTATACCATTTCCTTTATCTATTTTCATATCCAGCGTAGAATCATAGGAAGTCTGTCTTCCTTGACCATTAGACATCTTTTATTCTTACATGCGTTTCTCTCGCTCATTATTCGTCTACTAGCATATAGAATATCATATGAAGGGATCAGTAAAATTTTCAATTTTCCATAATTGTAATGTACCCTATGATGCAGATAAGAAAAATGGTTTGATTTTTGGCAAAGAATTATCTACCAACAAAAAATAATCGATGATTACATTTAAAAATTTTACATATGTACCTAATTTATTATTTAAGCCAAATATTAAAGAAAAGTATTTACGTAATATCTAAATTCAGTGATAAAACTTTTGAAAATAATGCAGACGATATTTAAATAATTTAAAATAAATGATTAAATAAGATGATTAAAAGAAGGGCGTCATCAGGCTAGAAAAAAATGTTATTTTTACCCATTTATTATGTATAAATTGATAGATTTAATCCCCTGCTTTTAACCGGGGAAAATGGGGCTTGAAATAATGGCATTAAGCACTCGAAATGGAGGGAAGGGAGGATTTCGAACGTTTTAAAGACGACAGTATTTTTTCATATTATATGAAGCATTCTTATACCAATTCATTTTAGAATCGGATCGATAGTTTAGGAGAAGATAAACTTTAATCGCTTTGAATTTTGCTAACCCTAACTCGTCAAGAATTCAATATGGATGCCTCATCCGTTCTATGTCCAATCACTTCAGAAATTCGAGGACAGACGGGCAGATAACTTAAGCTATTATTATATAGGGGATGACCTGGCTTAAATCATATAGAAAATACAACAGTTGTTAGTGTTTACATAAATATTTTACAAGAAAAATTGTTGCTTAATGTATAGGACACTTATGTTATTTTTACCTATTTATTATGTATAAATTTATAGATTTAATTGCCTGCTTTTAACCGGGGGAAAATAGGGCTTGAAATAAT